>CM056497.1:15145289-15745289 GCA_029783415.1 Anisodus acutangulus | reverse complement strand
GACCTAATTACAATAGAAATACAATTCTACCTAAAATAAGAGATATACAATTAATGAAAGAATATTCGGGAAATATTTTATTATACCCCCGCAGTCGAAGCAGGAGGTTCACGAACACTGAGACTAACTCAAAAATCATCAAATAGTATGTGCAGAAGTTTTTTGGTGAATATGTCGGCAATCTGATATCTGGAAGGAACATAAAGGACACGAACTTGACCACGAGACACTTTTTTGCGAACGAAATAAATGTCCATCTCAATGTGTTTAGTGTGCTGATGTTGGACGGGATTGCCGGAAAGATATATCGCACTAATATAGTGAAGCTCAAGTAGAAGGTTACAGATCCAACAAGACTCAGATACGACGTTGGCGACACCTCTATACTCTGCTTCGGCACTGTATCAGGATAGTGTAGGTTGCATTTTGGAAGACCAAGACAATAAGTTATCTCCGAGGAAATCACAGTAACCAGACATGGAGCATCGGGTGTCAGAACATCCACCCCAGTCAGCATCAAAATAAGCAGTGAGACTAGTGAACGAGGACATGTATAGATGTAATACGAAGTGAAGTGTACCTTGGATGTATCATAAACTACGTTTGAGGGCATGAATGTATGCTTCCGTCTGATTGTGCATGTGTAGGCAGATTTGTCACACGGCATAGGATATGTCAGGTCTCTTGAATGTGAGGTACTGCAGGGCCCCAAATAGGCTACGATAGTGAGTCGGGTCTGAATATAGGGGGCCAGAATCAGCGTTGAGCTTGGAATTGGTGTTTACTGACGTGCGGGATGGTTTGCAAAATGTCATGCCTGCACGGTCAATGATCTCTTCGGCGTACTTCTTCTGACACATAAATAGGCTGCAAGAATGTCAAGTGACAGAGATGCCCAAGAAATAACTTAGGGGGCTCAGATCCTTCAAAGCAAACTCAGAGGAAATGAGAGACATAATGGATCGGTGGAGAGCATCAGATGATGTGGTTAGGATGATGTCATCAATATATAATAATAGGTAAGCCATGTATGTACTCTTGTTGTAGATGAACAGGGAATGCTCGGATCTGCTGTGTGAAAAACTAATAGAGAAGAGATAATCGGTGAACCGATGGTACCATGCTCGAGGAGCATGTTTCAGTCCATAGAGTGATTTCCACAACAGACATAATTCGGATGAATAGGATCCATGAAACACATAGGCTGATACATATATACCGTTTCATGAAGATCCCCATGTAAAAAGGCATTCTTGGTATCAAACTGATGAATGAGCCAAGACTTGGATAGAGCAATGATGAGGACATTCCGGATGGTTGTGGGATTTACGAACGGGTTGAACGTTTCATCACAGTCCATTCCCACCTGTTGAGACATGTCATCACCTATAAGACGAGTCTTGTACCTCTCAAAAGAACAATCAGATTTATTTTTATGTCTAAAAATCCATATAAAATGAATAATGTTAGCATCAAGTGGACGGGGTACTAGGTCTCACGTCTTATTATCAATAAGAGCATTATATTGGTCAATCATTGCGACTTTTCAATTAGGGTCGGACAAGGCATTCTTTGGATTTTGAGGGACATAGAAAGGGACAACTAAAATGGATAGGTTAAACAGTCGTTTAGGTTTATGATTTCCGTGTATGGCATAGGTTTTCATGGTCCAAGAGCATGTCATGATCAGTTGGTGATGCTCGGTTTGCCGAGAGGTGGCTGCGAAATCACCCTGAGGTGGGCTATTTTGGGCCACCGTCGGCAGAACCGGGTGGGCAATGTCCTGGACTGTTCGAAGTAGGGGCGGGTGCCGAGGTCTGGGATGGCAGACTATATAAATGATGAATTAGAAGAGGGTTCAGGCCATCATCTAGGAAGTCGTAGGAATGCTGAAGTGGCGATTTTAGAGAGGCAAAGGGGAATTGAGACTCATCAGATATGACATGATGTGAAATAATAATTTTACAGCTTGACAAGTCATAGCACGAGTAACCACGATGATTGGCGGGGTAACCTAGTTACACACACGGGGAAGACCGGGGTTGGAGTTTGTGAGTGGTCTAATGAAGAGGATAACAGAGACATCCGAAGATATGAAAGTGTTGGTATGAGGGGTTCCTACGAAATAGAATTTGAGTGGGCGACCGTTGAGCTAGAGACTTGTTTGAGATTATGTTTAGGAGATATGTGGCCATGGAAAGTGCGTAATGCCATAATTGAAGGGGAATTGAGGCGTGAGCAAGTAGGGCACGAATTAAGTTATTTATTGTTTGAATTTTTCGTTCGGCCTTACTATTTTTGGAGGAGGTGTAAGGGCAGGAAAAACGAAAGGTAAGACCATTATTGGAGCAAAATTATTTGAATGAATTATTATTGAATTCCCTGCCATTGTCACATTGAAGATATTTAATGCTCTTTTCAAATTGTGTTTTTACGAGAATACTAAATGAGGAAAAATGTGGTAGACCTGGAATTTATTGCCAATTTGAAAAGTCCATAGAAAGTTGGAATAATCGTCCAAAAACAACACATAATATCGATGGACAGTCGTACTTAAAATAGGGGGATGTCCATAAATCACTATGTATGATATCCAAAGGTAGTAAAGTACAATATGTGGATGCAGAAAATGGTAATTTAACATGTTTCTCAAAAATGCAGGATTCACATATAAGAGTCCTGGAATATGATTGCAATTAATAGAATTATATTTCCTATTGTAATTAGGTTAATTAGTTACCTACTTTAAATATTATTTTACTACTATATATATATATATATATATATATTGTACATTATTGATGAATACAATCAAATGAATATATTCCTTTATGGTATCAGTAGCCTACAAATACCTCCACCGCCGCCGATCATAGCTCTCGGCCGCCACCCCCACGGAACCCTAGTGTTTTTATCAGCCATTCTCTCTCTCTTATCCTCCTAAATTTCATCGTTCATGGTTGATAAAATCAAATTTCATCCTGCACTTGCAGTAAACAATATAAAAAACTTCATCTCTATCACCCTTGAGATGGAAAATGGCCAATACTCCTCTTGGGCGGAGCTTTTTAAGATTCATTGTCGTGTTTACGAAGTTATCGACCACATCATCCCTCCTATATCGAAGTTCATAGACCTACCCTCGACTTCGACTTCTGATGATGCACTCTGGTCTCATTTGGACGTAGCCGTCCTCCAGTGGATAAACGCCACTATCTCTAATAATCTGTTGCACACCATCATTGAGACCGATGCCACTGCCCGCCAAATGTGGGAACGTTTGGAAAGTATTTTCCACGACAACAAAACTCAACGAGCGTTATACCTTGAAAATCAGTTCAAGGACGTTCATCAGAACAATTTTCCAAACGTGTCTGCATATTGTTAAGAACTCAAGATACTTGTCGACCAACTCTCCAATGTCGGCGCACCAGTCACTAATCAACGATTGGTCATGCAACTTATTGCAGGCTTGAACGAATCCTATGACGGCGTTGCCACCATCCTTCAGCAATGCACGCCGTTACCTCAATTTTATGAGGCCCGTTCGAAGCTTATTCTTGAGGAAACCCAAAAAATCAAGCGTAGCACCACTCAGGCCAGCATTGCCGATGCCGCCCTCACCACCACCGTCGGGCCCTCCGCCGACGGTAGGGCCTCCAACTCCGGCAACCAGAACCGCCGGCATGAGGACCCGTAGCAGCCCGCATCCACTCACAACAACCGCCGAAGCAGGAAGTCCGGCAAGGGCCGCAGTGGACGGAATTCTGGCAACAACAGCGGCGGGAAGGGCAGTCCCCGCCGGCAGGAAACAACCAACAGTGACCGCGGCAGTGGCAGTAGCCTCCGACATGGGCTGCCTACCCGCCGTGGGCCGCGTAGGCCCCACCGTCATGGGCCTCTCCTCCTAGCCCGTATCCGACATCCTCGTGGACTCCACCTCAGAACCGACAGACCCACCCTGGCATACTCGGCCCACGTCCCCAACAGGCCTACATAGCACTGGCCCCCGCCCTCAACTTATGCATCGATAATAGAATATTTTCCGAATATTCTTTTATTAATTGTATATCTCTTATTTTAGGTAGAGTTGTATTCCTATTGTAATTAGGTCTCCTATTTTAGGTAGAATTATATTTTCTATTGTAATTAGGTTGATTAGTGACCTAGTTTAAATATTCTTATACTACGATATATATTATACATTATTGATGAATACAATGAAAGGAACATATTCCTTTAATGAAAGAATATTCGGAAAATATTCTATTAGTATTCCTTAGACTAGTATTGCTTATAGGTAAAATGATATTTATAATCCATCGACAGGATGGTTTTCACTTGGTTCTCTTTGGGATGATAAATGACCTACTTAACTCAGTGGTTAGAGTATTATAAAATATTTGTTTTCAATAATAATAGGGACGCATGTTGGTTTTCCTTTTTGGCACGAGCAAAAAAAGAACTTGGGTTTAACCTAGTGGACCATGTCTAAATGTGAGCCATGACTTTTTCTTTATTTCGGGTAGGTGTGAGAGTTGAGTTATATATATTTACAGATAAACAAAATTCCATGATTTATGGAGTTTAATTTAATAGAATCGATTACTGTTTTTATTAGATTACTAATTAATATTTATCATATAATTATATATATAATTAATCTAGAAGTAATCTGATTATGTAAATATATAATTTATTAGAATTGGTTACTGTTTTTATTAGATTACCCAGTAAGTAATACTTATCACATAATTAGATATATAACTAATTTTTAAATAATCTGATTATATAAATATCATTAATGTATACAATTTAACCTTTGTACACCTACAAGGCTGTGACTAATGAATTGCAATCATTGGATTTTTGCCACAAGAAAATTTTAATCTCTTTGTTAATTTGTTTTTTATCCAACAAAAGAATATATATTGTCCATGTTTAAGTCGGTTTCAATGTGTTACTTTAATCAATGTGAAAGTCAAAATCGTAATTACTCTCAACTTTATGCAATGTGCCGAAATAAGAACAATATCCAATCAAAGTAAAAGCCACTGCCTCTTTTTTGTTTTTTGATGCAGTAATGTTTGCCATATAGGGTTAAATATATTAATTATTGACATTCTTTTTATAAGAAGGAAATGTCAGATTGATGTGGGTGTCTTTGTCAGATAAGGTATGCATTAAATTATTGTTAGTGGACACTAATTTTTAATTTAGCAATAAATTAGGAGTTGGATGTTTTCTTACAAGTTTCTTTATGCTGCAAAGGACCAAATTAGCTTTTTGAACACTATCAGAAACTGACCACAAAAGAATATAATGAGACAGTTGAATTTTCTTCATTCTTAAGTAAAAGTTTCTTGAATTTCAAAAGTAGAAAACTTAAAACCTATCTAAGTTTCTTCATTCTTAAGCAACCGTTATCCTTCTTCTCGTGAATATTATTGTCAAAAGTAGAAAACTTAAAACCTATCTAAATTTTGAATTAAATGCTGATGGATTAAATTGAGGGGTAAAATACTACTCCATTTTTAATACACATAAGTATGATTAAGTTTCGAATTTGAATTTTGAGTATAAAATTAATCTTATTAAAAAGTGATTTATATTTGGTATAAATTTTTTCGTGCGAATACAAATTCAATTAGATCCTGATACAGATAATAAACATCGGGTGAGAAATCAAAAAACATATATCTTCCAAAAGTTTTTTGAAAGTGTGGAAGCTTTATATTATTTTAACACTCCATATACCATTAATAATTACAAGACTTATCAGGTTAGTAAATATCACTTTGTCATTAAACAAAATTGTCTATTGCAGTCATTTACACATTACTCGTCTAATACTTATTACCCACTAACAAAACCTACTTTAATGTTCTATTCATGTACTCATTAATTGTTGCACTATATACCTACTTATTGCCTATTACTACCTACATTGTACTTATTAACCGTTATCCTTGCTCCAAAAGGTGGAATCTCCCACCCCAGGAGCAAACGAAATTATTAACCGTTATCCTTCTTCTCGTGAATATTATTGTCAATTACTCGTACTAGTCTTTTTGAATATGTGCTTTCCGAATAATAATTTTCTATAAAACAAAACTACCTCCTCCGCCCATATTAATTAGTTGGATCGTTTCTCTTTTTCACGCTCTTTACAATGTTACGATTAAAAAAATAGTATTTTACTACTTCAATCATATTTAAATTGTGATTTTAACTTTTTTCACGCCCATTAAGAACACGGCAAATACAAGTTATAATTTTCTAAGTGGCTTGTGCGTACATCTTAATGTTAAGTGTATAGAAGTGTCAATTTTTGTATTGAATTCCTAAAGTGAGTGACAATTAATTTGGAACAAATTTTTGAGCCAAACTGACAATTCAAATGGGAAGGAGGGTATACTACTTTATCATTATCTCTCTTCAATAAATTACATTATATTTAAAAGTAAGCTTAAGCTGATCTTATTATTTGAACAATCAAAATATCAACCAATAATCATTACTTTGAATTCTTCAAATTTATAATTTTTATGATATGTAATTAATATTTGTTATTTTCAAGAACACTTAATATTAAGGTAAAGTAGGACAAAAATAATTAATTTCATCTTGACTTTAAAAAATGATAAATATTTTGGGACAACTATTTTTAATAACCTTGACAATAAATATGGAACAGAGGGAGTAATAATGTAATATTACTTCGAATATGATGACTTCAATTTGGCCAACTAATAACCTGTTTGGTCAAGCTTTCAAATTTGTCACTTTAATTTTTTTTAATTTATTTATTTATCAAAAGTGTTTTTTGATCAGAGTTTAAGTTTAGCTAATTAATTTGAAAAAAACGTTTACTAATATTAGGGTAACAATTTGTGTTTGATCAAGTTTTCAAAAGTGTTTACGAGGAAAATTTGTTTTTTTTAACTCCTGAAAACAACTTTTGTTACTATTAAAAGATATTTATTTTTTCTTAAAAATTTGGTTAAATGCCTTATTCTAAAATAAACATTGAAAAAAAATACTTTTGACCTTCTAGAAACTCAGACAAAAAGACTATATAAGACTAAACAGCAAAAAACTGTTACAAATAACTTATAATCTTGTGGTAGATTGAAGAATCTACGTACCGGAAATGGTGTTAAAATCAGTCAATTCCAATATTTTTTATTCACCTTAAAGATTAAATACAGAAATGTTATCATGACATACTATCTACAAAGAAAATTATGTTTTGATGCATAATATAATTATGAACTCTCCCTAATAAAAATTATCTTAAAACATGCATAAGTTATTTGAATAGAGAATACATATATATTCTAAATATATTCTGTAATTATTATTTTAGTATAATTATGTAAAGTAGATATTCTCATATAGTTAGGATTACAATTGTAAACACTTATATATATTGTATTAATGAGAAGACTTCAAACAAGAAAAATTACACAATTCTACGTGGTATCATAAGTCAAACCCTAACACCCTCCCTAACCCTAAATCAATTCACACCCCTCTCTTTCATTGCTTCCGGCGGCCACATGGCTTCTCCCGATTCCTCCTCCTCCACACAAGACGTCACACATCCTCCTCCTCCCTCCACCTCTCCTAACACCTTTCATCCGGCGTTTGTCGTGACGAACATCAAAAACTTTATCCCTTTGATTCTTGATCAGGAGGATGGACAATACTCTTCGTATGTTGAGTTATTTAAAATCCATGCTTGTGCCTACAACGTTCTTGATCACATCGATGCCACCACACTCCGTCCACTCGACGTCGACAACACGACGTGGAAAAGGCTTGATGCAATCATCAAGCAATTGATATATGACACCATATCCAAGGATCTACTTCATACTATTATGAAGACAGGCGCGTCAGCTCACGAATGATGGACAAGGCTAGAGGAAATTTTTCAACACAAAAAACATACACGTGTCGTGTATCTGAAGGAATAATTTAATAACACCCGTCAGGTGATGTGGGTGTCTTTGAAAGGAATAAGAATCACAACTAATTTAGAAAAGGTATGCATTAAATTATTGTTAGTGGACACTAATTTTTAATTTAGCAATAAATTAGGGGTTGGATGTTTTCTTACAAGTTTCTTTATGCTGCAAAGGACCAAATTAGCTTTTTGAACACTATCAGAAACTGACCACAAAAGAATATAATGGTACGAATTTTCTTCATTCTTAAGTAAAAGTTTCTTGAGTTTTCTTCATTCTTAAGTAAATGTTTCTTGAGTTTTCTTCATTCTTAAGTAAAAGTTTCTTGAATTTCAAAAGTAGAAAACTTAAACCTATCTAAATTTTGAATTAAATGCTGATGGATTAAATTGAGGGATAAAATACTACTCCATTTTTAATACACATAAGTATGATTAAGTCTCGAATTTGAATTTTGAGTATAAATTTGATCTTATTAAAAAGTAATTTACATTTGATATAAATTTTTTCGGGCGAATACGAATTCAATTAGATCCTGATACAGCTAATAAATATCGGGTGAGAAATAAAAAAATATATATCTCCAAAAGTTTTTTAAAAGTGTGGAAGCTTTATATTATTTTAACACTCCATATTCCATTAATAATTACAAGACTTATCAGGTTAGTAAATATCACTTTGTCATTAAACAAAATTGTCTATTGCAGTCATTTACACATTACTCGTCTAATACTTACTACCCACTAACAAAACCTACTTTAATGTTCTAACCGTTATCCTTCTCGTGAATATTATTGTCAATTACTCGTATTAGTCTTTTTGAATATGTGCTTTCCGAATAATAATTTTCTATAAAACAAAACTACTTCCTCCGCCCATATTAATTAGTTGGATCGTTTCTCTTTTACGCGCTCTTTACAAAGTTAAGATTAAAAAATAGTTTTTTACTATTTCAATCATATTTAAATTGTGATTTTAATGCTTTTCACGCTCATTAAGAACTAGGGATGGCCAGTGGGTCGGGACGGCCCGACCCCGACCCGACCCCGTCCCGAGCCCGCCACGATCCCGCTAAAAAAAATAAATAAATAACAGGGGCGGGACTCGAACTCGGGACACCACCAGACCCGAGCCCGCCCCAGGCCCGCTAGACCCAACCCCGTCCCGAGCCCGACCCCGTCCCGAGCCCGCCCTTTTCCCCCCTTTGCAAATATGGCCGTTGCACCAACGACCATTTTAGATTATGGCCGTTGGCCAACGGCCATTTTAGGCCCCCCCTACCCCTTAATATTTATTTTTAACCCATAAGTTATTATATTTACACTTTAACCCAATTTTCCAACTATAAATAACTCATTTTCTCTTCATCTTTCTCACAAATCTTCCTACAATCTCTCTAATTTCTCAATATATCTCTCTACAAGTCTACATTGTTTGCTAAATATTCAATTTTATTTATTCATTTGGAAATTGGGAGTGAAGTTGGCAACTAGCTTGAAGATCTTCCATCGAGCAAAGTTTCAACTTTCAACCTCTCGATTACACGTCGACATTACGTCGGCGTTTGGTACATTCGTTCCTTCATTAAATTATTATTGTCTGTTTATTTTATTTAGCGCACTTAATTTTATTGTCTTTAATTATTTATTATCATAATTAAAATGGAAGGATTAAAATGTATGTTTAAGGGTAAGGGTAAGGGTGCTTCTTCTAGTAGGGGCAACCAGGGCAAGGGTACTTCTTCTAGTCATCTTATTCCTACACAGGATGATTTTGTTGATACTCAACATTTTTCTACAATACCATTAGATTTAGACCAGGAGCTATTTTCTGCAACTCAAGAAGACTTTAATTTAGACGATGATCTAGATGATATACCCACTAATGTTGATGACAACACACCCACTAGTGCACCTTCAACTGAAATACCTCATATTCCCCCTAGTATGAGACGAGGTCCAAAGAAAGCGACCATTAAAATCAGATGCATGGACATTTTTTGATAGGGACGTAGAGAATCAAGTAGCCATATGTAAAATTTATAAAAATGTTTTAAAATTTAAAACTGGAAAAGGTCACGGTGGGACGGGGGGTTTAATTAGACACGTAGTAAGTGCTCATCCAGTTAGGTATGCCCAATACCAGGCTTCAAAACCGGGTGCGCAAACACCCGCTCCATCGGGACAAGGTTCACATACTGATACTGTCCCGGACCAAGTACAGGGTCAAATTAACCCTATGACGGGGGGAATTGTAGGCTCTAAATACAATAAACATAGAGATAGGGAAGCAATATCAAAATTAGTTGCTATGGAGGGTTTGCCTTTTTCATTTCCTTCATCTCCCGATTTTATTCATTACATTAGAGATATATATAATCCTGCTTTTAACGATTTTCCTAGATCAACTGTTAAGAGAGATGTATTTAAATTCGCGCATGAATATCAACAATATTTACGTTTTTCATTATATCATTTTAATGGCAAAGTATCTATCATGTCTGATATAGGTCGTAGTACTAACGACCATGATTATTTAACTGTAACTTGTCATTGGATAGATTATAAATGGTCTATGCAAAAACGTATTTTAGCGTATAGATATATAGATGATAGGCACACTGGTACTTTTATTGCAGAAAATATTTATCAAGTGTGCGATTATTACGGAATTACCGATAAAATTATGACTATTACATTAGATAACGCTTCTAATAACAATTACGCAATTACAATTTTAAAAAATAGTTTAACTCCATCTTTTCCAGACCATTTTCATATAAAATGCGCGTGCCATATATATAACTTAATTGTAAAGGATGGTCTATCACTTTTTGAAAACATTCTTAGTAAAATACAATTTGCTATAAACTTTATTTTTAAAAGTAATAAAGTACAATGTAGAAAAGAATATAAAAAAATTTGTCACAATTGTGGACTACCTTATAGAAAAATTCCACAAGAAGTATCCACTAGGTGGAATTCTTTATACGAGCAACTACTTGTTGCTTATGACTATAAATTACCTATAACTTTATTTTTAACTCTCATAATAAAAAGCCAGCTGATATGATTTTAGATAGTGATTGGGAAAAAATTTCCGAACTTATTGTATTTTTAGAGAAATTTTTTCAAGCAACAAAAGAATTTTCCGGTATATATTATCCTACTATTTCAACTATGTTATTTTATATAACTTTAATATTTTTATTACTTAGTGAATATATGGAAAAACCAGCTTATAAGGCAGCTATTAAAAAAATGTTTGTCAAAATAAAAAAATATTTTATTTCTATTCCCTCTATTTATATTATTGGTTCTGTATTAAATCCTACTATTAAAATAGACGGTACTAAATCACTAATTGAAACTATTTACGATTGTATAGAAGTACTACCACCTCCAAGTCCCAAAAATCTAAATCACCCACCACCTATTGAACAAAACTAAATAAGAAGTGTTGTCTAGCGTAGAACACCAATGCAAAAATATATATAGATTTTATCAACAAGAAAATGCTAGTAACTTACCGGCTTCCATACCATCTTCTTCATCTTCAACACAACCTCACAAAAGACATCTTTGTTTCGCGGCTAGTATTGAAAGCCTCAGAAATAGAATGTGCGGCCGCACCTCTACTACTAACCAAATTAGCGAGTTGGATATTTTTGTTTTGCGTGGTTACATCGTATCAAGAAGTTATCAATGAAGATGGACATGAAGACTTGCTTTGAACATCTTGGAGGGGAATGAGAAGACCTTTCCGACACTTTCAATGATGGCCCGATATGTTTTGAACATTCAAGCGTCATCAACTGCGTCTGAAAGCGCTTTTTCTGTCGGCAGTTATCAAATAGGAGACCACAGACACTCATTAGCCGGAGACAGCTTGAAAATTGCAGTATTATTCAGAGATTGGATACGAGCGGAGCGGAGAAGGTGCGGTCAACCGGAGATCAACGAAGAAGATGATGAAAACTACAACGAAATCTTAACCGAAGGTAGTGGAAGCGACGTGGATCAATTTGACCAATAAATACCAATTCCAACCGAAGAACCACATGAAATCATCAAGCAATTAGAACATGTTTTTTTGAGAATGTAATTTTTTTAATTACAATTTTATTATGTAATTTGCAACTTTTGGACAACACCACAAAGTTGCAATTTAGATTTTAGACAATTGTATTTGTATTACAAAAAAATCATATGTCTATTAAATAATATAAGAGGCACAAAAACAGTCTTGAGATGTTTTTATTACACTATCTTGTTTTGTTTATTGAGTTTTTTTATACATATGTTATTTAAAAAAAAAGGAAAACCCGCCGTACCCCGCCCCGACCCGACCCCGACCCCGACCCGACCCCGACCCCGCCAGACCCCGCCGACCCTGACCCCTTCTCCCGTCCCGCCCCGACCCCGCCAGACCCGGCCCGCCAGACCCCAGCCCGGCCCACTGGCCACCTTTATTAAGAACGCGACAAATACAAGTTATAATTTTCTAAGTGGCTTGTGCGTGCTTCTTAATGTTAAGTGTATAAAAGTATTAATTTTTGTATTGAATTCCTAAAGTGAGTGACAATTAATTTGGGACAAATTTTTGAGCCAAACTGACGGTTCAAATGGGAAGGAGGGTGTACTACTTTATCATTATCCCTCTTCAATAAATTACACTATATTTAAAAACAAGCTTAAGCTAATCTTATTATTTGAACAATCAAAATATCAACCAATAATCATTACTTTGAATTCTTCAAATTTATAATTTTTATGATATGTAATTAATATTTGTTATTTTCAAGAACACTTAATATTAAGGTAAAATAGGACAAAAATAATTAATTTCATCTTGACTTTAAAAAATGATAAGTCTTTTGGGACAACTATTTTTAATAACCTTGACAATAAATATGGAACAGAGGGAGTAATAAGGTAATATTACTTCGAATATGATGACTTCAATTTGGCCAACTAATAACTTGTTTGGTCAAGCTTTCAAATTTGTCACTTTAATTTTTTATTTATTTATCAAAAATGCTTTTTGATCAGAGTTTGAGTTTAGCTAATTAATTTGAAAAAAACTTTTGCTAATATTAGGGTAACAATTTGTGTTTGATCAAGTTTTCAATAGTGAGGAAAATTTGTTTTTTTTTAACTCCTGAAAACAATTTTTGTTACTATTAAAAGATATTTATTTTTTCTTAAAAATTTGGTTAAATGCCTTATTCTAAAATAAACATTGAAAAAAAATACTTTTGACCTTCTAGAAACTCAGACAAAAAGACTATATAAGACTAAACAGCAAAAAACTGTTACAAATAACTTATAATCTTATGGTAGATTGAAGAATCTACGTACCGGAAATGGTGTTAAAATCAGTCAATTCCAATATTTTTTATTCACCTTAAAGATTAAATACAGAAATGTTATCATGACATACTATCTACAAAGAAAATTATGTTTTGATGCATAATATAATTATGAACTCTCCCTAATAAAAATTATCTTAAAACATGCATAAGTTATTTGAATAGAGAATACATATATATTCTAAATATATTCTGTAATTATTATTTTAGTATAATTATGTAAAGTAGATATTCTCATATAGTTAGGATTACAATTGTAAACACTTATATATATTGTATTAATGAGAAGACTTCAAACAAGAAAAATTACACAATTCTACGTGGTATCATAAGTCAAACCCTAACACCCTCCCTAACCCTAAATCAATTCAGCCCCCTCTCTTTAATTGCTTTCAGCGGCCACATGGCTTCTCCCGATTCCTCCTCCTCCACACAAGACGTTACACATCCTCATCTTCCTTCCTCCTCTCCTAACACCTTTCATCCGGCGTTTACCGTGACGAACATCAAAAACTTTATCCCTTTATTTATTGATCAGGAGGATGGACAATACTCTTCGTGTGTTGATTTATTTCAAATACATGCTTGTGCCTACAACGTTCTTGATCACATCGATGCCACTACACCCCGTCCGCTCGACGTCGACAACACGACATGGAAAAGGCTTGATGCAATCGTCAAGCAATGGATATATGACACCATATCCAAGGATCTACTTCATACTATTATGAAGATATGTGCGTCAGCTATCGAATTATGGACAAGGCTAGAGGAAATTTTTCAACATAACAAACCTACACGTGTCGTGTATCTGGAGGAATAATTTAATAACACCCGTCTTGAAAACTTTGCTAATATGTCCGACTATTGTAAACAATTGAAATTAGTTGCAGATCAATTATCTAACGTGGGCACTCCGATTTCAGAAACAAAGATGGCTTTGCAATTAATTAATGGTTTGTCAAAGGGTGAGTACGATACGCTTGCAACGATGATTCAACAAGCCGATCCCCTCCCTAGTTTCAAAAAGGCCCGGTCACAATTACTATTGGAGGAAACTAGATGTGCCAAACAAGACGAATATAATCAGAAGACGTTGGTGGTTGATGCACCGGTGACAACCACAACACCCGCCGGACAACCTCTACACACGGACAATCACTCTACACACAGACAATCACCTTCCGCGGGGTGGCGGAGGTCACGGCAGAGGCAGAGGCCACAACAGCGGACGTGGTTGCAAAGGCAAAGGCCGGGGTGGACAGTCCAATCCCTGTGGACCCATGCAGCAGGCCCAATACCCATCTCAGTGGGTCAACCTACTGTTATGGCCGATGTCCAGAAGTTGGGCCTCCCCCCATGCCCTTATTTGATGGCACCGACCCAAAGTAGTGGCCAGTGGCAACATCCCAGTATATTGGGCCCTCATCTAGGCTCACGCCAGACGGGACCGACACAGCAGGCCCACGTCTCAGTGGCCCAACAACAACAACAACCATACGGCCTCCTTATCCCTACCGAACTGGGCCAGGTCTACAACACTATGAATTTTTAAAAGCCCGACGATGCCTGATACATGGATACAGATGCCACATCCCACCTCACTCGTAACTCCGTTAATCTTCCTCAACTATTTAATTTGAACAATCCTCAATTTATTTTGATCGAAAATGGCAATCGCATTCTAATTCAAGGCTATGACACCCAAGCACCATCACCCCATCCTTCATTTTTTTCCTAAAAACATCCTATATTCTCCTAACATCATTAAAAAATTAATCTTTGTTAGGAAATTTGCTAGTGACAATTACGTATCTATTGAGTATGACCCTTTTAGTTTTTCTATGAAGGACCTACGTACGGGGACAACTCTTATGAAAGTCTGAGGGACATCTATCATTTCTCATCCAATTCCGCTGCAAGTGTCAATCCACATACCTCTCTAGCTGCAATCTCTCCATCAACTTGGCACAATAGACTTGGGGACCCGAAAGCACAATTTTTTAATTCTCTTAGAAATCAAAATTTGATTTAATGTAATAAAGGAAAATTTACCCAAAACTGCTATTCTTGTCCTTTAGGAAAGCATGTTAGACTTCCTTTTAAGTCGTCTTTGAGTGTCACTTTTTCTCCATAGAACATCATTCATGCAGATTTATGGACATCTCCCATTACTAGCAAACTGGGTCATAAATATTATTTGGTATTGTTAGATGATTTCTCTCATTTTCTTTGGGTCTATCCGCTCAAATATAAGTCTCAAGTTTACTCCATTTTTCTTGAATTTCGAACATATGTTAAAACACAGTTTGAGAAGGACATAAAATCGTTTCAATGTGACAATGGTAGTGAGTTTGATAATTTCCCATTTCATAAAATTTGTGCGGAAAATGGCATGGTATTTCGATTCTCGTGCCCCATACCTCACCTCAAAATGATAAAGCCGAAAGAATTCTCCGCATCATTAACAATATGATCCATACCTTGCTCTTTCATGCTTTTCTTCCCCCTCCCTTTTGGGTCTACGCATTACACATGGTAGCGTACATTCTTAATATATTACATACACGTACCCTTCAAAATAAAACCCCTACCAAAATTTTATTCCATCGGATTCCCTTCCTATGGTCACATTCGGACTTTTGGTTGTCTATGCTACCCTAATCTCGCCTCCACAGCTCCTCACAAATTAGCACCTATGACTACTTATTGCATTTTCTTGGATTTCCCATCAAATCATAGGGGGTACTTATGCTATGATTTGTCCACAAATAAATTCCTAGTCGTTCGCCATGTTACGTTTGAGGAGAACATTTTCCCTTTTACAAACGTCCAAAAATTTCAAGTCACTGACAATGGCTTTCTTGACGATTCATACATTTTCCCTCTGATTAAAAATGTAATCCATGGAGCTAGTAGTCCGGTTCAATTCCCACTGCCTCCGTCATCTCCCCCAGCACTACCCCACAAACCGTTAACCAACCCGCCGATACCGTTGACCACCCCCTGCCTACTGTTCCCTCACTTCCACATTATCTCACTGCCTCACTTCTACCCTTTACCGTCACAAACCCACCAACCCCGATCGACCACCCTCAGCCAGCTGTTCCCGTCACCTCCTCACTGCCCCACGTCAGCCACATCCCACACCAACAGTCCCTATTCCTACACACTACATGGAAACTCGTGCCCAACATAAAATTTTCAAACTGAAAGTCCATTTTAACCTATCCACTCTGACTATCTCACCTCTACCTAAAAACCCAAAATTAGTCAAGCTTGACCCGAATTGGAATGCGGCCATGCGTGGGGAATCTGATGTGCTCACTACACAGCGCACTTGGGATCTTGTCCCAAAACCAGAGGGGGTGAATGTGATTCGTTGTATATAGCTTTATCATCACAAATTCAGAGATAGTAGTGAGCTTGAACGCCATAAGGAGAGACTTGTGGCAAATGGCACAAGGCAACAAGAGGGAGTTGATTGTGGTGATACCTTCAGTCCAATGGTTAAATCAGCCACCATTCGCACTATTTTGAGCATTGCTATGGCAAAGAATTGGCCGATTCATCAACTTGATGTGAAAATGCGTTCTTACATGGGGATTTGAAAGAAACCGTATATATGCATCAACCACCTGCCTTTGTGCATCCTTCGGCTCCTCAGTATGTCTGTCAGCTTTGAAAGTCACTTTATGGCTTGAAACAAAGCCCCAGAGCTTGATATGACCGCTTTGCCACTTACATATTGTAGATTGGGTTCATGTGCAGCAAAATATATAACTCACTTTTTATTTTTCATCGAGGTAATGACACTACAAACCTTTTGCTCTATGTGGATGACATTGTCATGACTGCCTCCTTAGATATGCTGAAAAATGAGATTATTACCATGCTCAAATCCGAATTTGCCATGATAGACTTGGGTAAGTTGAGTTATTTCTTGGGGATTTCCGTGACCACATCCGAGAATGCCATATTCATGTGTCAGCGTAAGTATGCTGGAGTGATTGTTTACAGGGCTAAAATGGCTAACTGCAAGATCATGCCCACTCTAGTCGACTCCAAATCGAAGCTTAGCGCGGATGACATAGATTCGGTGCTTGATCCTTCTCTTTATAGGAGTCTCGCTGGTGCGCTTCAGTAACTTACTTTCACTAGGCCTGATATTGCCTACTTTGTATAGCAAGTAAGTATGTTCATGCATGCTCCCAGGGAGCCTCACTTCACATCTCTTAAACATATCATTTAGTACGTTAATGGTACTATTGATTATGAGTTACATATTTATCCATCTGCACCGACCAGGCTGACATTATATACGGACGCCGATTGGGGCGGCTGTCCAGACACATATCGATCTAATTCTGGCTATTGTGTATTTTTGGGTTACAACCATATCTCGTGGTCTGTCAAATGGCAAGCCACGCTTTCCCGTTCGAATGTAGAAGCATAATGTAGAGGCGTTGCAAACGTTGTTGATGAGATTTGTTGGCTCAGAAACTTTCTTCTAGAGCTCCATTGTCCCTTACGTCGGGAATCTATTGTCTACTGTGATAACATATCTACTTTTCAACATCAGCGAACCAAACATAATGAGATGGATATTCATTTTGTTTGTGAGAAGGTTGCCATGGGCCATGTTAGGGTGTTACATGTTCCTTCCTCATATCAGTACGCAAATATATTTACTAAGGGACTTCCTCGGCAGCTGTTCCACGACTTCAGATCCAGTCTGAGCGTCCAACCTCCTACCGCTCCGACTGCGGGGGTCTGATAGAGAATACGTAAATATTCATCATATATTCTGTAATTATTATTTTAGTGTAATTATGTAAAGTAGATATCCTCATATGATTAGAATTGCAATTGTGAACACCTATATATATATATATTGTATTAATGAGAAGACTCAAGATAAGGAATAACTACACTATTCTACCATAGCATTACAGAAAAATGTAACAAAATACATACCTTGTGGCGATGCTAGATTAAGAACAAAGCTTTTGTAGTAAAATTAGTTTTGTTCCCTTATTCTTATTTATGTTACCAAGTT
Source organism: Anisodus acutangulus (assembly GCA_029783415.1). Classification (NCBI taxonomy): domain Eukaryota; kingdom Viridiplantae; phylum Streptophyta; class Magnoliopsida; order Solanales; family Solanaceae; genus Anisodus; species Anisodus acutangulus. The sequence goes on along the minus strand of CM056497.1, from coordinate 15,726,886 downwards.
GTCAATGATGGAAAAGTATGCAAAATGTGGTAACTTGACTGGGAGAGGACCAATTTATAGAATGTTAACTTAATCTAATACGTTCATTTAATAACCAAATAGACGGACGAAATTTGTTCATTATAAAATGTTTTAAGATGTGGGTTTATTTTAGTTACTGGGCCACACACAATAACAAAGATCTAATAATTTACCAATAAAAAGGTTTTGATTTATGTTGGAATGATTGAAAATATATTGCAAAATTTTAAGTAATATATTATACGTATTGTTGTGAACTATTTGTCACGTTTCGTGTTAAATCATACAATAAGGTTTTTACCCCTTGCTTTAATTTCTTATCCACTATAGGCTATTTTGCATATAACGTATAAAACAAAATCAGATTTCATTCTTTTAACTAATGAACACTTTAAAAAACTTATTTTTCAGTTGGGCTGGGTTGGCCCAACACCTTCTTAGTGTTTTTTTTAATAGATTTTTATTTTTATTTGTTCATTTAGTATATTAAAAGAAAAACAATTTTTTTATTTTTATCCTTATCATTAATTACTCCCAATCCAGGTCATTTGTCAAGTCTACGAAATTATATACCAATTAATATGTGTATTATGATAAAATATATACGTCATTTATTAATTCTTAAGGGGCGTGCAAAGTCAAAAGTATTGGACAAGTAAAAGTGAACGGAGGGAGTATTTTATATATGTATAGTAAATTTGCTATTATCTAATTTAATTAATGAAAATGAAATTTAAAAAAATATTGGAATTATAAAATTTATAAACATTTCTAGAATAAATTAAAAAAACACGGATGACTTTGAAACACAAATTTCCCCCATCACGCAAATTTATGAGAGAAGTGTCAAAATTATAGTTTACTTTAAACTTTTAAAGTCTATATATTATTATTAATTCATCAAATTTTAAAAAGTCATAGTAATATTCAAATTATAAAAAGTTAATTATAGTTTATGATTTTATTCCTCATGAAATATATTTCCAAAGGGTAAGGGATGATCAACATTTCAAGTTGAGTTGTCTTATTTAAGAAACTATAGATTTTATTGAATATTACTAGTACACATAAAAAAATTATTCAACTCAATTAAAGAACATCTTATTACGTCAACACAAATATTATAAAGAATGTTCTCTTATATACGGTTAACACTTAAAAGTAATTTAAGTGTTTAGCCGAACTGTTTCAAAGCCGAATTTACTCATAGCCCTAAACTACAAGAACTTCATCGGCTACTAAGGCATCTTAGCCGAGTTGTTAATTAGAGGTACGACTGGGACTCACTCAGATGCAGACGCCTCAAAGACCAAGTCAAAAGGGTTTCCAGACCCCTAGAGACGGTAACGGCCAACAACAACTAAAATAAAGGGCCATTATCCGAGCAAGAAGAGTAGAGGGCGAGAAAATTGGCACCACCTCCCCCATAGTCAGTCATTGAACTTAGTGAGTTACTTGATGGCTGACATGGGGGGATCACGTTCTACAATTTTTTTCCTTTTTGTACTATAAATAGGATCATTCTTTGTATATACAAAAACACAACCAATCAATCAAACAACTCAATTTTTATCTATCTTTACCCTTTTGCTTTATTTATCATTTACTTTAATGTACTCAACTGCATTCATGTTTCTTACCTCTTAGTTTACTCATACCACTGTCCTAACGCTTTCTAGAGTAGTTGGGGATCCCATTGCTGGAAGTTAGAGTTTCGCTTCCGGCCCAAATCGCTTAGTTAAGGAATTAATTTGTCATCCGATAAAATGGCAAACACTTCGGACGGTAACAAATTGGCACGCCCAGTGGGACCATAGGTGAATTAATAGCAAAGTTTGATTCTCCAGGTCAGGATCATTCTTGGCGTATGCGCCTAAGGTCCGGTAAGAAAATAAACCCCGAGTCCAGTCCATATTATAAACAAAATCCTCCCAGAAGTAACAACGAACCAGCATCCTCCTCGGGTATGCCTACATCGGTTGATACCCTTCCACTTCCTCTATCAACCCAAGTTGTGGAAGAATCTAGCCAATCTGAAGGTCTAACCATAATGACCACGTCTTTTATTAGACAACAGATCAACTTGGGCATCCACGATATTATGTACCAAGTTTCTAAACAGTTGGCTGACATTGTGAAGCCGATGGTACATAATGAGGTTCATCAAGCAAGGGAGATGGAAACCAATCGAATGTACCCTAGAGACTGTTCGGCTAGTTCTGCCATCCCTCTGACGAGCAGTGTTGTTCAGCATGAGACCGTGACTCCCGGTGTTGTTCCTCAGCCGCATGTGCATTAGTTAGTGCCTACTCAGGTGCAGCCGGTAGCGCACCTAGGAACACAAGCCCAATCGCCTGGCAACTAGCACACTGCATGGTCGCCGCCGAACCTTGGGGGGAAAATGTGCCACTTGACCAAGAGAGTCTGCAGTATGGGCAGATCAACATGGCTCAGAGACCAGTTCAGGCTCCAGGACACTTTGGATTGCCGCCCGTTATGTCGTACGTTTCTACGAACTGCCCTACGATGTAGGAGAACAATGTTGTCCAGCCGAATTGGCAGTCGATGACCCCTGGCTATGACTTAGCTCGGCTATCTGGTAACGCTGTTTACAGTGGAATACCATTCCAGTAGTCATTGCCAGTACCCACTCCATACCTTCCAGGAAGCGTAGAATTTCTAAGAACGGCCGACGTCCGAGGAGAGCAGCCATGGAATATGTTGACACCCAATTTTGTCCCATCTTTTCTGATTTTATTTGCAACTTTAAATATTTTTGACACCTTAAGACAATTTTAAAATATAGGCATATATATGTATATATATCATTATTATTATTATTATTTGCATTTTTTATTTGTCATTTGCATTTTTTATATCATAATCATACTTTTATTCTAATATTATATGTTATTTTATTTTGACAAAACGGCATCACATTTTATTTTTTATTTAAGCATCAAGCATTTCACAAATATTATATTTTATCATATTGTCATCTTTACAATTTATAAATTTTGCGAAGCTTTCTTTTTATTTAATAAAACACCTTTTTATATTTTTAAACCCATAACCCATTTATATCTTAACCCAAAATAATTTTACCCAAAACCCAAACCCTCCATTTTCGGACCCAACCGAAACCCAATTTGGCCGGCCCAACAACCCTTTCCCCCTTTATTTCCCATACCCAACACATCAAAACAAAAATCCCACCCATTTCCCTTTATTTGCCCCAAAAAACAAAACAAACCCAACTCGCCCCAGGCCCAACCGGTCGGCCCACACCCCAAGCCCAAACCGAAACAACCCAACTCCCCCTTTCTTATATTCATCCCCACTAACCTTAAACCTAAAAAATAAAAATCAAACCCCCACACCCATTTCTCTCTCTCAACCAAACACACCCAATCGGCTGCAACCCCTATGCCCCCGACCCCACACCTCGCCGGTCACCTCACCACCACCAACCCCTGACACCCGATACCACCCATACCTTTATCCATGAAAATCCGAAACCCATCTATAAATACCCCCCTTTTGTTCACTGTTTTGGGGGTCGGTTTTGAGGATTTTTGTCCGAAAAAAGAGGGAGTTTTTGGTCGGAGTTTAGGTCGGATTTTGGGTGGATTTTTGCCCTTTGTTCACTGTTTCGGGTGGGAGTTTTTGGTCGGTTTTGGTGGAATTTTGGAGGTCCTAAAATCACAAATCGAGTGTTGCTCTTTGCTAATTCGGGTCGGGTCGGGTCAGCCCGTGTCGGACAAAAATCTCCAGGTTTTGTGTTTAATGTTTTGTTGTTGGTTTATCTGAAATTTGGAAAGAAATCGATTCGGGTTGAAATGTCCGATTCGGGTCGGGTCACTGATCCGGGTCGGGTCGACCCGGTTTGGTTAAATTTCCAGATTTATATATTTTATATTTTGTTGTTGGTTGTCTGAAATTTGGAAAGAAATCGATTCGAGTTTAAACATCCGATTCGGGTCACTGATCCGGGTCGGGTCGACCCGATTTGGTTAAATTTCCAGATTTATATGTTTTTATATCTTGTTGTTGGTTATCTGAAATATGGAAAGAAATCGATTCGGGTTGAAACATCCGATTCGGTCAGATCATCGATCGGTCGAATTAGGCCGGTTTGGGTAAATTTCCAGATTTATATGTTTTTATATCTTGTTGTTGGTTATCTGAAATTTGGAAAGAAATCGATTCGGGTTGAAACATCCGATTCGGGTCGGGTCGACCCAATTTGGTTAAATTTTCCAGATTTTATATTTTTATATCTCGTTGTTGATTATTTGAAAAATGCAAAAAAATTGATTCCGAGTCACCGTTGTTCCAGGTTGCATTTCCCGGGTCGGATCGATCCGAAATTTGGGTCATCTATCCGGGTCTGTTTTTCAGAACTGGGCGATTACCTAATTTTTCTTTATTTTTTTGTCGTCTTTCCCGGTCGGGTCGACCCAAAATCTGGTCGGGTCACTGTTCTGTCTCGGGTTGGATTTTCAGAAGCAGATTCGAATTCTGTTTCGGTTCAAAAATTCAGAATTCGGGTCGGATGTCTTAATCGCGGACTGTTGGTTTATTTTGGTATTTGAATATTCGTTACGCGGCTATTTTTTATTTTACTGCTTTGAATAAATATTGCATTTTGGCCAATGAAATTGAATTTGAGGTTGCGTCCCTTCGGACATCATTTCTCGGTTTTTTATTTTACTGCTTTACTGCTTTGAATAAATACTTCATTTAGGCCAATGAAATTGAATTCGAGGCCGCCTCCCTTTGGACATCATTTCTTGCTTTTTGGTTTTTACTGCTTTACTGCTTTGAATAAATACTGCATTTTGCCGATGAAATTAAATTTAACGGGCCACACCCCTTCGGAAATTTCTCTTCTGTTTCAGTTTATTGTTTTTTTTATATTTTGCTGATTTTGAACATGATACTTCAATGGTCGATGAAAAAATATCCGTCGATTTTTGAAGCCTCCACAGTTGTAAAGACGGAAAATAAAATTCTGGGCAAGGATGAAACTTAAATCTTTTTCACCCGAGAGACCAATATGTTCGCTGAGCAAGGCAACTAAAATGACCAACGAGTCATATGTTCGCAGCCACGACGTGATTGGAATGATCTTTTCAAAATTTAAGTCTGAGCCCTCCGTAATCAAAACATTTATTGTTTTGGATATGGATCCGAAGTTTATGTATATTCAATTGTTTCTAACCGTTTGTTCTTAACAACTTGCAAGGGATAAAGTCAAAGAAGGCAAATACCCCTCGGAGATTATTTATTTTGTTGTTTTTACTTTCTTTAATTCAGCTTTATTCCATTCTGTATTGTAATATTATTGTACTCATGAAATTATTGAAATGTTTAGAATAGTTAGACTTAGAATTAATTAATAGGGTAGTCTAAAACTGGAAACCCATCGCTAGTCTATTTATTTTAGGCTCACCGAAAATCGCTAGTTTACCTATTTTTAGGCTCGTCACCCATAAAATTTACATTGCATATATTTTTTTTATCAATTTTCATTCAAATGCATACTTTTTCAACTTTACATGTATTTTTAATGCCATACAAATGTATACTTGTACAAATGCATCATTTCATTAAATACTTGCAACATCATTTTAACGTTATATTTTTAAACATGCATTTTTAGTACAATAATTAACCTGAGTTTGATCGGATAACTGCAAGTTAGCGGATCTTAAAGGATGCCTAACCCCTTCCCTTTAGGATAATAGAGAACCCTTACCTAGAATCTCATTAGTTTCGCATATCACAAAATTGGAGTCATTTTGCATTTTTAGTTAGCATTTAGGTGCCCTAATCCCTAGAATAATTAGGTGGCGACTCCTCAAGCAAGCATTTTTATCCAATCCGAAGGGAATCGAGCCATCACGTCGCGAAGCCCGCAGGTCAAAATCGGGTGCAACAGCATGGCGACTCCGCTGGGGAAATTCAGGTTCTTAACCATAGCAAATTCAGGTTAATTATTATTGCGCTTTATTTTGCTCCTTGTTTGATCTACTGTTTTAATTTGTTTCCTTTTTCAAATTTTGTATGTTTAGCTGCTTTAATTGCTACTTTCTTTTACTGTTTTCCTTAAATTGGCATTCCGTTCATATTTCTTCCACTTCGGAAAATTGACACTACCACACATTACACGCGAGGTGTGTTTTGCGCACCCACAAATTCTTTCAAATTACCAAATTTTAGGAGAGTTGGCATATGCGCGGAATGTCCGGACCATCCGGTTGGCCGCGTAGCCTTCTCACTCGAGCAGTCCGTTCGGAAACCTTGAGTCTAGTCAGCCAAATCTTAGAAAATTTAGGATAGAGCTACACCACCCTTTATCTTAAGTCATGCATGCATACACCTTAGGTGGGTCGATCTTTGATATCGACTCCAGAATTAATAAATCCACCAAAATTGTCGACGGGTCTCACGACCCAACGACCCAACGACCCATCAACATATTATGTGTAACGTGATAATGATAGACTAATCCAAGCCTAGTCATGACATGCCGATATTGGAAAATGTACATACATTTTGTCTTCATTTCCAACAAAAGCATTGCAGTTTGACAGTTTGGATTAATCTGTCATAATCTCTCATATTTGGCGTTTAGGCTCACCTCTGGCATAAGAGAGGCTCCATGCATGTTAGGACGCACATTTAATTCCCGCACAATTTGTTTGCTATTTTTCTTCTTTTAATTATGTACATACTATTTAATGCAATAATTACCTGCTTCAATTCTGTACATATCATGCCATGTCGCTTGCAACTCTGGGCATGAACATTTGCACTTTAAACTTTTGGGCTATCGCACCACAATCAAGACTTCTACTGGGGCAACACTATATCTTTTGGTTCTCGGGACAGAAATTGTGTCACTGCCCAAGGATAAAGCGTTCTTGAACATCAAGACTCGGACCTTGTGAAGCAATCAGGGGAGTTTTTGACCATACTGTCACACTCCTATATTTTATTATTCTTTTAGTGACTTTCCTCCTTTAACCCAGTGCTCTTATTTTTGCAGGAAGATCGTCCTCGCGAACAGTCGGGGGCGGTCGTTCTAAATATTATCCTTGGATAACTCCAGGAAAGAACAAAGCAAAATGTTTTCACAAAGATGACCGGAAGATGTTTTGACTAGAAAAAGTCAGCCAACACCAGATTCAATGAGGCATCACTCTAGTTTGTTTATACTTTTGTTTTTATACATATTTGCAAATTCAATTGATATGCTTAATTTTCGATACATAATTCCTTTATATCATATCTTTTTTTACAACATATCCTCATGAACTACGAGTGTCTGATTCTCACCATACGGTGTGATACGTAGGTAACCCTTCTCGAGTTCGACACCACTAAAAATAAAAAAAAATGTCAATCTAGTCCTTGCGGAACGCTACCCAACGAAAGTGGAACAAACTTGTCTAAGGGACGCACTTCCTAGTCCACCTGAAAAAGGGATGCACTTCTCCTCATCCACCTTAGAAAGGAACATATATGGTTTACCAATCTTTTCATTCATCCTATAATGGACAATCATTTTTTTCATTACATTCATCCTATTGTGGATAATCATTTTTTTCATTACATTCACCCTATCATGGACAATTTTTTTTTTTACTTTGCATTCGTCCCATAGTGGACAATCATCTGTTTTATACAGTTTTTTTTACTTTTACTATCCTATCATGGATGAATTCTTTTTCAAGCATACATTTTATATATACTATCTACACGAACTACGCACACCTGATTCTCGTCAAAGATGAGATACGTAGGCAGCCCTATTTGGGTTCGGTACCCTTTATTCAAAAATACAAAACAAATTATATATATTTTAAGAATCATTGATGGACTTGGTTGATACCAACACAGTTAGGAGTGTGCATAGGAAAGAACAAGTGGAGAAGACTGACTTCGTGGTAAACCATTGATTCTTCTGGTACCTCTCATTCACGCCTGTGTTGACACTTAAAAATTGTTTTGCATGCTTCCAAGATATGAACAAAGTCAACCTTATCGTTTCATGTACATTGTGTGGTGAATTTTTAGAATAAGTTCAATTGCATTGCATTGTGATCTAGAACTTAGCCGAATGTTTGTTGAGGCAAAATCCTGAGTAACACTTGGTATAGGAAAGGATCGTAGGCTTTCTTTGATCCGTTTGAGCCTTTCCAGCGTACCAAATAACATTATCCGTAGTACTTCCCCTTTGAGCCTGAAACCTTTTTTTTAACAACCACATCTTATGCCTATACCCTTTCTGAGTGTGTACACGCACTATCCCTCTTTTGGCCCGACCTCCTTGAGCGCATCAGAAATATGCAAATCGCTGAAAATGATTCGAGTTGAAGTTGCAATATTCCCAAAAGAGGAAATGAAAATAAAACAAAAGGACGACTTCACACAAAGAAGAAGTCAAAAAGGCCCGACAGTATAAAAAAAAAAGGAAATAACTCCGAAAAGGGGGAAAAGCTCCAAACGAAAAAATCAAAAGAAGTCGGTACAAAACAAAACGAGGGCAAAAAGAAGAAAATCGGCATCAAGGTACACAAATATCAAGCGCGGACATATCCCAACGCTCAAGAAAGGATTAGTCACTCCTTACCCAAATGATATCTTTCCCTTTCCCCAAGCCTACATTACAAACCCATAACAAGCCCTACATGATCCTATACAGAGGGTTCTCACATTAGTGGATACTCATATGACGACCAAGCCTATGGTATCACAATTAAATGCATTGAACATCTTTCTGAGGGTGAGTATATTTCTCTAGACGTCCCAAAGTTCAAAATACTGAAATACATGTGTGGAATGGACTTTCTTTCAGTGAGGGCATTTGAAACATGAGGATGCATAGATGTCAAAACCTTGGCTTGAAGCGAGTGTCGATACTCAAGTAAGTCTGAGGTAGCATCTGAAGCTGTAGGAATTACCCTGGAGTCAGTCTCGGTTATACAGAAAGCAATAACGGGAGCCCCTAAGCACAATACTAATTGTTGGTACCAACTGAAGTCAAAATATGATTATGTCTTTTTCATATTTTCAAAAAAAAAACATTTTACAAACTCAAATTTCTTTTTCCCACAGAGTGTCGGATAAATAACCCAGGAATGTGGCATCTCACTCTGGATGAAGCCGTTTGGGCGATCAAGAATTCTAAATCTACAGCTACCGGGATGACACCTTATCGGCTAACCTATGGACAAGATGCAGTGTTGCCGTTGGAAATTAATGTCAAATCCTTACGGGTGGCCAAGCAGAACTCTCTAAGTTTAGAGGAGTATCAATAGGCCATGCTAATGGAGTTAGACCAGCTAGATGAAGATCGACTGATGGCCCTAGCGAAAATCAAAGCCGGTAAACGTAAAATGGCTAAAGCATACAACAAACATGTTAAGTCTAAGAGGTTTGCCGAAGGAGACTTAGTTTGAAAAACCGTTTTGCCGACTGGGATGAAAGATCGTAAATTCGGCAAATGGTCACCAAATTGGGAAGGACCTTTCGTAGTAAGCCAATAGATCACCGGCAACACATATCGACTAATAAACATACATGATGAAGAAATAGATAGGAATGTAAATGGCAAGTATCTAAAAAAATACTATCATTCGATTTGGGGCATGCATGAATAAACGACAGCCACATACCGGCTGCCTGGTCGCACAAAATACGCTAATTCCCTCTGACGGGAGATGTATGGCTAAATGACAGCCACAGACCGGCTGCCCGATCACAAAATACAGAGAAAGCCATTTCTTTCACACGCATGTGTCATAAGGTTGGTCGCACTGCTCAGGCGAAGAAACGCCATCCCAAGTGGTCAAAGACAATGGCCCATCAAATTTGTGGGATTTATTCTAAATTTGCTCAAGAATGCTGAGAGCAATGCTGAAGTTAAAGGGTGGGATATGGATTCCCACATCCAAGTAAACCAAGCACAAAAATAGAGGCGTCGCACATACCCAAGCCCGGTGTTACAGTGGAGATCAAATTCTGACAGTGCGGCGACATCAAAAGGACCCATATACCTCCATTAGGCCTATGTGACCAACTTCACTCGGTCCAACCAACCCGAATAATGAGCGACCTTAGTTAGCCAAGTACAAAGGTTAGCCGAACATCGGCCGCCGGTGAACCAATCACAACTCACAAGTAGAAAGAAAGCCATAGTTTATCGGGCTGAGGTACTGAAACTAGAGAGAATTACCTTGTTTCGGTCCACTGTATGGAGTCAAAACCAATTGTTCATCAACGAAGGCCAAGGCAGGGGTCAGGTCACTATCGGCTAGAATGATTTTTCATTATCTTCGAGAAAAAAAAATGAGGCCATGGTTTCCGACTGAGAAAAGGGCCAAAGATTATGTAAGAAACCTATAGGGGGGATACCTTTCCTTAAATAACCTTCAGAGGCGCGGCTGAGATTAATTTATTATTTTCAAAAGCATGGCCGAAAATCATAAGATCCAATTCATAGTAATGGAGATGCCTCGATTAAAGGGGAAACACATTTCAAGAAGTAATCATTATTGCATGCATGGGAGACGAGATAATTGAAGTGACATGCGCGACTGTCAGACTGAAACGACGACTACTTTCAGATACATCAACTCAACAGTCACACTCGAGTTAATGTATGGGGCAATTGTTAACACTCAAAAGTTATTTAAGTGTTTAGCCGAATTCAGTGACACCCGAATTATTCCAGAGCCGAATTTACTCTTAGCCCTCGACTACAAGAACTTCATCGGCTACTAAGGCATCTTAGCCGAGTTGTTAGTTAGAGGTACGACTGGGACCCACTCAAATACAGACGCCTCAACGACCAAGTCAAAAGGGTTTTCGGACCCCCAAAAAGCAGTGACGGCCAACAACAGCTAAAAAAAAGTCATTATCCGAGCAAGAGGAGTAGAGGGTGAGAAAACCGGCACCACCTCCCCCATAGTCAGCCATTGAACTTAGTGGGTTACTTGATGGCTGACATGAGGGAGAGGGGGATCACGTTGTACAGTTTTTTTCCTTTTTGTACTATAAATGGGATCATTCTTTGTATATACAAGAACACAACCAATCAATCAAACAACTCAATTTTTATCTATCTTTATCCTTTTACTTTATTTATCTTTTACTTTACTGTACTCAACTGCATTCATGTTTCTTACCTCTTAGTTTACTCATACCACCGTCCTAACGCTTTCTGGAGTAGTTGGGGAACCCATTGCTGAAAGTTAGAGTTCCGCTTCTGGCCCAAATTGCTTAGTCAGGGAATCAATTTGTCATCCGATTTCGTCAGCCGATAAAATGGCAAACACTTTGGATGGTAACATATACGTGTTTTTCTAATTCAAGTATGATTCTTCTATGTAATATATTTTCTATGTTTATAAATCGCATAGTCATTCTTAGATTTTCAGTCTTCTTAAGTAGTTCTAGCAAGTTAACTTTCAACGGCGCATTTGATAGCTTCAATACTTTGTGCAGAGTTTATTGTCATGTGATAGTGTTGCGTTGTTATATCCTAAAGAGACAAATCAAGAGTGTTAATGTAAGATCATTTAAAAATACTACATAAGCTTAAAAAGAAAAACTATATATGTCTCCTAGTCCAAAAAATTTTTCTCGTAACATCTTAATTATTGTTGGAAATTTACTAATGTGGAATTAAGTATATCTCATTATTTATGACTCAAACAATTGGGGGCCCGCACGTCGGAAACGTTGTTTCCACACACGTGCACACGTAGTGCCAAGTATCGCAAATTTCATTAGTGAAAGAGATATTGGTACGTATGTAATACGTTTGAGACATAAAATCATGGACGGTTATTGGCCAAATGACAAAGTATTCCACGTTGGTAAACGAAGGAAGAAATGTACAAAGTGTAAGATGAAACGAGTCAGAAATCACCGCGGAGCCGTGAAGGGCCGCGACGCCTCCCAGGCAGCGCCGCGACGCTAATTGGTTGGTTAGTTACTGGAGCCACGGCGCCGCAACGCTAATTCACAGAGCCGCGGCGCTTCGAAGGCAGAATACTGCATCGGAAAGTTGGAAAGTTCTGACCTTTGGGCTGGTTTTGGAGCATTGAATCTCCATTACTTAGCACATGAATTCAACCATTATTTGGATGAATGTAACCCCTCAATAAGTGTCATTACATTGGCTATTGAAGGCCATTAGTTGGCTAGTTGAGGGGTCATCTGCTTACACTATAAATTGAGGCCTTTGGGTCAATTGTTGAACACTACATTTAGAAATATTTACAGAATTTTCTAACATCTTCTTCTTCCTCTCTAGAAAGTTTACTACACTCAAAGTTCTTCAAGAGTAACACTTGAGTTTCCTTTGCTCAATTGCTAAGTTATTGTTGTATCTTGGGAGACAATATTGTCTTAAAAGGAGATATACGAGGCAATATTGTCTTAAAGACATAGTGCCATCACTCGACTCAGCAAATCACACAAGGAGTTTGTTTCATTCTCGATTTCCAATTTTGTTATAATCTTTAGTTTATCCTTTCTAGCAATTGTAATATTTACTTACTTCCCGTTCTCTGCAATTATTGTATCCCACAATTTTAAGATAAGATTTGTTGTAAGTGCTTAGAAAGATGACTGAAAGAGAACAACTTGCTTCTGATTCTGCTGCTGCTACTACTCAAGGCAACCCCTCTGCCTTCCCCACTGCTCAAGGCACACCCAATGCCTTTCCGGTTGCGCAAGGCTTATCCAACGCCTTTTTTGCTGCTCAAGGGAATGTTGTCGTTCCTCCACCCGTTGGATTTCACTATGAACGCCTTGAAAAGTTCATGGGCTCCAACTTCAAGAGATGACAACAGAAGATGTTATTCTATGTGACTGTTATGGGAATGACTCATTTCCTAACAGAAGATCCTCCACAAGCTGGAGATGAAATGGACCCTTCGCCTACTGAAACGGCTGAAGGGGGCCAAGGTATCCGTGTCATTAATGGCATGAAGATGGTTCTTGATGCATGGAGTCATAGTGATTTCATGTGTAAGAACTATATTTTGAATTGCTTGTCAGACCCACTCTACATGGTGTATTGCACCGTATGCACTGCTAAAGAGTTATGGGAAAAAATGCAAAAGAAGTACAACACATAAGATACAGGTACTAAGAAATTCATCATTGGGAAATTCCTGAAATTTCAAATGGTGGATAGCAAAACTGTGATGTCCCAAGTCCAGGAATTCCAAATGATTTTACATCACCTGGATTTGGAAGGTATGAAACCAAATGAGCAGTTTTTGGTTGCATCACTGATTGAAAAGTTACATCTCTCGTGGAATGAGTTTATGAGTTACTTAAAACTCAAGAGAAAGGAAATGACCTTTGAAGAACTTATTATCAAACTCCAGATTCAGGAAGATATTAAGAAGGCATTGCTTAAGGGAAAACAACCCGCTAAGGCAAAGGAAAATTTGGCTGAGGCCAAAGGGAACCCAAGCAAGAAGCGCAAGTTCCAGAAAGACGGCAAGACTCAAGCGACAGAGAAGTTCAAAGGAAACTGTCACCACTGTGGGAAACCTAGTCACATGATCAAGGACTGCCGCAAGCTCAAGACTGAGCAACAAAAGAAGGCCAAGGCCAAAGGCAAGGCTCAGGCTAACGTCGTCAAAGATAGGCTTCTGGACGACATGATTGAGGAGTTCTCAGCGGTAGTGCTTGAAGAAAACCTTGTTGAGAATCCCATGCAATGGTGGATGGACAAGGGTGCTACAAGACACATCTGTTCCAATAGAGATGCCTTCTCTACTTACACACCAGTTACAAACAAGAAGCTGTTCATGGGTAACAACGCTTCCTCTGACGTGCTGGGGGTAGGAAAGGTAGTCTTGAAGATGACTTCTGGAAAGGAGCTCACTCTGAAGGAGGTGATGCATGTCCCTGAGATTATGAGAAATTTAATTTCAGGTCATTTATTGGTTAATGCTGGTTTTAGGCTAGTATTTGAGTCCAATAAATTTGTAATCACCAAGAATGGAACGTTGTGGGAAGGGGCTTCATCTGTGAAGGCCTCTTCAAAGTTAACGGCATGTCTGTATTACGTGCAAGCAATAATATTGAAGCTTCTTCTTACTTGCTTGAGTCCTCTAATTTATGACATCATAGATTAGGACATGTTAACTACAAGTCCATCCAAAGGTTGGTAAAGTTGGAGTTGTTGCCATTTATCGACGTAAACCCTCAACATAAGTGTGAGGTGTGCGTAGAGGCAAAACTCACAAAGATTCATTTTCGATCCGTCAAAAGGAATATCACTCCTCTAGAACTTATTCACACAGATATATGTGATTTGAAGTTTGCACAAACTAGGGGGAACAAGTACTTTGTGACATTCATTGATGATAGCACAAGGTATTGTTACATTTACTTGTTAAAAAGTAAAGATGAAGCCTTTGAAGCGTTCCGACGTTACAAAGCAGAAGTTGAGAACCAACTAAGCATGCGGATTAAATCCATTCGTAGCAATAGAAGGGGAGAATATGTAGCGCCATTTGAGGAATATTGTGCCCAATCAAGCATTGTTCATCAAACGGCGGCTCCATACTCGCCTCAGTCAAATGGTGTGGCAGAATGTAAGAACCGCACATTGAACGAAATGATGAATGTCTTGCTCATCAATTCCGGTCTTCCCAAAAACATATGGGGATAAGTCGTCCTTATCGCTAATACAATTCTTAACAGAGTCTCACATAAGAGTAAGGACAAAACTCCATATGAATCATGAAAGGGAAAGAAACCCACCTATAAATATTTAAAGGTGTGGGATTGTTTGGCAAAGGTCGAAGTACCCAAGCCAAAGCAGGTCAAGATTGGGCCTAAGACTGTAGATTGCATTTTCATCGGATATGCAAATAACAGTAGTGTTTATCACTTCTTAGTGCATAAGTAGGTATTCCATATATCCACGTGGGTACAATAATGGAATCAAGGAATGCTCAATTCTTTGAAGATACTTTTCCTAAAAAGTAAATAGACATAACCTCTCGCAAATAAAGTTATGAACAAAGCTCTCAGGAACCGGGAGTCATTGACTGCCCGGATCTAGATGGTTCAGATCTAGTGGACTTCGAAGTGGCTGAATATCCGGAATCTAGTGTTTCAGATTCTCAGAACTTGGAGACTCCAGAGATGGAACCAAGGCGAAGTAAAAGGGCTAGGAAGGATAAATCCTTCGGTTGAGGTTAGGTTTGGGGAAACTTTTAATGGTTTCTAACACTTGTAAAGTGGGGTATAACATGATACCTTGTTGGAGACCACCTATTTAAGTGCGAGGACAGACCGTCTCAAATGAAAGCACTTAAGAATCCAAGAAGTGTCCACGGCCATAACGGATAAAACATTACGAAGAACAGAGTAAGGGAAGTTGTTGTGTTGGTACCGTTGACATGACATACACTAAACACTGACGGTTCAAGACATCACGTTCACCGCGCAGTAAGTAAGTCCGATGGTATTCAACTATGGAAGGTTCAAAGCGGAAGCTACCTATCCAAATGCAACATCGGTCTGCTGAAAGATTACTGAAAAATGCACCATGTGTGTGCGCCAAAATCTCTTTCAAGAGGGGATTGTTGGAAATTTACTAATGTGGAATTAAGTTATTCCCATTATTTATGACTCAAACAATTTGGGCCCCGCACGTCGGAAAAGTCGTTTCCACACACGTGCACACGTAGTGTCAAGTATCACAAATTTCATTAGTGAAATGGGTATTGGTACGTATGTAATATGTTTGAGACATAGAATCATGGACGGTTATTGACCAAATGACAAAGTATTTCACGTTGGTAAACGAAGTAAGAAACGTACGAAGTGTAAGATGAAATGAGTCGGAAATTGCCGCAGAGACGTGAAGGGCCGCGGCGCCTCCTAGGCAGCGCCGCGGCGCTAATTGGTTGGTCAGTTACTGGAGCCGCGACGCTAATTCACAGAGCCGCGGCACTTCGGAGGCAGAATGCTGCGACGGAAAGTTGGAAAGTTCTGACCTTTGGGATGGTTTTGGAGCATTGAATCTCCATTACTTTGCACATGAATTCAACCATTATCTGGCTGAATGTAACCCATCAATAAGTGTCATTACAATGGCTATTGAAGGCCATAAGTTGGCTAGTTGAGGGGTCATCTCCTTACACTATAAATTGAGGCATTTGGCTCAATTGTTGAACACTACACTTAGAAATATTTACAGAATTTTCTAACATCTTCTTCTTCCTCTCTAGCAAGTTTACTACACTCAAAGTTCTTCAAGAGTAACACTTGAGTTTCCTTTGCTCAATTGTTAAGTTGTTGTTGTATCTTGGGAGACTATTGCCCGACAACGTAAAAGGAGATATACGGGGCAATCTTGTCTTAAAGACAGAGTGTCATCACTCGACTCAGCAAATCACACAAGGAGTTTGTTTCATTCTCGATTTCCAGTTTTGTTGTAATCTTCAGTTTATCCTTTCTAGCAATTGTAATATTTACTTACTTCCCGTTCCCTGCAATTGTTGTATCCCACAATTATATGTTGTATTTTTTTTAATATAATATACTATTTGAACAATAGACCCTTGTGATCCGACCCTTCTCCGGACCCCGCGCATAGCTGAAACTTAGTGCACCGGGCTGCCCTTTGTCCTTTATTTGGACAACATAGATGACATAACATAAGTCAAATTAATTATACATACCAAGATATTGAATTGACAGCCTTACAGGAAAATGTAACAAAATACATACCTTGTGCCGATGCCATTATTGTTAGATTAAGAACAAAGCTTTTGTAGTAAAATTAGTTTTGCTCCCTTATTCTTACTTATGTTACCAAGTTGTCAATGATGGAAAAGTATGCAAAATGTGGTAACTTGACTAGGAGAGGACCCATTTATAGAATGTTAACTTAATCTAATACGCTCATTTAATATCCAAATAGACGGACGAAATTTGTTCATTATAAAATGTTTTAAGATGTGGGTTTATTTTAGTTACTGGGCCACACACAATAACAAAGATCTAATAATTTACCAATAAAAAGGTTTTGATTTATGTTGGAATGATTGAAAATATATTGCAAAATTTTGAGTAATATATTATACGTATTGTTGTGAACTATTTGTCACGTTTCGTTGTTAAATCATAGAATAAGGTTTTTACCCCTTGCTTTAATTTCTTATCCACTATAGCCTATTTTGCATATAACGGATAAGAAAAATCAGATTTCATTCTTTTAACTAATGAACACTTTAAAAAACTCGTTTTTCA
Source organism: Anisodus acutangulus (assembly GCA_029783415.1). Lineage (NCBI taxonomy): Eukaryota > Viridiplantae > Streptophyta > Magnoliopsida > Solanales > Solanaceae > Anisodus > Anisodus acutangulus. The sequence continues at coordinate 15,709,558 of CM056497.1, read as the reverse complement.
GTTGGGCTGGGTTGGCCCAACACCTTCTTAGTGTGGACAATTGTAAATTAAGGAGGAAACCTTGACCTAATAGCTAGTAGTTAACCATAGCTTAACCAAAGGGATAAAAATAATTTTTATTTTTATTTTATATGAACTGTTGAATCCACTTGACAAGTAAAAATATTCTAGTGTAAAAATAAAGACAAGTCAAAAATTACCTTAGATCATCAGATCAAATCCATGGAGTGACACTCCATTTTTTAAACACCATGTATGAATCTTTTGATTCGCTATTGGTGGTTCACAAATTAGACATAGTGCAGTTGAAATAAAATTTTGTTACCATAAAATGTTATAGTGTTAATTAAGCGCCTGTATTAAAATGGACTAAACCATACTGGATTTCAAACTCATTTAATTACAGAAGTGTTTTGATATTTGCGGATCGAGACAAAAAGTTTCTTATATTGTAACTTTTTTTATTATTAAAATAGGATATCGTAAAAGGTTTATAAAATTTCTTTGATGTTTCACTTTTTACTAAAACATTTCTACATTTTAGAAGCTTAGATACAGTATATGCAGAACACTAATCTTTTTCTTTCTTCTCCTTTTAACAAGAAATGAAGAAGCGAATAATTGTTGACTAATTTGATATAGCATTTCTCAAAGTAATAAAATGATGTAAAGATAAACACCAAAATCACAGTGGATAAGATTTTGAAGCTATATATACTAAGTGACCGTGTTGCCGTGGATAGCTTTCATTTTGTTTCCAAATATCATTCCAGAAGTTATTTGGACGTATAATTATTACATTTTTTTTTTGGAATTCAGCTTGAAGTAAATTCAGAAATTCGAAAATTTTCAAAAAATTGTTTTCACAATTTCACTTCAAATCACTCACAAAAATTCAAAAACAACTTCAATTATAATCATATCTAAACACAATTACAGTTTGCAAATACCATTTTGAAGATGAATACTATTTTTTTTTTCAAATTTCACAATTTTTATGTCCAAACACCCGCTGATAGAAACTAAGAGTCCACCAAACAGTATAGAGAATCAGGTTCTCTATCTGTTCCCTCAAGCACAACATAAAGCAAATAACACACAATATTTACGTGGAAAACTCCTTGCTCAAGGGATTAAAAACCATGACCTACCAAGTAGAATTTTCAACTTCACTAACTGAGCAGCTTCAGATTACAACGTATAGCAACCTAAGAATTAAACCATTAATCTCTCACCCCTTACAATACCTCTATTGTAAGCCCTTTACAATAACTCTATTACAAAGCTACAAACCTTGATTAACTCTAGCTAAGAACACAAACCAACAAAGGTTCAAATCTACTATGACACTTCTTAAAAGTAGTGTAGGATTAAAATAAAGAACAAAAGACAGAGACTCAAAACAAACTAAAGGACTCAGACATCTTCAGTTGTCGGGATCTGGTCCTTCAGTTTGCAAAAGGCTTTGTTCTTTGAAGCACTTGGAGAAACTTATGGCGGCTGACCTTGCATAAATGATTTTAGATTTTCAAGAGTTGAGTTAAACCTTGTAACATGTTGTATATATATTGGGGATCATGTGTGAGGAGATATGGACTATTCAAAACTTGGTTTGGCCACTAGCGAGCTGCAGGTGTACTGATGTACTTCTGTCAGTGAACAACACAACTTTACAGCTGTAGTGTTGATTGTACGGCCGCCAAGGGAACTAATATATCTGGTCCCTATCTGATTCTTTGAATGTTTGGCAGATCATCAATACTCAAGATAACCTAACTTATCAATTTTCCCTTTTTTGATGATGACAAACCCTGAATTGATATTCCCCATGAGAACTAGGTCCCCACATGTTGCTCTTGTAGATCATACCTATCTTTCAAACATAACAACATGTTAACAATGATAACATCCATTGACCCCTTAACTTCCCTCTCAATCATAGCATGCATATCAATATTGCCCCTCTTATTATTTTTCCCCTTTTGGCATCATTGAAAAGAGTAATCAAAGTGGTATAAGTAAAAAAAAAATTAGTAACATTAGCTCGGGGCCACTTGGGCAACACAACATAAGGAGAAACATGAACAATCAAGCCAGCATTGCATAAAATAGAATAATTGCCCAGAGATTAATTTAGCATCATAAAATACAGTAGCCAAAATAGTACAAAATATGGTAATTAAACTGCCATCAGTACTAAAGTAATATAAAACATAGAGCAAACAAGATGGGGCTTAGAAGGGAGAACATGTCTTAAGGACACGAGAAGGAAGCACAATGGACAAGAAAACAAGGATATCATTTGGCTGGAGCCTGAAGGAGTCTATCCACTTTTTCACTGTTAACGCGCCGATCCTAGAGCATCTGATCACGAAGCTCATCAACCTTCTACCTCAATTTCTCATTTTTCAGCCTGCAGTTTCTCATTCTCAGCATTTGCAGCCTCCACAACACCATGAAAACCAGGTTCCTATGCCTTTTCAGCTAGTTGGACTCTGAGGAGAGCATTCTCAGCCTTTAGCCGTTGAATCTCAGCACAGGACAGTTCTTGAGCCTCAATTAGAGTCGAAATGGTAGAGTTGCTGCCTACACCCCCTTTCTTTGGCACACACTCACATTCTTCCAAAGTCGTCACGGTGAACATATACTTTTTGGTGCCCATGATAGCTTTTACTTTTTACTTTAAAATGCACAAGTACCTTTGTCAAGAGGAATCCATAAGGAAGACCATGTCTGCCCTCCCTTGCATTTACAACTTTGATGATGTGCTCACTCATGATGGCTGGCAGACTAACGGGTTTAAATATTGACAGGGCCTCAAGAAGAATGAGGTCTGTTATGGAGGAACCAGAACATCTTTCATCTCTTGAAAGTAACACCTTGTTCCCAGACACTGTTTTCATCCCATCAGTTGGGATTTCCATAATTTCTCCAAGTTTAAGCTCATCTAACTCAAAATCAGTCCCATATACTGACAAGACCAAACTGTGATAATCAGTATAACAAATATATGCATAGAATTTGGCCACATCTGATTTATAAACACTAAATGCCGATAGGACAAGGAGATGAATCCATTTTTGGAACTCAACAATCTCGAGTAGTTCCTTATGCACCTTTCAGCAATGTCAGAATCAAACACTCTTCCCAACAAAACCTTTTAACCTCGCAAGTTTTCCTTCCTTACCTTCTCACTGAGCACAAAATTTTGTCTCTTTGAGGAACTGGGTTCCTCACCAGTACTACTCTTCCTCTTCCTTTAAGGAGAAGGTCGGGTTGCACGCTTCTCTTTTTCAGACTTGTCACCTTCATCATCAGTGACAATCTGTTCCATAGTTTCTTTTTCTCCTCTTTCTTCTTTCTTGAATTTTTCCTTTTAAGTAGAGAGTTTTCCACTTCTTCTTCCATAATATCGTCATCAACCACGATATCTACATCAACTAACACATCTTCATCAACCAGTCTACTTCTCACTGGTGGGTTTCTTGTCCTTTTAGTGTCATTTTCTTTGCTTGCCTTTAAGGCATAATCCAAGGTAGCTTTTGCAGCCCTTTTACTTTATCTGGTTCTAGGGGTTGTTTGGGAAATACTTTTTTTTTACTTTGGGAACAATCTTCTACTTTGGATTTTCAACAACATGGGCACTTCTATGCTTAAAACGTAGTAGAGGTTCATCATCAGACTCATCAATAGGACCAGTAGATACAGGTTCTTTCTTAAAAGATAGATCTCCCAAGGGTACACCAATAGTAAACACTGGTTTGGGACTGATATCTAAATCCAAATTAACCCGAGAGGAACCTGGTGTATCATCCCAAATAGGAATTGGCTTGAGTGCTAAATACTCATACTCTTCTTGTGCTGAGGGACCATGTCCCTCCTTCATTTCCCTTGTTGACTGCACAGACACATACACAGACCCATTATCACCAATAACTTCCTCACTGTTTTTCATAACTACCTCACTGTTTTTCATGGCTCGCAAGGTATTAGCAAAATCAGCCATAATCTCAGCCTCACTGTCTAAATTATTAGACCTATCCTGACCCATTTAGGATATAGACATATCGAACTCCAAAGATAACTCATCTACCCCTTTACCACTATTAGATGGAACATGAATACCTGATTGTGCCTTGGTGTCTTCAACACTGTCCTTGTTGACACCCTCGTCCTGTTTCTTTATACCAACCACATATTTACTCACATGCAAGTTTTGCTTCTCTGTATCCCAAGAGATCAAGAATGATCCCAAAAAATATGTCATTCCAGCTGTGCTCTTCATATCCATAAAATATCCAGCATAATCAGCATCAACATATCCAATCAAGTCAAAATTATCTCTTGAGGGATAGAAGTGGACCAGGTCCGGCGTCCCTTTGAGATACCTCAAAATTCTTTTTGCAGCCTTCAAATAAGATTCTTTGGGACTTGATTGGAACCTTGCACACAACTCAACATTGAAGACAATGTCAGGTCTAATAGCAGTTAAGTATAGTAGAGACCCAATGTGTCAAACCCCAACCTTGGGGGGAGACACCCGATGCTCTAAGACCCGAGCGTACTAATCCTGATACCTGAGAGATATCATAACTCAAGGGCCGATACGGCATTGGACATATACTCGACTGAATATGAACATATCCACATGCACTCAAAAAAAGCCTAAACTATGTATATATATATATATATATATATATATATATATATATACAAGACTGACAAGGCCGACATGTGCATGATAAGTCTACTAAAGAGGCCGATGAGGCCACAAACGACTATCACACATATACAACTATCTACAAGCCTCAAAAGAGTATACTAATAATAACTGGTCGGGATAGGGCCCCGTCATACCCAACTATATACATATGCATACATGTCATACCTATCAGCTTACTATACAACTCAGGAAGAATGGAGTGTGACGATTCCATATGGGTCAAGTCTTACTGTGAGGAAATCATCTATTGATCTATCTGTATCTGCGGGCATGAAATGCAGTATCCCCAGAAAGGGACATCAGTATGAAAGATGTACTGAATATGTAAGGCAGATAACCAATTTAGACAAAAGATATATCATAAGAGACAAGGGTACAAAATTCAACATGAAACTCATAACAAGCCTCTGAGGGCCTACTTGACATAATCATGAAAATGTATGCGTGTCTATAAAAATTAAGTCGCTCAGTGGGGCTATATACGGTAATATCCAGCCTCTTTGTGGGGCAAATCATGTCATAATATATATATATATATATATATTGTACCCATCCTTGATGAGGACTCGATCGTACCCGGCCCAAATATGGGACTCGATAATATCAAAACTAACTGCAGCTATATATATATATAAGTTCAATGCAAGACAGACTCTAAAGGGCCTTATGAAACCAATCGGAGTGACTCAAGGTCGTTATCCTTCGATTATCGTTATGTAGTTGTGTTTGTATTAATTATCTAAGGGTCGACAAGAATCATAAGCAAAATATACGGTTCAAAGGAAACAATGCAATAGGTGTCAAGGAATAGCAATAAAACTTAGGAATTATACGTCAACATGAAATGATGAAGCTCGCAAGCTTTCAATCTCAAGAATAAAGTTCCTTTGGTGTAACGTCGTTATGATTACGTTATTCATATATCATGCCAAAAGAATGAAAGAGTATGCCTTAACATACCTTATCCTTGATGCAACAACCGTCCTAGGAGTCTTCACACTTCATGCGGGTGATTATCTATATCACATAAAAATTGATCTCAATATTGAATCCAAATTCCATAGAAAGATTCATGTAAGTATCTTATCAACAGCTTCAAATAACTTGGATTCTTAAATTCCTTTACAAAGAATTCCCATATAATTAAATCTCGCGGCTCCAATCAAAAAATACAATTTCCATAAAAACTCAGTTAGGTGTTCTTCAACAATTCTAGCATATATGATTCCTTAGGCTTTTCTTATATGAGAAGTCTTATGTGATTCAGGTTTACAATTCCTTAAACCATACTTTCCTTAATCCACAACATATACAATCAATACCATAATCCAATTCAACTCATAATTAGAGTAAAATAACACCAACACTTCTTATTACGAAGATTTAAAACTTTGCAAAATTTTGATCATGTGATCTTTTTCATAACTTGTTCCAAACCAACAATTAATCATAATATCAAGTAGAGGAGGATGAATCCTTACCTTTATGCATTTAAATCTCCTTAGAACAACAAGTTATCCCATACTTAGGGTTTCCAAAATTGGTTTGATCTGGAGAAGATGATCTTTGCAATTACCACGGGGATTATCACGTTAATCTTGCGTGATTAGCCTTAGATTCGAACTTGAGGTGTTATAGAACCTTGGAAAGGATTTACAGAGATCCTAGGGTATGATTTGTGATGAAAAATGACCCCCAAATCATAATAACCCAATATATACCCGATAAAAAAATTTCCACCATCGTAGATTAATGGTACACTCGACGGACCGTTAAACTTCCAACGGTCCTTCATTCTTCCCGTTGAACTGCTAGAAAGGTTGATGGTCACCTTGGGCAATTTGACGGTCCATCAACTTACACCGCCAAACTGCCAAGAAAGGTTGATGGTCACCTTGGTCAATCTTGTACTTCTGTACTTCTGTCAATGAACAGTATAGCTTTACAATTGTAGTGTTGATTGTTGATCTCACCCAAATTACACTTTTAATTGTATAACATGATCATTGTCAAATATAGTAACCCAACTAGGTTGGAGTTGAATCCCACAAGGAATACGATGAGAAATTGATCTATTCGTGTGTATTATGACTTTACTAATTACTTTACTTCTATGGTAACCAAGTTATTTGTTTTAACTACTTCAAGTTATCGATTCAAATAATGGTTAAAGTATCAAATAATTAGAATTTTAGGGTTGTGACTTAATTCATGGAAGTGGTGTTGGGTTTATGCTTAAGTGGGTGTATTTAGTATGGTAAGGATAATGGGGACTAGTGTCTAGGTGAGGATTTCTCAATTGGCCCACCTAATTTCACTTTAGGCTTTCTCAAGCTCTAAAGTGTGATATTTATGAACACCCATTATATACCCTTAGTTGATTCCCTTCTAATTAAAATTGAAAATCATTAAATGAGGTTTAAAGTCCCAAGTTCTAATCAACATACTCCTTTTCTAGACTCTAGTCTCCTTTCTCAAGTTTGACTAGAGACAATAGATAAAAAAAGAGATGTTTGCAACCAACCCTTTAACATTAAGTATGGGGAGTAGTTGAATCTCACATTATAAGCCTTTTGCATGATTTATAAACTACCCCAACTACCACATTCCATTATTTCATCACAACTCCAACCTAAATTTAGCCACTCATTGTAAGTATTAAATGCATAACAAAGTAATAAATTTAACAAGTCATAATGAACATAAATGAATGTTTACAATGATTTAATATGAACACAAGATTTGTCTTTACAAAATGGACCAAGATTCTTCTTGGAATAATAAACTAGAGATGAATAGTGAAAAAGGACACTAGGAATATTCAAAGGTGGCTACAAATGTTAGAAATCTAGGTATAGAATAATGTGTCAAATCACAAAACCCTAGGTGAGTATATATAAGGACTCAATTTTTGGACTACACTTATTTAAAAAGATGCCACCGCACACCACTCTGTGACCGCAGAACATGACCACAGAATAGGTATGCGGTCCGCAAAATGGACCTAGGATTCACATAATGGGTCTTGATTTGGACTGTCTGAAACTGCGGTCTGCAGAATTGAACTGCGGCCCGCAGAAGTGCCTTGGATCTTCGCAGTCTGAGTTGAACTTGAGTTGAAGTAGTGGTTCACAAATCGAATTGCGGTCCATGGAATGGAAGTGTGGACCGCAGTATGGGGTCGCACTTTGGGGATCCAGAATTCTTCTTTCACTGTTTACTTTTGCGATGTAGTTGCCATTCTGTGGTCTGTAATCTTGTTCTGCAGTCCGTAGAAGTGGTCTTCTCAGAACTTCATCTATTTTTCAGTATTTTTGGTCATATTTCAGCACATTTCCTCATCTTTGGTGTTCTAATATAAAAATCCTACAAAAACCAAAATAACATAAGAAAAGACTACTACAAATGCATAAAGGACAACAATAATCCATGAAATTGGTATCGAATGTGCCGTGTTCTCTAGGCACATCAACACCCCCCAACTTATACTATTGTTTGTCCTCAAGCAACCTAAACATCACTGAGGTACGACTAATGACAAAACAAAGATGACTATGGTTGGTTCTACCTACGATTCTACAATCATGTCTTTCACAAAATCGACAACCCCTCATCTTTTTAAAACAAAGGTACAAGAGTGCATATCTACTATCAATGAGCCAATGAACATGAAGCCTCAAGAGATGTCTAGACGCTACTAGTTATTAGATGCGTCGAGATATTCAACTAGATGAACTTTCATTTCACAAGTTCAATGTGTCCTCACAACAAAGAAGTCCCAAACTCACTCAAAGATTTCCTTTTCAAAATAAGGAACAAACAAGATCACTCACACTCACAAAGAATGTTAAGTGTCACAAGTATCACGCCATATGACTGCCTTTATTTTAAGTCACTACTACTCAAAGAGTGCTCGGTTTCAGATCACTAAGGACTTTTATCAAGCTTGTAATGTAGGCTTAGGGATAGGTATGCTATTCATTTAGGTACAAGTGACTTTCCCTCATTTGCACTACATGTTTTTCATTTCATAGCTCAAATCCTTCTTTTGTTTTCCAACTTCCTTCATCACCACATTCATTCAAGTATTTCCCCACTTTATTTCATTCTTTTTGTGATTCATTTTCTCTTTTCTTTTCTGTTATTTTTGCATTTCATTTTCCAATTTTTCTTTCTCTTTTTTTAGAACTACTCACATAACAATCTTCTTCCCTTCTTTTCTTTGCACATCCCACCAACTTAAGCTCTTGGCCGCATTCATCATTTTTCATACATTCAAGGAGGGATTAGGTTCAAAAGATGGTTTATTTAGAAAAAAGGTTTCGGTTTGTAATTTGGTAGCCAAAGAAAAATTTAAAAAGCTCAAAGGGGAAAACTAGTTCTCTCAACTCACGGGTAGGTCAAAGAAGTTGTTAATCAAGAAGGTTCACTCTCATGTGAAGGCCTAAGATTATTTCCTCAACCTAGCAACGCTAGTTTCGCGGTGGCAAACCAACGAGGCAAGTTCTAGATGACACAAGAAAACACAAGATAGAAATCAAGTCCTCACCACTCTATGCACATAAACTACAAGAGCCGCTACATTTTATACTCTCTATCGAACACAAGGCTATAATCTCATGAGATTCAAATACAAGTAGACATAGAGTCACAAAATGAGGTATGCTTTCATAGAACAATCATTTGAAGGATCATGCTACTCTTGTTTTCAAAATTCAACTTTTTGAGGGATATCATCAAAACAAAAAAGAGCTACACATGCTAGAAACTATATACAAGTACCAACCAAGTCAAACTATTATATCACTAGGCTATGATTACTGAATATAAACCCTTGGAAAAGATCCAGGCGAAGAAAAACCAAGGGAAACAAACATAAAACACAATACGAAAAATAACAAAATACGAAATATAACAAAATACAAAACATAACAAAACGTCATTTTTTTCAAACCCAACCCCTAACTTTAAAAACATGTGTTGTCCTTAATGCATAAAATAATATAAAGAGCAAGAACAAAAAGTTAGGGTCTCCCTGAGGCGCACTAAGTGCCCTCCTGAGTCTGGCTTATGGATGTGGCCTCTACTGGAGCATTAATGCCATGTGACTATGGAGTGGGAGCGGTATCTTTGCATCGCCCATCATGGGCTCACTCTGTGGTGGTGATGGTGGTGTAGTCGTGGTGGCGGTAGAGTGGTGCCCGCAACTGGTGGAAGAGTAGTACCTCCAGTATCATCATCTGTATGTGGCTCCTAGGCCACTCCACTTGAACCAATCATAGAGGTCTCCTCTCGAGACTGTGCCACCACCATATCAAACACTACATGCTCTGCCAATAGCAAGTCCTCATCAACATCAACTCTCTCAACTGTGTGGGGCTTCTCAAGCCCCTCCTCTTCCATCTCATCATCATCATCTTCACCCTACACCTATCACTCTGAGTCATCGGGAGTCTCACCAGTGTTGTCTCTCTGGCCCTCTACCCCGAGGCCACTCACATGTTGTGGCTCAACCCTCGGCGGCTGGAGCGGGATATCCAAGAAGTCATCAATCTTTGTAGTCTTCAGGCTCTCCACTTCTTTCTTCAAGCTATCTATGTCTGCCTAAAGTGAATAGACATCACCATCGCTACCGCCCTCAAGTATGTGTACTCGGCATGTTAAGAGGACAAACGCATCATCGTGCTCTTTCTACCTCTGCTACACTGCACTCAAGGCATCTCTAATCGGGGCTAAGGCAGTCCAGATTATTTCTAGAATACTTGTCTCAAGTCAGAATGATTTATCATCAACAATGGCCACAATATGGTCTATCCTCACTATACCAGTCCTTCATAAGACGGGCTCTGATCTATTAGCAACTGAAGGTGCAGGAGGAATGAGAGCTGCTGAAGCTGGACTGCCTGCTAGAGTAGATGTGCCGGTTGTGGAAGGAATAGACGAAGTGTGATCGGCCGTTGTGGTGGCCTGTATCTCTATCCGCTCAGATACGGATCCCTACGAATCAACCAAATCAACTTGTGCAATGTCTACCAAGGCGCTGGTGGTCTTTCTTTTCTTTCTTCCTTGTTTCTCCTTGGCTTGAACCCTCAAAATATCGCACATCAACAAAGCATCAACTGCATTATCCACACGAGGCAACTCAGGAACCTTGGCCTATGGCACAACTCTATAATCGGACAAAGGAAAGGGAATAAGGTCATATCCTATTGAGTTCTCTTAACAAGCTCTTTCTTAATCACATCACCGCCGTCAATGCTGACTTAGCTCATAATGCAAATAATTAATATTATCTTCTCCAACCGAATGTATGTCTCATTGTGCAACGGTTACAATCGGCTACTCACAAAACTAAGCCAAAACTTGGCTTCGATGCTCAAAGTGTTCTTGTATATCTTCTTGCCCACATCAATCTATTTAGGGTCTCATTTGTCACAATGGGGTTGCCCATGGGCACTCATCATCCATGCGGCTGCCCATTGTGGTCACAATTAAAGCTTGGATGGATTGTGTTATTGATTGCGGTGCCGCCACACCAAACTCTCACCCCACGAAATTCCACTTCTTTAAGCAAAGCCTTCAGTTACCCCTTTGTTTTCTTGGGCACAAACGTGGCATAAGAAGCATAGAATTCACGAACTAACTCTTTGTTGTACTGAGGTAATGGTTCAACAAAACACTGCCACCCATGGAAGACAATCAACTCCAAGAACCTTGAGAACTAATCCCTCAAGACATTCGTCAAAATCCGCTTCTCCTCAATGAAGCTTCGGTCTTTGCTCTTTTGGTATTGCTCTTTTGAACTCTTAACACCGAACCTCTTGACCTCTTGGGCTATCTTTTCCCTCAACTCGGCCGCACGGTCTTCTTCTTCTCCAACATCCTCCCTATCAGACTGGGAGGATAAATGTGCAGTAGCGTGGGAGGTTTGTGACCCTTCATCACTATATACAATTGTGTTGGGGCGCCTTCTCTTATTACCCATCCCTATGGTTGCTTTGTGAGTACGGACTGTGAGCTTCCCCTGGATTTGAGGTATCAACCGGGCCTGAGTAGGACTAAAAGATCTAACCGGGGTTGCCGACTCATTAATGGTGATACCTTTCTATGCTTGTAATTTCTTGGGAACCATTTCTGCAAACAAGAGACATGATTAGTCTTGGACTATGGTACGAAAAACAAAGTAAAATATTTTTGTATGTTTCATAAAGTATTTACAAAAATAAAACACGCAAAACAAATAAGAAGTTATACTATAAAATGAAAAGGAAAGAATGAAAATATAGAAATTGGAAACTGCTTCAGTGATCGCAGACCTGGTCTGCGGGCTATAGTCCAAGTTTGCGACGTTGTAAATCCATACTGCTTCCGCAGACCGCGATCGCACTTTTGCCCAGAAACTTTGAATTCACTGGGCAATTCTGCGGCCAACTTTGCGGTCCGCATAACCATTTTGCGGTTCAAAAAAGGCAACGCATAATTGCCTTTCAATCATCTTAGAACACTGGACATTTTTGCAAACTGGGTGCCCTTCTGCGGCCCCGAAAAAGGCGCTCGGTCAGCGCATTTTGGGTATTCTTTAAGGATTTTGCCTCGATTTTCAAAACTCGGTGTTGCCACACCCAAACTATCACCACACACACATTACCAGCCTAAATCATGCTTGCAATTCATGCTCGTAGGTACTCAGACTTCACTACATCTTCAATTAAATCAAATTCAATGAACATAGGCATGTTTAAGCAATTTTTCACAATTCCGCTCAATTGACAACCTTCCCGCTCACGTCAAGCACCCAAATTCAAGAGTAATGCAATTGAACCCGAGGCCAACCCCAATTTCACAAAATTCCACCAATTTCAAATTCACAATATTTGTGATTTCTAAACAATAGGGGCAAACGAGGCAACGATGAATAATCACACACTTTCATCGCGACATAAGGAACACATACATGTCATACAATCATCATTCAACCTCCCATAAGTCAATTTCATGATTAACACCACCCTTTTTACCTATTCTTGCGAGAATAGGGAAAAAATAGAAGTGAACATACCTTGAGACTGATGAGTAGACAGGGAAGATGAAATGATTGAGCTAGCTGGAGTATGTGCAAGAGATGTGTGTGTGAGGTGAGCAACAGTTGAGGGAAAATAGAGAGTGTTTAATTTCAATTTGAGTGCGAAAGAGAGAAGTGAAAGAAACTAGGGCTTTTCAGCCCTTTTATCCCTTGTTGTTGAGCATGTAGAGCATGGTGGACGTGATGTGGAAACTCGCATTTCCCGGAATTTGGGGTGGCCGGATGGCATTTGCAAAGGTGTCCATCTCTACATTTTCCTCATCGTCATATAAATAACAAGCAAACGTAAATTTAGAAATAAAGCTCTTAGCAAAGTAATAATACTACAAAATAGAAAATTTCAAGACCGTATTTCCCGGTAACGGCGCTAAAATTTGATCTCACCCAAATTACACCTTTAATGGTATAACACGGCCATTGTCAAGACCGTGTGTGTATTATGGCTTTATTAATTACTTTACTCGTATGTTAACCAAGTTGTTTATTTGTTTGTTTTAACTACTTCAAGTTATCAATTCAAATAATGGTTAAAGTATCAAATAATTAGAATGTTAGGGTTCTAACTTAATTCATGGAAGTGGTGTTGTGTTTATGCTTAAGTGGGTGTATTTAGTGTGGTATGGGTGATGGGGACTAGTGTCTAGGTGGGAATTTCTCAATTAGCTCACCTAATTTCACTTTAGGCTTTCTCAAGCTCTAAAGTGTGACATTTATGAACACCCATTATATACCCTTAGTTGATTTCCTTCTAATTAAAGTTGAAAATCATTAATGAGGTTTAAAGCCCCAAGTCCTAATCAATATGCTCATTTCCTAGACTCTAATCTCCTTTCTCAAGTTAGACTAGAGACAATAGACAAAAAAGAGATGTTTGCAACCAACCCTTTAACATTAAGTATGAGGAGTAGTTGAATCTCACATTAATACGCCTTTTGCATGATTTATAAACTACCCCAACTACCACATTCCATTCTTTCATCACAACCCCAACCTAAATCTAGCCACTCATTGTAAGTATTAAATGCATAATAAAGTAATAAATTTAACAAGTCATAATGAACATAAATGAATGTTTACAATGATTTAATATGAACACAAGATTTGTCTTTACAAAATGGACCAAGATTCTTCTTGGAATGATAAACTAGAGATGAATAGTGAAAAAGGACCCTAGGAATATTCAAAGGTGGCTACAAATGTTAGAAATCTAGGTATAGAATAATGTGTCAAATCAAAAACCCTTAGGTAGGTATATATAGGAATTCAATTTTCGGACTACACTTATTTATAAAAATGTCACCGCACACCGCTCTGCGACCGCGAAATAGGACCGCAGAACAGGTCTGCGGTCCGCAAAAACCTATGGTTCACAGAGTGGGTCTTGATTTGAACCGTCTGTAACTACGGCTGGAAATGCGGTCCGCAGAACTGAACTGCAGCCCGCGGAAATGCCTTGGATCTTCATAGTCTGAGTTGAACTCGAGTTAAATCAGTGGTTCGCAGACAGGATTGCGGTCCGCAGAACGGAAGTGCGGACCGCAGTTTGGGGTCCCACTTCGGAAATCTAGAATTCTTCTTTCACTGTTTACTTATGCGGTCCGCAAAAGTGGCATTCTCAGCACTTCATCCATTTTTCAGCATTTTTGTCCTTGTTTCAACACATTTTCTCATCTTTGGTGTCCCAATGTAAAAATTCTATAAAAATCAAAATAACATAAGAAAAGACTACTATAAATGTATAAAGGACAATAATAATCCATGAAATTGGTATCGAATATGCCGTAATTTTTAGGCACATCAACTGTACGACGGCTAAGAAAACGAATAGCATACCTGGTCCCTATCTAGTTCTTCGAATGTTTGGCAGATCATCAAAACTCAAGATAACCTAACTTATCACCCGCTAAGTAACTAATACTTACAAGTTTTTCATACCAAATATATGTTGTTGCAACTTGAAACATGACTATTTAAGCTGAATCCATAGATTCTCGACCTGGAATAACCAAAATTGTTTTTTATTTTTTATTTTCCCTCTTCGTTTGAACAAATCATGACTTTGCTTGGATTATTACAGTTAACTAGGAGAATAAACTAATAATATGTACTAAGAGTTTTCATTAAATGAAAAGTATTCAATCATTTATATATTGCATACAAAAATTATTTACTTATATCGGCGTTTGGGGGGGGGTTAAACAGCTATGAATTGGAAAGAATTTGAACATATTAAAATGAATTGAGCTAATAAATGAGTGGTTCGTTAATCCATTACTTGAATTATAATAAGTCGAATCAAGGTGAGCTAACCAATTAAAATTTGGATGGGCTAACCACTTTCCCGACCAATTTTTGGAAAATAGCTGATTTTTTGAAAATTATTTGAGAAGTATTTGCCACTTTTTATGTGAAAACACCATAAAAATGTAGTGGATTTCAAACTTAAACAAATGAAAAACTCGGGATGCTGTAATGGTTTTTGAAATCCAAAATACACGACTTGAATTCTAATGTTGTCCATCCTAATAGTAAAAAACAAGTTAATGTTATTTGGTCACCTCCTCCTACAGGCGTCTTCAAATTTAACAGAGGAACAGGTGGAGTCTTCTGGCGATTGGATTTTGGGTTACTGTCAACGCATGCATAGCTTTGACAGAGCTCTAAGGTTTCCAAATTGCTAACAAGAAAACTCATCCCACTTGAAATAGAGACTGACTCAATCGACGTAATTCAACTTTTAGAAAAACCTCATTCACTTACAATAGTCTTTATTATATTGTGCAGGTCAGTGGTTCGACATAATTTGCGACAAGGGAACACAATTGCAGACATTTTGGCAAGCTATCTTCATATAATCAACTAAGTATTTATTTTAGTATCACCTCCTAGCAGACAAGGACCGACTAATATCTACATCTATGTGTAGTAGTCTAGCTAATATTGGTAACCTTAATGTTCTCACTACCCTAGATATTGCAAATGCATCTACTATAACAGTTTATTTGTGTAATGAAATATTCGTTTAACAAAAAAAAAAACAAAGGGAAAATGTACTCCAATGTCTTTCTGAATTTGCTAAAATATTAGTTGGTATGGTGATTATAATGCGACCCCAAAAATTTAACCTCATTATTTACTACATCTCTCAAATAATCGATTTTTGGCTTGTGTGTGGTTCGATTTTGGCAAAATTTAACCTCTTTCATGCCTATACAGAAAGCGAGGTGAAATTAGAAATCCTAACCTACTAAATATAAGATATAAATGAAAGAAGAGAAATTTACACTAGTAGCTTACCTCTTAAAGGTTAGGGTTTGAAGTTTTTATCTTCACTGGTGTTAAAATCGGGCAAGAAGAAGGTGATGAAATGAGTCTAATTTGGAGATTGAAAATTATAACCATTCAGACCGCCACGTGGCAAACAATTAGCGGTTGAGCTGAGTTTCGTATATATACCCCTTACGCGCTCCTTGTTCGTGTACTCACCTTTTAGGCCACTCACCAGATAATGGCCTATAAAAAGCGCTAAAAATATGTGGGGTAATAAGACTATCATAAATGTTACGTGTGTTATAGCAAATTCGGATAAATGTTGGGGTGCATTTTAGCCATTTATATATATCAATCAATGACTTTTGAATTTATGGCTATTTTTAATATCTGTCCGGCAAATGACTATTTTTTAATTTTACCAGCATCACCTAAATCAACAAACTCTTACCAAGTTTTAATTTCTTGGTTTATTTTTTTTATAATTTATTTTATTAATTACCTAATATTTTTGTTATTATGACCATATATCATATATTAAACCATATTAAAAAAAATTGACAAGATTTCTCTGAGTCAATTATTGGATGCATCTATAGACCAAATCAACCCAACTTTAGATGGACTGTATTGGGTGGGTTAGGACCCTTTTGACGATATAAATTTTTTTTTGGAATATTTTTTATTTTATTTGAAAATTAATGTTCAGCCATGAAAATTCCAAATTCAACTTAAAGTTGTATTTAAAAGCTGGAAAACAACTTATAACCATTACTCCAACTTACTTTTGAAGTTGTATTTAAGTACATTTAAACATGAACGTCATTCCAAATATTCTTTGCAAAAAGTATAACCAAACACAACTCCCTCAACTCTAACTTCATAAATTATATTTCGAATATAATGAAAAATATTTGAAATTTATGGCCAAACGCCTACTAAGACGCGTTCAAACTTGAATAAGTTGAAAGAATTGTATATTTGTATGGACTAATTTTATGACGCACAACACAAATTCTCGGCAATGAAATTTTGATTGAACCCTTCATCATACTAGCTCTGCCTCTAGTCCTCACCACCCGACATAAACAACAGATACTTCAAGATATGACGACAATCTAGGTTGATTATGAAATGTACGGAAATTTATTCATATCGTTACTCTATTCCCCGCCTAGCTAATAAACAAAATCACGCTAATCTCATAATTTCAGTTGTCAACCAAGGCCACAGTGTATATAATACTCCATATAGGTACATATCTATGCAGAAGTAAAAAAGAAAATTCCTTTTTAGCAACAAAATAAAAAAGAAGAATAAAATTTTGATGATAATAATTCATATATAATGCAGTATATACTCTTCGATCGAACTGGCCATAGTTCATGTAAAAAAGCCTTCAGTTGTGACTTGGATCATAAAGTTTAATTATATTCCCACAGGAAAATTTTAAAAACTCAAAAGAGTCAACGCGCGACTCTAACAGTTTGGATGAGCGAAAAACTTTATTATATGTGTCCCTCAATTAAACTCAAATCTTGTATGGGTCTACTGTCTACAGACTTTGAACTCATTTTCTTTTGAGCATAACTAGTTTTAATTGTGTGATCAGTTACAAAGTAAAACTTTTCCGTTGGAGCTTTTAACTCTCACCATCTTATTTTTCTACCAAAGTCAACGATACATATAATAATATATCCATGCATGCCATAGACCTTATGCAATGCATGCAAAAAAACTCATAATTTTACAATATTCCAGTTAGTGGTCCTAAATTATACAACATATATAAATATCGTTGTCCTCACTAAATTTTTCAGTGAAGTTTTTGCTTATAAATTAAGATGAGTCTCCAACTGACAGGAAATCTATAAATCGAACTGGAGCCTTTTTGCTTTGTGGAGAAATATTACGACCAGATTTCTGTTCGACTTCTTCATCACCCCTTCTTGCAATATGATCTATCACTTCACTTCTGTTTGAGCCAGCAGTATTATTCAATTGTAGAAAATCATAGCATTCCACTTCTTCATTCTTCTCTGCAATTTCCACACCTAATAGTTAAAATTATATCAATCACTCATAAAAATCATTAAAGTTTTCTTCACATCATGACAAAGTATCAGATCATCTAAAATATAACTAGAATAACAATCTGTTATAACTGAGATGGCTAGACCTGAAAAATATAGGCAGGTACACTTGCCACAACAGATTACGATAGTAACGATACACCTATAGTGTACAATATTTGACAATAAAATTGACCAAAGATATTCATTGTTTTTTAAAAAAAAAAAACTTTAGCTTGTACAAAAATACAATATGCCCTTTCTAAATCCATATAAATTCCTCTTCATAGTTTATCTTTTAAAATTTTCACTAGGCCCGTGAAATGATTTAACTTCAAAAATTAAATAAGATCGGGGATATCAAATGAAAGGAGTATATATAAGAAATTATACAACAATAAAGTCTCAATCCCAGATTTGTTCGAATTAGCTATATGAATCTTCAATATCATAAACATTTTGTTTGGATCCGTAATATTTTGATAGGAGTAACATTCTGCACTACCAAAAACCTATCTCTAAAGTGGAGCCTAGTTTAAGTTGTTAAACAAGTGATGATTGAATGAAAGAAAAACCAAACGTAGGGATATGGATGGAGTCTCGCTCAGTAAAGAGAGTTGTAGGATTCGTAAAACAAGGATAGTCTAACGTTAGGTAGTTCTCTAATATACTCAGTTTCATCTCTAATATACTCTAGTTTCATCCTAATTTACGATTCCAAGAATATTCCAGCAATACTAATATTCTAGTTGGTATCACCTAAATAGATTCTCATCTTTCTTTATTATCTTTTGCTAGATAGCCTAGAGTATAACTACTCTTATATACTACAGAATGCTTATCTAACCCAAGCTTAGATCCTGCTCTGCCCAAACTTTTTTGGTTCATCCCAACATTCTCCACCTACTTATATATAAATTAATAACTCAAACAAATATAAGAAAGAATTGAATAATTTTGACGAGAGAGAAAACTCGGATTGATTTCTCATATGATCACTTAATTAATAGTTATTATCTCAAAAAGTCATATCTTTCTTCTTGATTCCACTTTCCTTCAACAAAGAAAGATGATTTTCCGAGATAATAACTATTAGTTGAGTGACATTTGAGAAATTAACTCGAGAAAACTCCAAGCAGACCATGAATGTATATATACCTTGATCCATCTTGAAATGCCGAGGAAGGTGGTTGAAATGAAGCTCTTTCGGATAAAGGGAATTATGATCATAAGTACTGAAAGGGTAACAATTACTATATCTTTCTAATAATTGTTGATGATCAATAAAAGTGTTGCAACTTCTATTTCTGATATCTTGGATATTATTATACTCATCCTGATGAATATTCGGCGAAAATTCTTGTACTAATTGGCTTGTAATTGATTTTTGGGCAGCAGCTCTACTGGAATATATTTTAGATCTTTCTCTGCATCTTCTGGACATGATAACGTGCCAATGATTTTTCACAGCATTATCAGTACGACCTGGAAATAGCCTAGCTATCATAGCCCATCGATTTCCATGAATTCTGTGTGAGGAAAGAAGTCTTTCTTCTTCCTCTTCTGTGAAAGGGCTTCTGCTAATTCTTGGATCCAATTGATTGTACCATCTCAACCTACAGCTCTTCCCTGATAATACAAGGATAATAACAATAACTTTAATTCACATCATAATACACCTCATTTGCACTTGATAATTGTATCTCTTAAATTCATTTGCTAGATAACTGTCCGCTATAATAAATGAAATTAGTAACCTAAAAACTTAAATGGATAATCTGTTGTAACATATTAATTAGGTGACTTGGTAGTGACAAAATTCTTCCTTTTGTCCATGCATATAAGTTAAATTCATTTTCTCAGATATCGGATATGCGTGCATGCAGAGACGTAGCTATGAAGTGTAAGGAGTTCATCCAAATCAATTCCTTTCGCCGAAAGATTACATTGTATATACAAGATTGAAATTATTTTTTATTTGAAATATGACATGTAATTGTTGAATTCATTGATTTCTTCATGTGTTATACTTCGGTTGAGTCCCGCATCGTCTCTTTAGGGGTGGAATGATCTCTTTTTATGATCTCACCTCATGGGCTAACTTGTTGGGTTAAATTAGGCCCAAATTCCATTTTCCTAACATGATATCATAGGCAAGCTCATCTTGATTCATTGTTTATCGATTTTGAGCCCTTCTTTTATATTGTTCACGCTTTAGATCAAGCATGTGCATGCGGGGGGAGGAGGGGGGTTGACTCTCATATCGGCTTTTTAGGGGTGGATGGTCTTTTTATACTGGACAATTCTTACTTCATGAGCTAATTGTTTGGGCTGAATTAGGCCCAATATCCACTTCCTTAACAATTTATATTTAAATCTCATTAGTTAAAATTTTGGCTAACCATTACGTGCATGTTACTTGAAATTTTTCTTTTTCCACTCATTTTCCTAGCATATGGATAGGATTTGTCGATATTGAAGCCCTAGAGGCATGCTATAAAATAGAATACCGAAGCTTAAATATACCGGTACATACATATACATGTATATGTATATATATATATATATATATATATATATATACATATACATATACATATATATATGTATGTCTATATGTGTGTGTATGTATATATGTAGTATACATATATAAACAAAGCAATAGAAGAATAAGAATATACTATTAATTGTTGATCGAATGAGTGGATGTTCACCTGATCTGCCTTGCAAGTTTTCAGCAATAGCATTCCAATTATGTGGTCCATATTTAGCAACTAACTCTTTGAGTTTCTCATCTTCATGAGGCCTCCAATGCCCTCTGCTACACATGATCTCTCCCTTCTTCTATAATTAGAAGCAAATCTCTAAAGTCTAAACCAATAGACTACGTAGACTGATTAACTGTTCCCCTTTGCTCTTAATTTCCTCCCCCAAATACAGCTCTAGAAAAACGATACAACAAGCTTTAATAAAAGATGTATGTGTACTGTGCATGAACTTAGTAAATTTTAACCTAGCTAGAGGAGGAGAAAGATGAAAAACTGTTAACTAGAATTGAGATATATAGGGTAAAAAGATTGAAAACAAACCAGATGACAATTATATATTGATCTTCAGATAATAGAAGAAGATAGGAGCGGTTTATAAATTTCCATTAAGAAGTAGAAGGGGCCGTTTGGAGTTTGAAGAGACTTTAAAGTGGCGTGCCTGAGATTGATGCCAACGTCTAGGCTAACAAACAAACAAACAAACGACCTCTTATAACATATTGAATCATCAAAGAGAATTTTAGGGGAGATAAAAAGGAAGGTTGCGTAGTTGGGAGAATCTTGCTCTGCTTTCAACGTCTTTCAAATTTTTCTAACCTACATGACATCTGCTTATAACCCACCTTAGATAAATCATTTCCTCTATTTAAAACATAACACCCCAAAAAACAATACTAGTAAATATAAAGAGTTTAAGTTATACCATCAGACAACTTTTACCTACTTTAACAGGTAATTTATTTATTTCAAGATTACAAATTTCTTATTTAATATTAAAAGGATTTATTTATAAATATTTTTTGAATGATTTAATAGTGCAAAAAATTCTTTACACGGATGACATATAACACAAACTCAAATAAATCAATATATATCTACATCGCCGCAAAAAGCCACGAGTCTTTTGAGTTTAGAGATTCTTCTAGTATCTATATTGGCTTGTGTTTTTATGCAACAAAAGTGTGGTTTTTATTTTATTTATTTTATCTAAATCATCCACCCAGGCTTTCACCTCCCGTGGTGATGGAGGGTTTGCCATAGACCCCTGCCTCATTAAATATTGTAAGATATAATTACTGTTAGATATACATATGATATACAATATATCATATGTATATCATACGGTATAGTCTCGGGTTTGCAGCCCTTGCTCGTGTATAGTTTAGGTAATATTATTAAGTAATATTGTAGTCTCCTAGTTTAGGTAATGTTGTGATATAATTAGTATTGTACACTTACCATAATTGTATAGTTAGTATCCAAGTAGAATAAGGTTTTAGGAGTAGAATAAGAATATGATTCTCCTATTATAGAAATATGTAAATATATATATATACTCTTTCAATTAATGAAAATAATCAAGGAATTATTTCTTTCAATTACAAACAAAGCGAGGGAGACATAAAACCAAAACCTCCAAAGAAAAAACAAAAAAAGAACAAAGAAAAACAAAAACAAAACAACCGGATACGATAAATAGAACCTATGGAGGTTAAATGTTCTCTCCTTGTGTCCAAACCTCAAGCCAAACTACATAAGTAATTATTGAGTATGATAAGTAATAGATTAGTAAACCTAGAAAAGACGATATTGACCTAAAACACGTATCAGGAATTAATGAAACTGATTATTGTCAATTGATCGAATTTCTCATCCTTTAAGTTTCAATAATGTTATAGAAAATATTAATCGGTCAATTTCTTAACCATGCATGGTTAAGAAATTTAAAGAAAATATCTAAAACATTTTACTTAATTAGCAATAATGTCATACACGAGATTACATGTCTGTTTATAGATTCATGACCCAGTAACTTTCACCCAATTTCTAAATTTGTTTTAAAAACTTCACTTAATAAGTATAATTTTACTCGATAAGCTGTGGTTTTAGAATCCAGAGACAAAATTCATTACCTTAAAATTTTAGCTTAGCCTTTGATCCCATGCATGCACATACACAAATAGTCATGAAAAGGTAATTAATTAAAGGGAGTCATTAGTGCTGACATGGGCATTAACCCTCTTAGTCACGGGTCCTCTAACAACAATGATGTTGCTAATTGACTAAACAAAGAATTAATGTTGCTTTTTCTCGTTAATAAAGTTCCAGCCTCCGGATATCAAACTCATCAACAAAATAGATTGCTATTCCAGCAGTACAAGGCAGCTATATGTCTTATTATAATCTGTTAAAAATGAATAAAGACAATGCAATATTAATAAACTAACAAATAAACAAAGAGATATAATGAATATGGCTTACGTCTTATCAGAAATTGGTAATTGTTCTTTGTTTTTTTTTCTTCTTTTCAAAATAACGAAAAGGTGTTGTTGACTTGTCATACCAACATAAGACTCCTTCCATATTGTTGGCCTAACATTGGTCTTTTACTAATATTATATTTTTATTTTATGAAAAATTGGCTTGTATGTCATATATCCACTTAGTCCTGCTCGTTCGTAACATATTACCAACAAAAAGTTTAATTCTAACAGTTTCTTCTCATGAATTCGACAGTTTATGTAAAAACCTCAAAGAAAATTAATTTATGACTTATTATTGAATCAACGAATGACTGTAAATTTGAAGCACTGTTTGATTAAGCGGACGGAAATACAATCGATTGACTAGTCTAGCAGAGGCGGAGCTAGCATGGAAAGTACGGATTTGACATAACTCAGTAATTTTAATTCAAATTATAAATATTTTTAAAAAAATCTACTAAGTACATACATATAAAACTCCAAATCATGAATCCACCTCTCTAGTCTAGAAAGGATAATATATGCATGATAATCGACATCATCCGTATTTGGAAAAACTAATTAAGCTTCATATATATAAAAAAGTTTATGCATATTGATGTTGGACTAGTTTTTGTCTCTTCACCAGTTTTACCTGCTTCTTTCTTCACGCTGATTATCTCTCATCTCTTCATTGTCCTCTTTGATGATTTATTCATGATCATTTTATCTAAAAATTTAATATATTAGAGAGAACACACTTTTATTTACTTAATTATATTCTCAATATGTTCCGCATGTGTGGGTCTAATTATCTTTTCATGGATGAAACATGTGAAAAATCTTTTAATAATAAATGACGGTGAGATTCGGTTGCAGTACCTCTGCCTGTTCTAGCTAAGACCATGCATATTGAAGTTTGTGATCATTTCATCTAAAAGTTACGTTCATTCTGATACAACGATTCACGAGGGATATCTATGTTTAAATGTTCGTGAGATTCGCTAGATTCAGTTTGAGTGATTTATTATATGCATATATTCTAAATTTTCTTCCATATATTTATGTACTTCGAGTTGAAAGCATTATGTTCAATTGATCTCCACACATGAACTTTTTAGACCCGCCTCGACATAAAAGCACACGGTGCATGCTTTTAGTAAAACAATATAGTTTAGTGATTTTCTATGAAACTTAGCAAACTTGCGAGATTCTTTACTTTGTTACAAAAAATAGTTTAGTATTTTATGTGATACTTAGGAAAGTTAAGTAATTTTCTATCAATAAAAATGTTTAATGATTTTGATGTATAAAATAAAAGTTGAGTGACGATATGTAAAATTAACCCGGCGGCGGCGCTGCACAGGCCCCCCGGCCGGCTGGGC
Source organism: Anisodus acutangulus (assembly GCA_029783415.1). Lineage (NCBI taxonomy): Eukaryota > Viridiplantae > Streptophyta > Magnoliopsida > Solanales > Solanaceae > Anisodus > Anisodus acutangulus. The sequence continues at coordinate 15,685,014 of CM056497.1, read as the reverse complement.
CTCCGCTCCAGAATTTTTATTTTTCTTTTAGTGATTTCAAATATTAAGATATGTATTAAAAATGACTCCAATCTTATCAGTGAGAGCTATAGCCTATCGGCTGAGGGTTCCTTTCAAAAGTCCTTCCCTAGTGAGAGGTCGCATGTTCTCGAATCCAATGAGCAGTGAAAGACTTTTTTTAAAACACAAAATCAGATTTGGCCCCAAGTTCCAAACACCCCCCCCCCCCCTTCACTTTTTGCTTGATGACTTTGCAAATAAAAATGCAAGGAGATCAATTTTCTATGCCTAATGTAATGATAGTTTTTCTTTTAAATATTTCATGTAATGACATTAAGGTATCTCTTTCGTAGCATTATTGTACTAAAATTGAAAACATTGAATCGAATATAGTGTTTACTATACATTTATTTGATGTTTTGATCAATAATTTTTTTTAATATTGATTAATTAGTTAATTTTAATTTTTCATGCGAATAAAAAATGATATTTTTTTGTTTCTCGCACCGGGCCCTTAAAAATATAGAAACACCCCGATTACACTACCTTTATTCCATAGACCGGGCCCTTCAGTCATGAGATTATAGATATGATACTTATTAGAGAGTGCTATAAATTATAATACATACCTCAGGTAGAACGACTCAACAATTTTCTGAACTTCCAATAGTCGAGGTTACTCGTAAAGTCGTACCTAGAAAAGTTAGTTCGTTTTACAGAGAGTAGTTAGCACACATGTAATTTGCACAATGAAAAATTAGGAAATTTAAATGTTACTGTCGCTTTTATATCAAAACTAAGGGTGTGTTCGGTATGAACAAAAATGTTTTCTATGTTCGGTAACTTCGGTTGGTCAAAAAATTTCTCTAGAAAAACAAGTTTCTTAAAAGGAGGAAAATGATTTTTTTAGTGGAATTAAGGAAATTAAGTTTCACATTCCATATTAATTGTGTCATCTCCACCTTCCAACACACCTCATTTTCACCCAACCCCGTAGCCCCCATCCCCACCCCACCTGATGTACAAAAGAGATCACTTATTTTCCTAGAAAACATTTCCCAAAAAATATTTTCCATGAAAAACATTTCAGGAACACAGCGCGAAATTACTACTTGGTAAAAATATATCACAATAACTGTATAATATGTTCTTTCTATTATCATCCAGAAATGATTCTAAAGAATAATATTTCTAATGTGTTGTATTTATGGATCTTCCTTCTTTAATAAGACGTCTACACGACTGCTAATTAGAGTGATCATTTCTTTTCCTGTAACAGCAAAAGTTTCAATTTGTAAAATCTAAAGAATCTTTTCATTAATTTTTTGTTTATCTCTCTTATATTTTCTAATCATTGTAGTAGCAAAACAAATTATCATTCCTTAATTTTCGTTTATGTATGACTGCTTTTGTTATTTCTAATGAGTTATATCTTCATTTATGTATGACTCAAAATATTGCTTACAACTTCGGACTGTCTTTTAATGTTCCAATATTACAATCAACTTAATCTTTTTGGTTATGCAGTGTCTGTCGGTCTGCGCACACCTTGACAATCTAACCGTGCATAGGCAAAAACAAAATTAACAATAACACAAAGGAAATTCATAAGTTTTGAGAATTTTAATTAATATAGTAAAATATAAGGAAAATAATGTAATCATGCAATTATGTTTTGCTATGCGAAAAAATAATTTTGAAAAAAATAATTCCTTGATTATTTTCATTAATGAAAGAGTATATATATAATTTATAATTTCCATAATAGAAAAATCATTTTCCTAGTCTACTTCCAAAACCTTATTCTACTTGTACAATAATTATACAATTATGGTAAGTGTACAATTCTAATTATATACAAAATTATCCTAAAATCAATGCACCAAACCGTGATATACTTATGGTAAGTATATCACGGGTATACTATTTATCACACCCTCGCAGTCATAGCGGGCGGTCTTCGTACGCTGAGACTGTCCTTAAAATCTTCAAAAAGGACCGAGGGAAGACCCTTAGTAAAGATGTTTGCAATTTGATACCTGGAAGAGACATGGCAGACGTACTTGTCCACGAGCTACCTTTTCACGAACAAAGTGAATGTCCATTTCGATATGTTTAGTGTGTTGGTGCTGAATCGGATTACCAGAAAGGTAGATGACACTAACATTATCACAATAAACCAGGGTAGCTTTCTCAATAGGACAGTGAAGCTTTAAAAGCAGATTACGTAACCAACATGATTCAGAGACCACATTGGCAACCCCTCGATACTCGGCCTCTGCACTAGAGCGGGACAAAGTCGATTGACGTTTTGCAGACCATGAGACCAAGTTGTTACCAAGAAACATACAATAGCCAGACGTAGACCGTCTGGTATCTGGACAGCAACCCCAATCAGCATCTGTATATGAGACAAGTGTAGACGTCGACGAAGTATATAAATGTAAGACATAGTCAAGTGTCCCCTGGATGTATCGAATAATGCGTTTGAGCGCATTCATATGTTCAACCTTGGGATCATGCATAAACAAGCACACCTGTTGTACGGCATATGTAATAACTGGTCTCGTGAAAGTAAGATACTGAAGGGCCCCTGCAAGACTGCGATATCGGGTCGGATCCTCATACGGGGAGCCAGCCGCAGCCCCTAGCTTGGGTTTAGTATCAACTGGAATGGAAGTGGACTTACATGATGACATATCAGCTCGCTCAATGATCTCAGTTGCATACTTTCGTTGGGACAAGAACAACTCATCTGCATGACGTGTGACAGCAATCCCCAAAAAATTAACTCAAGGGCCCCAAATCTTTTATAGCAAACTCAGAACTGAGCATTGTCATGATAGACTGGCGTAATGCATCAGAAGAGACATTCAAGATAATAGCATCCACATATAACAGTATATAAGCCAAGGAAGAATCACGATGATAAATGAATAATGAATTATCAGACATGCTGTGAGTGAACCCAATAGTCGAAACATAGTCTGCAAACCTCTTATACCAAGACCGTGTGGACTACTTAAGCCCATACAAGGACTTCTTCAACAAACAGACATGATGAGGATATTTGGGATCCCTAAACCCCAAGGGTTGATGCATATAGATTGTCTCCTTGGGATCACCATGTAAGAAAGCATTCTTGACATCTAACTGATGAATGGGCCATGCTTTCGAAAGATCCAAGCTGAGCACAGTGCGAATGGTAGCCGGCTTGACCACCAGACTGAATGTCTCACCACAATCGACACACACCATCTAAGTCTTACCATCACCTAAAAGACAAGCCTTATGCAGCACAAAAAAACCGTCAACATTGTCCATATTAGCAAAAATTCACATAGACCGAATAATATTAACACCAGATGGACGGGGAACCAACTCCCACGTCTTATTATCAATAAGAGCATTATATTCGTCGGTCATAGAAATTTTCTAATTCATGTCATTTAAAGCAGACACTAGGTTACGGAGTAGATGGGATTTAAGAACATTAAAATTTAAATTAAAATGTCTTTTTGGTTTAAAAATACCTCGTTGACTACGAGTGTCCATTCTATGACTCGGGGGAGAATTGGGCGGACTTTGGGAAACATTGGGACACATGACGGACTGGCCATCAAGCAGTGGGCCTGCTGGCTTAACACGGTAAGTGGCACTGGATGTAGAAATCGAGACTGGACCAGTTTTGAAATTGGGCTGGGTCACTGGCCTAATTACCGAGACTGGCCCAATCATGGGGTTGGTAACTGGGTTGTGCACAGTCGCTGGACCTGAAACTGGAATAGTAGACATTGACGGTACGGGATGTCCAGCAGGTAGTGGGCTCGCTGGCGGATTCAGGGTGCGGGACATGTCCAATAAATGGTGGATAATATACGTGGAGATACCGCCATCTAAAAAATTATACGAACTAGGCACATGACTACTCATCTTAGCAAACAGAAATTGGGATTCATCATAAATAACATGGCGACTAACTATGATTTTATTAGATGATAAATCAAAGCATTTGTAACCACGATGATTAGACGGATAACCCAAAAACACACAAGGGGTAGAAAGGGCCTGAAGTTTGTTAATTATGGTGGACGAAAACAACGGATAACATAAGCACCCAAAGACCCAAAAATGGGAATACAAATGGGTCTTATTACATAAAATTTGAAGGGGTGACGAATATGACAAACCTTTGGTAGGAAGAATGTTAAGAATTTATGTAGTCATTTGTAGAGCATGATGCCAAAAAGAGGGGGTACGGAAGAATTAATCAATAAAGTTCGGACAATGTTATTAATTGTACGAATTTTGCGTTCGGCTTTTCCATTTTGTGAAGACGTGTGAGGACAAGAAAATGAAAATTGATCTCATTATTAGCATAAAACTCCCGAAATACCCCATTATCATATCCTTTTCCATTATCACATTGAATATTTTTAATCTCCCGTTCAAATTGGGTTCTAATGAATGCTCTAAATTTTTAAAAAGTGGAAAAACTTGAGATTTTTTCGCTATCGGAAAAGTCCATAAAAATTAGAATAATCATCCAGAAATAGAACATAATAACGATGACCCAAAGAACTGAGAACATGAGATGTCCATAATTCGCTATGAATAATATCAAATGGCATTAAAGATGAGAATTGAAGTCTACAAACGGCAATTTAACATTTTTTCCTAACGAACAAGATTGACAATTCGGAGTACTACGCATACTCTTACACGAAAAAAATTATTTTTATCTAAGGAAGACAAAATAGATGCCCCGGATGACCTAGACGAGCATGCCACAAGGAAGGAGCAAGGGCTGCAAAAGTTGATGGCAAGGTTTGACTCGAGAAACTGAAACTTGGTGTGATAGGATAAAGATCCCCCCCCCCTACTATCACACCTCATGAGAGGACTCTCCGTCTTGAAATCCTTCATAGAAAACCCAAACGGATCAAATTCAACAGAAATGAAATTATCAGTGGTGAATTTACGGACAGACACCAAATTTTTAATCAATTTAGGGGCATGAAGGGTATTTTTCAAGATAAGAGGTGGATGGGGGGAGATAAAGTTTTATAACCATAACCACGAATTGGAATTGAATTACCATTAACAACAATTATGCCACGAGGGTTGCTCAAAATAGAATAAGACGAGAGAGTACCTTGATCGGGTGTCATGTGGGTAGTAGCACCGGTGTCCATGTACCAATTCGGATCCGGTGGAGTTAAACTAAGTGTGTGCATAACGGCTTCAATGTCAGTTGGGTGGGGCCCGCTGCAAGATGGGCCTGCGGAGGCCGGGGGCCCAAGAATACATGCATGCTGCCCTGGTCCAGTACCGTGTCGGGAGCCACTAGCCCGGTTGGTATTGGGCCGATAGGGCTGTTATGAAGCTTGCTGGCTAGTGGCTGGAACGCTGGAGGAATATGGGCCGTTAGGCCACTGCCCACGGCCAAGGAGCCCAAGGCTAGACCAGTGGGTCGGTGGTCCGTTATAGCCGGGATGGGGCACACCGCCACTGTTTCGGCCACCGTTACCACTATCGGAACCGCCGTGTTTGGGCCGCGGTTTTTGCCATTATTTTTTCGACTATTTTTGTCGCTCCCTTGAGACCGGTTTGGGGACGAATTGTCACCAAAATTTTGAGAAGGAGAGGAGGACGTCATCATTAATACGGGACTAGCACTAGTAGCCTCCTTTTTAGCCAAGTCGTCTTCTTCCAAAGTAAGCATGGAGCGGGCTTGATAAAACTTTGGGAGAGGATTACTTTGATGAATGAGAGTATCAACGCCACTATGGACCTCAGAGAGGCCAACAATCATTGGGAGAACAAGACGATCGTCGCTAACAGGCGCACTAACGTTGCGGAGTTGGTCCGCCAATTCTTTCAACCTTTTGCAATACGCTGAAACGTTTGGGAAATTTTTCATATGAACGTGGGAAAATTCCTGCTCAAGTGTAACAGCTCTGGAATTGCGATTATCTTAGAATATGTCACGCAGCCTATCCCAAGCAGCCATGGCCGTAGCGTTCGGCTCAATAATCGTCTGCAACAGGTCGGTAGAGATAGTGGAGTAAATCCACTAAAGGACAGTGGCATCAAGAGTCGTCCACAACTTAGTATCATCCTCGCATTTAGGCACATCCGTGTCCTCAGGAGCCGCGGGGATTATGTGATGGATGACTTGATGCGACCATGCGTGAATTTTGAACAGTTCGGCCCACGTCGCATATTGGACGTTTTCTATTTCAAGAATAAGAGAAATGTGATTCTTGATATTAGAAACAACAAGGGCAGGGTGAAATGTGTTCTTGGAGGTAGACATAACGAAAGAATAATAGGTGATTGAAGAATTGGGAAGAAAGAATTTTGGGGATCAAAATTTTCGCACGGAAACCGAGAAAGAAAACTCGGAACCAGCGGCAATTTTGGGGAGAAAAATTCTCAACCTAGACTTTTGATACCATGAAAGAAATAATCTCTTGATTATTTTCATTAATGAAAGAGTATATATACAATTTACAATTTCCATAATAGGAAAAAATCATATTCCTAATCTACTTCCAAAACCTTATTCTACTTGTACAATAATTATACAATTATGGTAAGTGTACAATTCTAATTATATACAAAATTATCCTAAAATCAATGTACCAAACCGTGATATACTTATGGTAAGTATATCACGGGTATACTATTTATCAAATATATTTGAGAAATCCATAGATATTTACTTTTTTACTTGTGGGTGTGTGTTCACCTAATTAATGTGTTAGCTTGTTTGTTCATCAGATCGTTGTCTACAGTGTCTACACATTCTTTACCTGAATTAAATTATGGGGTTTGAAGCTACACAATTAAGCTTCTCAACTGCAAATTGCTAACTGAAAACTAACAGCTTAACCATTTGCAAGTTAAAGAATTTTCTTTTCCCTCCTTGACATTTAAAATTAGGTGTACACCTACCCGACCTAATTATCTATTTCTCATTTGGAAACTCTCTTTCTTTCTTGAAGTAAAGACAACAATTTGTTATCCAAGCATCTTCATTAAATTCAAGATTGTACTTTTCTGTTACCTGACTTCTTCATGTGAACACTCGGATGAAAAAATAATTGAGCAACAGGTGTGGCTTTTCGATTATAAGTTAACTAATTTTGAGGTTATGGCTGTTAGGTAGAAGGATGTTAGGAGTAGTTCCAACGTGCATAGATACATTCCTTTCATGTGGAAATATATACTAACGTCCTTGATGGAATATAACACATGTGTTGTTTTGTCCATAAAGAATATTTCCATTTGCAAACTCATATTTAAACACAACTTAGACCTAAGTATATACACTACTACTCCCTCTGTTCCAAAATATTTGTCTGATTTTGACTAGACGCAGAAGTAATGAATCATGTGGTTGTTCACTAAATATATGTTGAATGTACCAAAATGCTCTTTAATCTTGTGGTCTTCAATATGTCATGTAAAAAGTTTGAATAAAAGAGTTAGCAAAAAATGAAAGAGGCATTCATTTTAAAATGGACTAAAAAGAAATATAAGACAAATATTTTGAAACGAAGGAAGTATATTTTTCAACCTCAAAATAGTTTTCTTACAACTTTAACCAAATATTGTTCAAACGTCTAGTAAAGATCTTGTTTACTAATATGGGTTGTGGTGGGATGGTTGGGTACGGTCCCTCCATTCTTAATTAGAAATTTTAGGTTGAAGCTCTTGGAATGGAAAAAATCTTATTAAGAGCCATTTCCCCAAGATGGCCCTGTAACGTGCAATCCGGATTTAGTCACGCTCCAATACGGGTACCGGACGTCGGGTGAAAAACAAAAAAATAGTTTTGTATCAACTGATAACATAAATAGTATTTACACGAAATAGTTCTAGCCTCGAGTAGTTTACCACTACTTTTCAAATTCTTAATTGTAATTGACTTTTGATAGTAACTTAATTGTCGGAAACAAATTCCTAAATGAATGATGTAATCCCATGTAATATATGTAAAAGGTACTATACAAAATTCTTTTAGCAACTTTTCACACTAAGCAAGCTTTCCTGTTTGGATGTACCTAATAAACCAAGATTCCAACAATCTGGAAAAGGTTATAGTCGATGTATATTTGAAATCCGAAGGAACACAGAGGAAGCAAGTCAAACAAAGAAAAGTTTCAAAAAAGATAATTGTCAGAATATGTTCCAAAGATACGACACTAATGAACTCTAATCTAAATTGCCACATATGCATTATCTGTCTAAAATCTACGAGACTACACATAAGATGCTGAAATTGAGAGCTTCTTGTAGACTTTATATAAGCAGTCAAAGCGGGAAAAAAATTATATTATCAGGTCACAGAAAATATATTGTAGCAAATGGAAGTAGATATCTTAATCACTACCGCATTAACACAAATGCACAAATTATCTTTCGGCTTAATTAATTATGGATTAGTACAATAATCCCACAAGTCCGCCAATGATAATAACGTTTGTACTCTGTAGCATCCAGATTTGACTAACGGAACGGATTAATCATAATAAGAACCGACTTTAAGAGACAGATGTGGAATAAAGTCGTCCCAATTACTCGAGATACTAAGAAAAAAGGCAACGGAAAGAAATTTGTGCCATCTTGCACAAATATGTTATATGCTAAGTTCAAGCCATAAATAAAAGCAACAGTACACTCACGAGGAAATAAAGAAGATGATGAAAGGAAGAAAAATTAGCCCTCCCATCAGAAAACTTGAAGTTTGAATTTCTGATATCTAAAACTGTTTAACAAGAAAGTTTACTTAATGAGTAATTAGGAGTCTATTAAAGTGTATCAACATGAGTTTGCACACAAAAAAATTTTACTGAACCATGGCGAAGTATTTTTTTCATCCAGTCCATTTGCCTTTAGCCTCGGGGACAAACTTCATGTCCAAACAGTTCCTTTAGTATACCTGTACTAATCTATTTCAGAAAATTTGCACTTGATATGAGGATATTAAATTTAGCCTTTCGACTTGAAGATTAGAAGAGGAAACGATTAACGTTTCTTCAATTCAAGGTTATCATCCATCTATGATTATATGACTATCAACCAACTGATAATAAATTGGCTTATACCTGTAAGAATGAGTACACTACGAGCTTAACAATGCAGTAGACAAGGACAATAAATTAATATACAGGACCATCATATAGACGGAAAAAGATAATGAAAAAGATAATGAAGGAGCCAAAAAGACAGTTAAGACTAATTTAGCCACCAAAGAGTTTACAACTAAGCTAAGATGCCAGCTTGAAGTTGACGCTTACAGTGCTGATAATTCTACTTCCTGATTGCACGGCCGGTATGCAACAAATGTGCCATCATTTGAGAAGGAACCAGGATTAAAGCATGTAACTCCTGTGTACCTGAAAGCTTTCTGCTCACTTTTGTCCCCCAGCACTATCTGTTTGGAAATATCAGATTAACTTTTATCAATCATATAGTTCAAACGCATATCCTGTAATCAGTATCAGGTCACAACAGTATGGAAAAAAGAGAATAGACGTTCTCAACTTGAGACAACCTATAAAACTATTTAATCACATGGGGATCATTGTGAAACAAGATCGTAGATTTAAGTCATGATTCTGCAATCATGTATCTCTTTAGTATTATATTTTAGCCCCATGTACCAATAAATTATGCTACTTGAACTCTTCAAGAATATTGTTGGGCGTGTATTGGATTCTCCAAAAGCTATGCATTTTTGGAGGATCCGACACAGGTGGGGCAACATAGCCAAGAAGCAGTCGGCTTTTCAACATTAGGAAAACCCATTTATGTTGAAATAAAACCAAATCTTGAAACTGCAGTTGCTAGTGCACTGTCATTTCTTCAAGTTCAGGGTAGATATTGATGATTTAGTATCACGGCTTTTAAATAGGAACCTATACATCGATATCATTAAACATAGTCTGATGGAAGAACAAAATTTTGAACTCTGATTTCTACAAAAATCTTTATATATAGAAGAAAGAGGAAAGTACCGTATGCGGTATTGGATAAAGGTGTAGACCGTGATCATAATTCCAGATAATGGGTTGAACCGTCAAGGGAAGGGGGCAGAGATGGCTTTGATGTATTATAGTCGCAACAAGCTGCAAGGAAAACAAAAAATGAGCATATCCTAACAGGACGTATGATACCAAAACAAATCCAAACTTTGAGAATATGAAGAAAGTTTACATGCTCAAACGGATCACTGGTTTCTTCCGTTGAGGGAGGTATCAGACATGACCTTCGCATTCTATAAAGCATATCTTGGCGGAATAGCACAATGTCTTGGGTATAAAACTTGATTCTGTTTCAACATGAAAAGTTGAGAATGCATCACTTCATCTATAATATAATATGCTAACATTTCAGCAGAATTTCCAATCCTTTATGGCACCTAAGCACCCAGAATGTGCACAACATTAACAAGAGCGATTGTATGACATCTTGAAGATTTTGATTGGGTAAATGAGGGACGATCTAAAATGTGAACTACACGTTTGCATTATTTGTTTTCTTTTGTTAAAAGAAATGAGAAAAATCTCAAAGCTTGAACCCTGGCTGTTTAATTCAAAAGTCAGTGTGCAGCAAAACAAAGGATACCTGCATGGGTTACTGGCAAATATTGCATTCGGAACATATTTCTGAAGTTCTTCAGTTAGGTATTTAGGCAAAGGACACCTGGGTAAGGCTGTTGAAGGACCTGAAGAAACAAGAGAAAAACTTCTCATTACTGTATTGAGTTGGTAAAGAAGATTAAATGACAAATTGTGATGATTTATCAACACACCTACATCATCAGGACCGGGGATAAAAAGAAACCGACTATGCTCTTTAAGTCGTTGGTGTGATGCAATCATTTGTCCAAGCTTTCCAAACTGAACTCTGAATATTATGTTTATTTGTCACTTCCTTTACCAACAAATAAATCATAGCAGTAACACAGCTACATTTTAAACTTGCACTTACCTGAGACTTGATATCGATTTGAATGAAAGATTAAATGGCTGAGAGCAGAAATTTCCCATGAAGACAAACAAAGAAGGAACCACCTCTACATTTTGGTAACCATTGAGAATAGTCTCCAGATTTTCCATAGTCTTCTCTAAGGATAGGGGAGAACGGTGGATCAGGCAACAATAACCAGTCCAAACGTATTAAAACAAAGAAGAGGGTTACAAAGAGGAAAAAGAAGCATATATACCTCCTCACTGTCCAGCCAGATGTCAGATAGTATAACAAACATATCATTCACAGCTTTTTTCTCCAGCTCTGCAAGCCTTAGCTGTTGTAGAAGTTAGGGAAGCTTCATATCCATTTTTAGCTACAATGAATTGTTTTGTGATAATATTTTCAATTTTTCTAATATTGAACCAAGTCAGAAAGGATACAGTTTCCTCTTTGGTAAGAATACCACCACCAAAAAAGTCTAGTCCTGAAAAAAATGCCATGGACTTTTCTCTGTCCTCTAATGGAGGAAATCCACATGTCCTGACCTGCACGATACTTTTAGCAAGTTAGCTATAAGTTAAACCACCAATCATATTAGCATATCAAAACTCAGCCAAAATTTTGATATCGAATTTTAGTGCGTATATCACTTTTGGCAAGCTTTTCTTGAGAGAAGTTTGAATTGGCAGGTACAGAATCGGCTCTGGAGCAAATCCCAATCAGCTTTGGCAAGCTTTATTGATCTTATTCTTCACTTGTAGAAATAGGAATATAAATTGGTTCTAAACTAACAGAACTCACTTTTCAAACAGTTACTTCGACAGATGTGGAAAAGAAACCAAGAGTGAGGACAAACGAAACTCTCTCAAAGCCTAAGCACCACAAAGTATGAAAATTGAGGTTGCTACTGAATATTTATCGACCTCTTCTCAAGTATTTATCTAGTTTCGAACTTGTATTTCAAAGAAGAGATTCAGTACAAGAATGGACCTGAAAAACGCCATCCAACTGCATTTCGCCTTCTGCCAAGACAATTGTATTTTCCACAAAGAAACCTGTAGTTATCTTGTACTGCAGGTTATGGATACACAGCATGTAATTACCAATACTGTAACTTAAGAGCAGTACAAAGAGAGAGCGGATTCAATGTGCTTTCATTCTATTATAAGATGGACCACATTTAAGGCATGATCCAAACATAAACAAGAAGTGAAATTATAAGACACTTAAACTAAGGAGTAAACGCATAAAGCAACCAACGGTTTTAGGAAAAACCATATCTGATATAAGCAAATGGATAGGTTTCCAAGACCACCAAAGAAATAAAGATAGATAAATAATCCTCGGTAACGATTCAACATCAGAAGAAAAAGCTTGTTAAAGGACATAACTACTCAGAGTCAAGCATATTAGTCTTCATAGCAATAGCACAGTTATATCAACTAATCATGAGCAGTGAAATGAGATAAAACATCCGAAAGGATATTGCACTTGATAAATTTACTTCAACAGCTGCAGTAAGGTCTTCCAAGTAGAAATGACCATCCTCCAACTGAGATATTACTCCCATTATCCATCTTCTCCCTACCCGCCCAACAAGAGATTGAATAGGAGATATCTGCAAACAACCATTTCCTACTGTGAGCATCACTTGCACAGGAATTTGAAAGCCATAGCTCCGCTATCCATCTAAAGAGATGTGAATCTAAACTAGGATCATTGTTGCCACTCACCTCGCAACTTCCATACTCAGAAGTAGAGGCATCAAAAGCAAGGGTCGAAAACCGTGGATCACGAGATAATCTCTGGAACAGTAAGAGGAATCTATCCTTGTATAAGGTGGCTTTTGCAGAGGCATCACCGTGAATGGGAAGTCTCCCTGTGTGCCTACACACACAAAAGGAATTCTTCTTTTAATTGAAATTATAAGCATAAGAGCTCCAATTATACACAGATCTTTCAGAAAGCAAAGTAAAGCATGCACTTGCAAGAAAAAAAATTGCAACATACTTTTTGTATCCAGTTATTTTAGAACTGAAATTCTTGTTTTTGACCACGCTTGGAACAAATACTCCCTCCGTAGCAATTTATGTAACACTCTTCCCTTTTTAATCAGTCCAAAAAATGACATCTTTTCATATTTAGTACTACAATTTAACTTCAACCTTCCCATTTTAACCTTATGAAATGATTTATAGCCACAAAAATTTCGATGGCTTATTTAGACCATAAGTTTCAAAAGAATTCCTTTTTCTCTTAAACTCCCTGGCCAATCAAACACCTTCACATAATTTGGGACTGAAGGAGTAGTGTAATAAAAATAAAAATTTAATACAAGGTGTCATTTTCCTCAATTTGTATACCAATTCAAAAGAGAACTAACTGTTCAGTACGTCTATTCCTGAAAAATCATCATCTTAAACAAGTGGAAAAGTTGTATTACACTCTAGATACATTCCAATAAAACAGTTAAATTCTTTACAGTCATAAAGTAAACATTTTCTAGATTATGTTAACTTAAATGCTATTGGATTAACATAAATTCACTAGGTTTTGTTCTTTTCTTTCAGATTTGCAAGTGCCATATTACCTATCTCTAAGCTATAAATAATGTAATAGAGCTCTCAGTTAGAAATTAAGTAATTTTCATGGATTATGTGAGAACACAAACATTCCTAGTAGAAAACAATTTAATGCTTGCACTCTAGACTCTAGTTACATTCCAATGAAACAGTTACAGTAAACACTCTCTAGATTATGCTTACTTAAATGCTATCAGACTAACAAAAATTCTCAAAGTTTTCCTTTTCTTTCAGATTTGCAAGGGGCATGTTACCTATCTCTAAGCTATAAATAATGCTATAGCGCTCTCAGTTAGAAATCAAGCACTCCCTCCGTCCCAAAATAATTGTCGCATTTTTCATTTACACGCCCCTTAAGAAAGGGTTTATAAGGGTAGCATTATGACTATTTTACCCTCTTTAACATATTTCATCATATTATCTCTTCTCGCTAAATATTTACTCCATCAAAGATGAGAACCTCTTAAATGTTACTAATTAATACAAGGGTAAAATGAGAAAAAGCTACTTAATTTTATATTGGTTAAATAAAAAGACAAGTATTCTTAGTAAGGACGACAAGTATTTTGGTAGGGAGGGAGTAACTTTCATGGGTAAATGAGTATTTTACAGCATACTATGGGGTGCAGGGAAATATATGCAAGAAATACCCAATTCCTAAAATTGCTACCAGGATAAAAGGGAAACAAATTGAATCAGAAAAGAGAAAAATTGGATAAAAGAGCATACTCGTGAAAGAACTTCTTAACAGGATCATATCGAAATTTAGGAACAAGAAAAGCATCAATAACACGAAGAGCCGAAGCAGGTGAAGCAATAGAACTGGGGTTTTCCTCAACAGCAGCATCTGCTTCCAATAAAAGGGTCACCACTTTATGCACCGATTCCCTATCCAATATCGCAGATTTCACTGCCCCCAAAATCAAAACAAATAAGTAATTAGAACAAACAAATGATATAATCAAATGACAAAAAAGGGTGTAAATGTACGGACATGAGAGATGGTGGAGCTCATCGAGAAGGAGTTCGAGGGCATCGTCGAAGGCATCAGAAGGGAAATGGTTTAGGAAAGAGAGGACTTCGGAGAGAGCTTCGACTTTGAGAGAGTAACCTCTCATTTTGAACTTCCTTTGTACTTTGTTTCTTATAACTCCACTCATTTTTTCCAGATTTTCGCTTTGCAATTCCGTCTGTTTGTGGATCTGATATCAGTGACGGCACTGCTTTTAGGTATTTCTCTATGCCCAATTTGGCGGGAAAAAAACATCACTTTACTCTATTTCTCATGTGATTTTTTTATCAGTATATTTACTGGAAGAATAATGATTAAAAATTAAAGATAATATAGTACGTAGTACTTTATTTGAGAAAAAGGAAAAGAAAATAAGTAAATTGCATTTTTCGAATATTTTTATACCCGACTCATAAGAATGTTTAAACTTTATAAGTGTCAAAAACACACCTTAAATATCATTTTTTTTATTTTCCTATCTAAACTATCACGTGTAAGAATTTTTTACCTAGTTAACAAAATACACTTCAACTATCGATTGTTCACTTTTATACGTGATAGTTGAGTTAGGAAAAGTGAAAAACTTAAAGTTGAGGAGCGTTTTGCTAACTTTAATTGGTGATACTTTAGCTACGAAAACTCTCACACGTAATAATTCAATTTGAAAACTCAAAGAATATAATATTTAAGGTGTCTTTTACCCTTATAAAGTTCTTCTAAAGGTAAGATCTGTGTAGATTCTACTTTTCTCATACCTCATTTTGTGAGATTATACTTGGTATATTGTTGTTGTTGAAAGTTCTTCTACGCTATTAGGTAATTTTAAGAGTGACTATCAATAATTATTTGTAATAAGTGAAACTTGTTACTTGGAAAGCAAAATGTTTTATTTCAAGATTAAGTTATGCCAATAAAGTAAAAAAAATTGTTACGTTGTTACTGAATATAGTTAATTCTATTTAGTAAATAATTATGATAAATTTATATTTATAATTAAGCAAATTAAGGTATAAAATCTACTTTTACTGTTTTCCTACTTCCCCACTTCAGAAAACGAGTACTGTTTCAGTCTCCCGATCCTTCCGACTCCCATACTAACTAATCAAATGGGCTGAGATGTATATATTTTTGTAGTAGTGTTCATAATGCAATAGGCAACAAATTGATTTATCCATCTTCCAAAAATACTAGTGAATTTGAAATCAGGTCAACTCCTTAATTACAATGTGAACTACTGAGAGATCCAATTTCTTACCTCACTTGTTCACACTTGCAATTAGACTTTGTAAACTTATTATCCGAGTTTGTAGATTACGTAATTACCAAGCATTTAATTTCATCAGTTGTTCAATCCTTGCTTTGACTACGCTTTTTGTGAGCTGATGATCTATCAGGAGCATCCTCTATAATGCACAAAAGGTAGAGATATCCGACCTCCCTATATATTACTTGTGAGATCACATTGGATATATTAGTGTAATTTTATCATAGGCAGTTAGGCCCCTTCTGGTTGTACTATAATAAGTTATAAAAAGTTTGCAAGGAGCTTCGTGATAGAGTAGGAAAATATCATTACTCATAATTATGTATATTTTATATATGGTAGATGTATATTTTAGTCATTACTTACCGTAATTGTAGCTTAGGATTATGATTGTATTTTAGTATATTTATTATCACTTTGAAATGAAATAATCAAGAAAAATATTTCTTACATGGTATCAAATTTTAGGAAAATATCCTAAACTCTAGTATCTTCTCATTTTCTTCACCGTCGGTCGACCCCTCTCTCTTTGTGCCGCCGACCCTCCCCCCACCACTTTCATCAGTTATGTCTGACTCGAAATCAAATTTTCACCCAGCTCTCGCAGTTTCAAACATTAAATCTCATATCTCAATCACTCTTGAGATGGAAAACGTCCATTATGCGATATAGGCAAAGCTTTTCAAAATTCAATGTCGCTCACACAGGATTATCAACCACATAATCCCACCGAAAAAAGGAGAAGGTGTCGAAAACCGATGATGAAAGGAAATTATGGTTAACACTTGATGCGACGGTTCTCCAGTGGATTTATGCCACAATTTCAAGTGATTTGATGCATACTATTCTTGAGCCCAACTCACGACTATGGAGGCCTGGGAACGCTTACGTGACATCTTCCAAGACAATAAGAATTCACAAGCCGTCACATTTGAGCAAGAATACTCCACCACTAACATGACGGATTTTACGAATACGCATGCATATTATCAACGACTCAAGGTTCTGTCGGACCAACTCAAGAACGTCGGGGCGCCGGTAACTAACAATCAGCTCGTGTTACAAATGATTGTCGGCCTCACCCACGCATATAGTGGAGTAGGTACGCTCATCCGCCAAAGCAACACTCTTCCGCCGTTTTACCAAGCCCGTTTTATGCTCATCCTAGAAGAAGCGAGTTTTGTCAAAAAGACGGCCACTATGTCGAATTTCGCCATGATTTTCGCTCCATTCGATGATAATTCTTCACAATTTGAAAATTCATCATCGAACCGTGACCAAAAATGATGAAATAAAGGTAATGGATGAAAGAATCGTCGTGGTGGAAAGGGCGGCAGCCACCGACATGGCAGCGGTGGCGGTAGGGGCGATGACCAACAACAACAGCCAGCCCAGTGGGGCAGTGGGCCTGGCAGTGGGCCTGAGTCGTGTCTCCCTGCCCATTCCCTTCTGGAAATTGGACTTGGCCCACACTCAGGCCAGTATCCCAGGCGCAACGGTCCAGCTAGTAGGCGCACTCAGCGGCAGGAATTCTTGGGCCACTGCCGGGTCAGTGGCAGCAGGCCCACTCGGCAGTGGCGACCTCTACCGACATCAACGCCGCAATGCACACTCTTGGGCTTAATCCACCCGATGCAAATTGGTACATGGATATAGTTGCAACGTCTCATATGACGTCCTCATAAGGTAATCTCTAGACCTATTTTAATTTGAGTAATAATCGTGGTATTATTGTCAGAAATGGTCATTCAATTCCAAATCGTGGTTATGGTAATACAAACGTATCTCCCCCGAACCCGCCGTTAGCTTTAAATAAGGTCCTTCATGCTCCTCAATTAATTAAAAACCTGATTTCAGTTAAAAAATTTACCACTGATAATTCGATTTTTGTTGAATTTGATCCTTTTGGATTTTTCGTGAAGGATTTTCAGACGAGGATGCGTCTAATGAGATGTGATAGTCAGGACGAGCTATATCCAATCACCACAACCACACATCAAGCCACGTTACCATCCACTTTTGTAATTTTAGCTCCTTCTTTATAGCATGAACGTTTGGGTCATCCGGTAGCGTATGTTTTTGCCTCTCTTAAACAAAATAATTTTTTGAGTATACTAGAACTTGTAATTCTTTTGTTTGTCGCTCATGTTCTCTTGGAAAACATGTTAAGTTGCCTTTTGTTGCTTCTAGTTCTTGTATTGTTATGCCTTTTGATATTATCCATAGTGATATTTGGACATCTCCCGTTTTGAGCTCTTTGAGCCATATATATTATCTTCTATTGTTGGATGATTACTCTAATTTTTTGTGGACGTTTCCTTTGTCTAAAAAGTGACAAGTTTTTTCCACGTTCCTATCCTTTAAAGCTTTTATCCGCACTCAATTTGAACGAGATATTAAAAATATTTAATGTGATAATAGTAAAGAATTTGATAATAGGCCATTTTGACTAATGGTTTGTCGTTTCGTATCTCGTGTCCACATACCTCATCTCAAAATGGAAAAGCAGAAAGAAAAATATGAACCATTAACAACGTTGTTAGAACATTACTTGTCCATGCCTTTATACCACCATCATTTTGACATCATGCATTACAAATGACAACGTATCTCCTTAACATACTTCCGAGCAAATAATTAGCCTATACATCCCCTCACAAAACTCGATATCTAAGGAACTCATCTTACTCGCATCTATGGGTATTCGGGTTCTTATGCTATCATCTTTTTTTCTCTACTACAATCAATAAACTCCAACCCCGGTCTACTCCGTGTATTTTTTTGGGATATCCGTCTAACCATCATGGGTACAAATGTTACGACTTATCATCTAATAAAATAATCGTAAGTTGTCACGTGGTTTTTGATGAATCAAATTTTCCCTTTGTCAAATTGCATGATTTTGTGGCTCCTACCTACGAATTTCTTGATGATAGCATGCCCCCGTACTTGGTCCATAAATGAGTCTCTCAACAAGGCCCAAATTTTCCCGGCAGTTCGGCCCATTTGCCGAGCCCAATGGCTATCAGCCCAGCCGAACCTCTCGCTGGCAGCCTATTGCCGAGAGGCCAGCGCCTGGCAGTCCGATGGGTCACGACCCATCTTCACTGTCGGCCCACCGCCGAGCAGTCCATCCCTGCCACCACCCGGACCCATCTCCACTCCCGACCCAACTCCAATTCCGGCCCAACGGTCAGTCACTCATTGTCAACACAGGATTTTTAAGCCAAACAAAAAATATTATCTTCACGCTCATGTTACCAAATCATCGTTGCCCCGTAATGTTGTGTCTGCCCTTAATAACCTAAATTGAAAAATGGCTATGGATGATGAATATAATGCTCTTATTAATAATAAGACATGGGATTTGGTGCCTCGTCCTCATGATGTTAATGTGATTCGGTCTATGTGAATTTTAGTCATAGATGGTACATTTGAGAGACATGAAACTCGTCTGGTAGGTGATGGGAAGACACAACAGGCTGGTGTGAACTGCGGTGAGACTTTCAGTCAGGTGGTCAAACCATCCATTCATGGTACTAAGTCTGGCTCTTTCGAAGGCATGGCCGCTTCATCAGCTTGATGTAAAAATACATTCCTGCATGGAGAACTCAATGAAACGGTATACATATATCAACCCATGGGGTACAGAAACCCCACTTATCCTAATCACGTGTACCTACTGAAGAAATCATTGTATGGGCTCAAACAAGCTCCTCGAGCCTGATACAAAAGGTTTGCAAATTATGTTTCTAATATTGAATTTTCTAACAACAGATATGATCATTCTCTATTCATATACCGACAGGTGGATGATATTATATTTACTGCCTCATCTGATGCTCTTCGTAAGTATATCATGTCACTTATTGGCTTAGAATTTGCAATGAAATATCTAGGGTCACTGAGTTACTTCTTGTGGATAACTATCACACGTCATGCAATTGGTCTATTTTTGTCTCAAAAGAAATATGCAGAAGAGAACGTTGAATGAGCCGGCATGTCCTCGTGTAAGCCGTCTTCCACTCCGGTTGACACTAAACCAAAATTGAGTGCTTCTCCCAGCAAGCCATATGCAGATCCATCACATTACTGCAACCTTGCAGGTGCCATGTAGTATCTTGCTTTCACGAGGCCCGACATTATCTTATGTTGTGCAACAAGTTTGTCTATTCATGCATAATCCGATGGAGGATCACATGCATGCTCTCAAACGCATTTTACGCCACATTCAGGGCACTCTCAATCATGACTTGCATTTATACGTCCTCGACATCCACTCTTATTTCTTACACATATGCTGATTGGGGTGGATGTTCGAATACCAGACGGTCCACGTCTGGTTATTGTGTATTTCTCGGTGACAATTTGATATCTTGGTCCTCCAAATGGCAAGCTACCTTGTCCAAATCCAATGCCGAAGCAAATTATCGAAGAGTTGCCAATGTGGTGTCTGAATCTTGTTGGCTACAGAACCTTCTTTTGGAGCTCCATTATTCGATTCCGAAGGCGACATTAATTTATTGTGAAAATGTTAGTGCAATTTATCTCTCAGAGAATCCGGTTCAACATCAACACACTAAACATATTGAGCGGGATATTCACTTTGTTGGCGAAAAGATTGATCGTGAACAAGTATGTGTCTTGCATATCCCGTCACGCTATCAAATTACCAATATTTTTACAAAAGGTCTTCCGTTGATTTTATTTGAAGACTTTCGGGACAGCCTCAGCATGCGCCGACCTTCCGCTTCAACGGCAGGGTATGATAAAATAGAAAAATATCATTAATCACAATTATATATATTTTATATATAATAAATGTATATATTTTAATTATTACTTACCGTAATTATAACCTAAAATTATACTTGTATTTTAATATATTTAAAACCACTTTGAAATGAAATAATGTAAGGAAAATTTTCTTACCCTTCGACCTTACGTTGGCCAGTGAATAAATTCAGGGAGATCACGCCAACACAATCATAAGACACCTTATGATGTACCAATCCCTTGTATCTCAATATGATCATGGACACTCGAGCCTATTACGGGAAACATGTTGTAGCAAAAAGCTGAAATGTACTTGCTCCTATATAGAGCCAAGATCATGAAAGAGTTTACAGTACCAACAACTACATTATACGGAAACAACAAACATAATACGTACTACTACAGAATGGCAATGGAAGCGGAGCACAAAAACAAGTGCGGCCAGAGCTAACAGACTCCGCTGGTCTTCTTCCCTGCAATTCTCCTCCAATGCTTGATTATGTCTTTCTGAGTCTCTACAATATCTGTATGAAACTGATGAAGCCCATCACCCTTGTCATTCTGCACTTCCTCTGCAGTGACACGAACAGCTTTGGTGGGCAAACGAGGAGGCTGTGTGTCCAACTCTGTCAGAATTTTCTCAATGTCGGATACAAGTCTCTCTGCTAGGCTGTGGCTGAAATCCTCTCGAATGACAACCCGCAGAACAGCAATGTGCTCAGCATCCGGTGGCATTGTGTATGCTGGGACAATCCATCCGAATCTTCTGAGGTGCTCAGACACATCAAATACCGTATATTTGCTGCTGTCCCTGAGAGAAAATGCTACAACAGGAACACCCACATCCTTAGAGACAATATCGAACCGCCCCATTTTTGTGATTCCATCTGTTAGTACTTTTGCATTTGCCACGCAATTCTCCATGATGCCCTTATAACCCTTCCAGACCAGAAACATAAGTGTAAATCATTTGTATCGTGCTTAAGCAATGAGATTAATGGCAGGTTTACTTTGCACAAAATAATTTAACAGCCTCAGAAGGAACATTTCCATTGACAAACATCATTTAAAGAAACAGAGTTGTATTCAATATAATCACGGTG
This sequence comes from Anisodus acutangulus, assembly GCA_029783415.1. NCBI lineage: Eukaryota > Viridiplantae > Streptophyta > Magnoliopsida > Solanales > Solanaceae > Anisodus > Anisodus acutangulus. Next base: position 15,663,291 of record CM056497.1, on the reverse strand, counting down.
ATTACCTCAAAGCCAAGTCTTATTAACTGATAGTACTGCGCAATTATTTGATAGGAACCTGAAATTGTGAGACAGCATTAACGCTAACATCAACACGAGATCTCGAGTAGGAAATAACAACTGCATCTGAATGACAAATCATTACTTATTCTCTCACATTGCATATGAAGAGCATTTGATATTACCTTTAGAAAAGTTGAGAGTAAAAGTAGGCTGATCAGATCCAAGGTAATTTATATGAAAGACGAGCTCATTGGGCAAATCTTCCTTGCTCCGCCATATCACCCAACCAACACCAGCATATACAAGGCCATACTTGTGACCACTGACATTTATACTTTTTACCAGAGGCAAGCGGAAATCCCATTCAAGATCTGGCCACAGGAAAGGAGCAATAAATCCTCCACTGGCAGCATCAACATGGATTGGCGTATCCCATCCAGTTTCCTTGTTCTTTTTTGTAAGGAGCTCGTTAAGGAGCTTCACATCCTCAAATTCCCCAGTCAAAGTGGAACCAAGAATTGCAGCAATACATATTGTATTCTCATCCACCATCTCTACTGCTTTGGCAGGGTCCATTACATAGTATCCTTCTTTTAGTTTCACCTCCTTCAATTCAACCTCAAAGTACCTTGCAAATTTTTCCCAACAGACCTGTACCCCATAATTCAGACAGAAGTTTCAGCAGAATCGGAAACAATATATAATAGAGGAACTTTAGTAATCAAGCAATTCTACAAGACTAACGGGGTTTCAGTACTTAAGCTTGTCCCGAACGGGTAATCAAGGGACCAGTATTGCCAACTGACACAAAATAATTGTTTAAAAAGTGACCTATCTGATCAGAGTTTAGTCACTTCAAAGTAACAAGATTGCAATTTGACAATAATAGCACCATATGTTTCAAGACTAGGATTACAAGTCAATATTGAATATCTTAATGCAAGAAACAAGAAAGCAGGTTTCAAATTTAAGTTCACGGTTCACGGTCCAAGAAAGATTGTTACATACGTGATACGCCCAAAATACATCTAGAATTATAATGAGGAAATCCATTGGGGGTTGCAGAAATACACAAGTCATCCTAAAAGCACAAGCAAGGAAAGACTAGAGAACGAAACTGCAAGGCAAGAAAAAACTAAAACTAAATTTTTAAGGACTATACAAAGGAAGTTGACTGAAAGTCTGAATACCTGCACATTAGCTCCAGTAACTATATTAGGCTTATCGAAAGGTTTGCCTTCTGCTTTTCTTCTCGCTTGCCATTTGCGTTTGAAAGCAAGACCAGCAAGCATGATTGCCTCTGATGAACCCACTGTACTAACCCCTACTGCGGTCTCATTGTCACCAACTGGGGCATGGAAAAGATGTGCTAACATGTTAACGCACCTATTCTGCAACACAAAATCAAACCACTTTGAATATCAACAATATTTACCAAAAACAAATCATTATCTCCTCTCATCATATTTATACGATACTATTTTGCAACTCCAAAATGTTTAATTCAGTTCCAACAACTTTAAACCAAAATCATCAAAATACACTTACACTTTTATGTGGCATCAAACTAATTTTTTAACAATTACCTCAATATTTTTCCAGTTACATTAACAAAAGGATTTAAGTTATATGTGCAGATAGTTTATGGATCTTGAATTTTAACATGCTGAGACAGGAATTCTCTACAATTACACTAAGTTAGTTTTTGTTGGAATTTCATTTAAATAAAATTAATAATGAGTTGTATTTAAAAGAAAAGGTGTCTATTAAATGAAGTATTCTATTCTTTCATAATTTCGTTACCACTAGATCTATTTAAGTCCAACTTCTTATAATCTTAACGTTACTTTAGAGAGTAAACTTTCTCCATTCTCCACCATTGACCATTCTTCTTTCTGTTCCTTGTCCTCAAAGATCTAAGTTCGCGGTGTAGAAATTCAAAGGCTTGTCATATCAACGGAAGCTATTTGCATACAATTCAATAGCAATCTTGAATTTTAGGAAAGAGTTTCGCACGTGATTCAAGCATTCACTTTAATGTTCTTCATTCATGTTTTCAATCCCTAATATTTAGTGTTCTTGTTCAAATATATATATATATTTTTAACTGTTTCGACTTTTACATATTTATCAAGAGATTTACCTATAATTACATATTCCCAACATTTCATAGAACTTAGACAAAATATGTGAGTCAAAATAAGAAGAGTGCAGAAAGTAGTAGTACTGACTTGAAGTTCAGTGGTAACAGGGTATTCATCCATGTCAACGTAGTTCTTATTAATGGATGACATGATAAGCTTGTCACACTCAGGCTCCATCCACGTGCTAACAAAGGACGCAAGATTCAACCTTGGATTACCGTCCAACATAAGCTCGTCGTTAACAATCTGATAAGCTGCTTCCTTAGGCATGGAATTGTTAGGGATTTTGAACTTAGGTAAAGATTCTTGCACATATCTTGATGCAAATGTACAGTGCAAACACTCTTCTGACTCTGTTATCGAAGTCGCTGTTACCACCATATTTTTTCTACAAGTAAATAACAGTGATGACTGATGGGGGAATAAATAACAGTCATGGAGTACATATGGGGGTGACACGTACTGCACACCTGTTCGACATAAGTGACACGCTTGTGTTTCCTTTTTTTTTTCTCTAAAAATTACATTGTCTTAATTCATCTAATGGAGTTTCGCGACGTGGATTTAAATACTCCATTCGTCTCAATTTATGTGATACTCTTACTTCCCGAGATTTAAACCGTATGATGTTGACCAACAATTTAAGATGTATTTTTTTAAAGAAGTTGCAACTTATAGTATTTTTCATGTAGTTTTCAAATATATAAATTTTTGAGTTAATCTAATTCAATTTAACTTTAAAATTTAATCAATTTGACTCTCAAAAAGTGAAAAATGTCGCATAAATTGAAACGGAAGAAGTACTTTACAAGTCGTGTAGAAACTTTATACTTCTATCTTTGTGATTTAAGATCTAATATTGTACTCCTTTTGTCGCAAAAAAAATTATCCTACTTCATTTATTAATTTATCTAAAAAAGATTGATATATTTCTATATTTAGACATATATTTTTTGTTATGATCTACAGTCACACAATATCTAAGACTTATCAAAATATGATAATCTTTTTGGAACGAAGGGAGTAGTTATATTTTTATCACTAAATATTTTTTAAAAATGAATTAAAAGTTATTCAAGTGACGTGATGACACATAGTAATATTGTTAATGTTGTCCATATGCATACAGGATTATCACTAATGAACTCGTTCCTTACCGACGATTGTTAACAATTGCAATACGGAAATTTATATCTCTATATATTCATTTCTGAAAGAAATAATCCCCTTGATTATTTTCATTGATTGAATAGATATATATACAAGTTACAAAATAGGAGAATCCTATTCCTAATCTATTCCTAAAACCTTATTCTACCATAACTCTAACTATACAATTATGGTAAGTGTATAACACTAATTAAGGTGTCCTTTTCCTTATAATATACTACAACTATATATACCATATATACACTAACTGGGCTGCTGGACTGTTGGCCGAAAGCCCACTGCTTTGCTCCTTTGCAGTGGCCGAAAGCCCACTGCTGCTTTGCTCCTTTGCAGTGGCCGAAAGCCCACTGCTGCTTTAACACACCTCGAGTCATAGCGGGCGGTTAACGCCGAGGCTGTCCTAAAATCTTCAAAGAGAACCGCTGATAGACCCTTTGTAAAGATGTCTGCAATTTGATAACGAGACAAGACATGGCATACGCGAACTTGACCATTTGCAACCTTTTCACGGACAAAGTGAATGTCCATTTCGATATGCTTGGTGCGTTGGTGTTGAACGGGGTTACTGAAAGGTAGATGGCACTAATGTTATCGCAATATACCAAGGTTGCCTTCTGAATGGGACAATGAAGCTCCAAAAGCAAATTACGTAGCCAACATGACTCGGAGACCACATTTGCGACCCCTCGATATTCCTCGCCTCGGACTTGAGCGTGATAGAGTTGCCTGACGCTTTCTTGACCAGGAGACCAAGTTGTTTCCAAGGAACATACGATGAGCAGTCGACTGCGGTGTCGGGACACCCACCCCAATCAGCATCTGTGTAGGAGACAAGCGTAGAGGTAGATGACGGATATAAGTGCAACCCATAGTCTAGTGTCCCCTGAATATACCGAATGATGCGTTTGATTGCATTCATATGCTCAACTCTGGGATCATGCATGAATAAACACACCTGCTGAACTGCATATGTAATATCCGGTCTGGTGAAGGTAAGATACTGGAGGGCCCCTGCAAGACTGCGATAGCGGGTCTGGTCCTCGTATGGTTCACCTGCTGTGGCACTTAGCTTTGGGTTTGCATCAACTGGCGTGGAAGTGGACTTACAGGATGACATCCCAGCCCTTTCTATGATCTCAGCAGCATACTTCCGTTGAGACAGAAACAAGCCACCTGAATGACGTTTGACGGCAATCCCCAAAAAATAACTCAACGGCCCTAAGTCCTTCATAGCAAATTCAGAACTGAGCATGGCCATGATAGACTGACGCAAAGCATCGGAGGAGGCAGTCAAGATGATATCATCCACATATAACAGGATATAGGCCAATGACGAACCACGGCGGTAGATGAACAAAGAATTGTCTGACCTGCTGTGTGTGAACCCAATAGTCGAAACAAAATCAGCAAATCGTGTATACCAGGCACGTGGAGACTGCTTAAGCCCATATAATGACTTCTTCAACAAACAGACATGATGAGGGCGGTTGGGATCCCTGAAACCCAACGGCTGATGCATATAGACTGTTTCCTTGAGATCACCATGTAGAAAGGCATTCTTGACATCCAACTGATGGATTGGCCAAGTCTTTGAAAGAGCCAAGCTAAGCACGGTCACGAATGGTAGCGGTTTGACCACCGGACTAAACGTCTCACCACAATCATTTCCACCCTGGCGAGTCTTACCATCACCAACAAGTCGCGCCTTATGTCGAGCAAATGACCCATCTGAATCCTCCTTATGAGCAAAAATCCACATAGACACGATAATATTAATACCATATGGGCGGGCACCAACTCCCATGTCTTATTATCAATAAGAGCATTATATTCATCGATCATAGCAATTTTCCAATTAGGGTCATTTAATGCGGACACAGGATTGCGGGCAAAGGGGATCTAGAGACATCGAATGTAAATTAAAATGTCTTTTAGGTGTAAAAATACCTACCGACTACGAGTGATGGTCTATGACTCGAGGAAGAATTAATGGAATTTTGGGAATTTTACGGGCTCGGGACGGGTGGCGACAGCGATGGGCTCTTGGCCCAAAGCAGGCCAGGCTGGACTCGGTTTACGGACGAGTTCAGGCGAGGCTGGGCAAGCCCAGTTCTTTGGAACTATTCGATGTTGGAATAGCTGGCGTGGCAGCGATCTTGTTGGGCGTGAGCGATGGGCCCATTGGAGGATTTTGGGTACGGAGATGTCGGAAAAATTCCGAATAATATACGGGGATATTTGGTCATCCAAAAAATTATATGACTTAGGTTCGGGAGTATGAAGTTTCGTAAATGGAAATTGAGTTTCATCGAAAATGACATGGCGATTGATTATGATTTTCTTGGAGGATAAATCAAAACACTTATAACCACGATGATTTGATGGATAACCCAAAAATACACACGGAGTAGACCGAGCCTGAAGTTTGTTAATTGTGGTGGATGGGAATAACGGATAACACAAGCACCCAAAAATCCGAAGATGAGAATAAGATGAGTTCTTATTATATAGTATTTTAGGGGGGAAGAATATGTCAGACCCTTAGAAGGAATTATGTTAAGAAGATATGTGGCCATTTGTAGAGCATGATGCCAAAAATATGGAGGTATGGAAGCATGTATTAGGAGAGTTCGGACAATGTTATTTATGGAACGAATTTTGCGTTCGGCTTTCCCATTTTGTGAAGATGTATGAGGACATGAAAAACGAAAATTTATCCCATGAGTAGCACAAAACTCTCGAAACTCCCTATTGTCATATTCTTTCCCATTATCACATTGAATATTTTTTATTTCTCTTTCGAATTGAGTACGAATGAACGCTCTAAATTTTATGAAGACGGAAAACACTTGTGATTTATTCGCAATTGGAAACGTCCACAAAAATCTAGAATAATCATCTAAAAAGAGAACATAATAACGATGACCCATTGAACTAAGAACAGGAGATGTCCATAAGTCGCTATGAATAATGTCAAATGGCATAGAAGTATGAGAATTGGAGTCTACAAATGGCAACTTAACAATTTTTCCTAATGAACAAGACGACAAATTGGAGTACGATTTGTACCCTTACATGAAATAAAGCTATTTTTATCTAAAGTCGATAAAATAGAAGATCCGGATGACCAGGCAGGCATGCCACATGGAAGGAGAGATGGCCGCAGAAGCTGATGGCAAGGCTGGACTCGATGGACTGAAACCGGGCATGATAGGATACAGATCTCCCCTACTATCACACCTCATGAGATGACTCCCCGTCTTGAAATCCTTCACAGAGAAACCGAAAGGATCAAATTCAACGGAAAAAACAATTGTCATTTGTGAACTTTCGGACAGACACTAAATTTTTAATCAATTTAGGAGCATGTAAAGTATTTTTCAAGAGAAGTGGTGGATTGGGAGGAGACAACGTTTTCTGACCATACCCTAGAATTGGAATTGAATTGCCATTACCAACAATTATTCCCCGAGGGGTGCTCAAATTGTAATAAGATGAGAGAGTACACGATTCGGAAGTCATGTGAGTAGTGGCCGGTGTCCATGTACCAATTTGGGTCAGGTTGAGTTAATCCCAATGTGTGCATCGCGGCCTCGATATCGGTGCGAGTGGGGCTGCTTGCATGATGGGCTTGCGGAGGACGGGCCCAGGACTCTGGCCGGGCTGGGCCCAGGCATTCTGCATTGTGGGGCCGTTCTTTGGGCCATTGGCGATGGGCCGCCAATCTTGGGTATTGGGCTCTTTGGGTCGCCCAGCCCATTGTCATTGGCGAGAACTTCTTTGGAGGGTGCGGGTGCCATCGCCATCGCCCCTTCTTTGGGCCCACGGTGGTGGTGGCCCATTGTACCGAATGGGTCCCATTTGCTGTTTGTTGCTCGCCAAAGCGCCACCATAACCACCTCGTTTGCCCCCGCGGTTTTTGTTATTTTTGCGATTATTCTTGCCGCCACCATTATTATGGTTTTGGCCCGACTATTAACAATACCCGAAGAACTAGGAGAGGATGCCACCATGACAACTGGGCTTGCTCCAGTAGCCGCCTTTTTAGCCAAACCGGCTTCTTCCAACGTCAGCATGGAGCGGGCTTGATGAAAGTCGGGAAGAGGGTTGCTTTGGCGAAGGAGAGTTCCAACACCATTATAGGCCTCCGAAAGCCCGGCAACCAACTGTAAAACTAGACGATTATTTGTCACTGGTGCTCCAACATTACGGAGTTGATCCGCCAATTCCTTTAGTTTCTTGCAATATGCAGAAACGTTCGGAAATACGTCCATTCGAACGAGAGAGAATTCCTGCTCGAGTGTGACTATACGGGAATGTTGGTTGTCTTGGAATATGTCACGCAATCTATTCCATGCAGCCATAGCCGTGGTATCGGGCTCCATAATCGTCTGTAGAAGGTCCACTGAAATAGTGGCGTATATCCACCGAAGAACGGTAGCATCAAGTGTAATCCATACCTCAGGATCCTCCGCAGGAAGAGGTCTAGCGGGAGGAATTATGTGGTGAAGAACTTGATAAGAGATAGCGTGAATTTTAAACAACTCCGCCCACGTTGCATATTGAACGTTTTCCATCTCAAGGACAATAGGGACACTGAGCTTGATATTGGAAACCGTGAGGGCAGGGTGAAAATTGTTCTTAGACATATTTGAAAGAACAAAGAAGGAGGATAAATTTAAGAGAGGTTTTTGAGAGCGGAAGACGAGATATTTGGAGAGAAAAAAAAACACCCGAGGGAGGGGGGGGGGGTTTCTCGGCCAAAGAAGAAGAAGAGGCAAAAGTTTGAGAGAAGAAAACTTTTGTTTAGACCTAGTCTCTTGATACCATGAAAGAAATAATCCCCTTGATTATTTTCATTGATTGAATAGATATATATACAAGTTACAAAATAGGAGAATCCTATTCCTAATCTATTCCTAAAACCTTATTCTACCATAACTCTAACTATACAATTATGGTAAGTGTATAACACTAATTAAGGTGTCCTTTTCCTTACAATATACTACAACTATATATACCATATATACACTAACTGGGCTGCTGGACTGTTGGCCGAAAGCCCACTGCTTTGCTCCTTTGCAGTGGCCGAAAGCCCACTGCTGCTTTGCTCCTTTGCAGTGGCCGAAAGCCCACTGCTTTCTGTTTAACAATTTCTGATTTACTTTCTTTTATTCGAGGAGGGAGACTTTTTTATTCCGTTATTTATCTTCCTATGCTACTGGGAGGCAAAGCGTCCTCTGTGAAAAAATCTAAATGAGCATTATTAGAAGAAGAAAAAATACACCCGATAGGTTCACTGGAGGCGTCCCTTAGAGGTGCATAAAGTACCTTTTTAATCCTCTACACTTTGAAAAATGACAACACAATTGTTATCACCTTTTTCGGCTATTTCACAACATTTTGACGATGCGTTCTTGTCTAGGGATACATTCATTGATATCCATTTTACGCCATTTTAGCCCATTAATGAGACTATTTCATGCAACCCCACCAGGCCACCTGTGTGTATGAAGAGAATCTTTTTTCCCTCCCACTTTGTTGGATTCTCGCTCATGTCTTTCATCATTCCATAAGCTGCTTTACCACTGTGAGAATGAAAAATCACAAGGATGTGTCAACAAATTAAAGTAACTGTTAAAATCAACGAGTGACGGAATTTTAGAGGGAAAAAAATATATTGAGAGAATTCTTCATTTCTCATAATAATCTATTTATATAAAGGTAAAAGTCTTCTTATTATTCCTAGTCTAACAAAAAATATTATTCTAATAAATTATAATTTATCAAATATACTTAGAATCGAATTTTATCATAAAATTATTATATTTAAACTAGAAAACCAACGGTCTTGGATACGACGTCGGTGCTATGGGTTCGAGGTCGGTCTCAATCTTCAATACCCCTCAAGTTGGAGCATCGGGGTCTCAAATGCCCAACTTGTCAAGCAGTTATTCATGTTGTGATTTTTTCAAAGCCTTTGTAAACATGTCGGTCAATTGTTCGTTGGTTGACACATAACTCGAAAATATTATACCAGATTAGAGTGCGTCCCAAACATAATGACATTCAACTTCAATATGTTTAGTCTGTCCGTGGAACACCGGATTTCGTGCAATATACAGTGCTGCTTGACTATCCCTTCAACCATTTCAATTCACAAACCATCATTGCCATTGAACGGTATTCAGCCTCTGATGACGAGCGAGAGACAATGTACTGCTTCTTTATTTTCCATGACACCGATGAATTTCTGAGGGAGATAAATCAGCCGGTGAGCGACTTTCGGTTTAACGGACATCCAGCCCAGTCCGCATCACATCATCCATACAATCGGAGATCACATTCCTTCTTTAACACATTTCATTGTCAGGGTTCTTCTCCGAGTATCTTACCACCCAGAGAGCTATTTTCTGGTGCGCTTCCTTCGGTTGGTGCATGAATTGGGACAAAACATGCACACAATAGGACAACTCCGGTCTCATAAAATTGAGGTATATCAATCTACCAACCAAACGTTGGTATGGTTTCGAATCTTCCAAATTAGCCCATTTGGCCAACGCCGAATTATGATTCTGTTCCATGAGAGTATTAATTGGTTTTGCTCCAGCAACCCGGACTTCGAGATTATATCCAATGCATATTTTGTTGACAAATAAATAATCTTGTTGGTCCACGTGCAACTTTAACCCCTAGAAAATACTTCAGGGACCCAAATCCTTCATGTGAAAACATACTCGCAGATAATCTTTGAACCGTGCAATTGGACTATGGTCATTGCCGGAGATAATCAAGTCATCCACATAAACTAAGACGTTAAATTTTCCTCCTACTTATTACCGAAGATGACCAACCGAATTTTATGTCATTCAATTGTGTAGTTCGAGTTGCATTTAATCTTGTACACTCGTCTACATATTAGTGCTTTCGTATCCGGTGGTAATGTTTCCAATGTGCCATTGTCCTACAATGCTTGAATTTTGCATGACTTTTCTCCAACATTCCTTATTCATGGCCTTCGAGAAGGATCTTAGTTCAATTCATGTGGTAATTGCTGCAGGAAAGTTAGGGCATGAAGGGTATTTTTCAAGATAAGAGGCGGATGTGGGGGAGACAAAGTTGTATTACCGTAACCACAAATTGAAATTGTATTGCCATCACCAACATTAATGCCACGATTTTTGCTCAAATTAGAATAAGATGAGAGAGTACCTTGGTCGGATGTCATGTGAGAAGTTGCGCCGGTGTCCATGTACCAATTCGCGTCCGGAGGATTTAATTCAAGTGTATGCATGGCGGCCTCAATATCGGTGGGTGTCGGGATTGAGTCAGGCCCGCAGCAGTGAAAGCCTGCGTGGGCCGGGGCCCAAGCAGACCGTCCTGCTGACCCGACCCATATCGCTGCTTGGTGTTGCCTGAAGGACCAGAAAAATTAGGCCTCTAACTGGGCTGGACCGGGGCCCAACTACCTGGAAAATAATTGGGCGGGCAGTAGGCTGGAGTGAGCCACTGGCCAGTGGTCCAGGCCCACTGCCAAGGGGACCAGGGTTGGGACTAAGCGGGCTGGGGCCCAGTACCCTGAGCCCCGCTACCGGCGTTGCTACTGGTCCGTCCGCCGCCGTTGTTGTCGCCGAGATTTTTGCCATTATTTTCACGATTTTGACCATTCTTGCCTCCACTGTTGTTGCAGTTTTGGCCCGAATTGTCAACAAAACCGTGTGAGTTATCGGATGAAGTCATCATCGCCACAGAACCTGCGCAGGTAGCTGCCTTTTTTGCTAAGCCGACTTCTTCTAATGTGAGCATCTAACGGGCTTGATAAAAAGGGGGAAGCAAATTACTTTGTCGGAGTAGAGTCTCAACGCCATTATAGGCCTCATATAGGCCTGCAACCATTTGGAGAACAAGACGATTATTGGTAACAGGTGCTCTAACGTTACAAAGTTGGTTCGCCAATTCCTTGAGCCGTTTACAATAAGCTGAAACATTCGGAAAATTTTCCATGCTGACTTGTGAAAATTCTTGCTAGTGATAACTCAGGAATGTTGGTTATCCTTGAATATATCACGCAATCTATTCCACGTAGCCATAGCTGTAGTGTCCGGTTCAATGATCGTCTGTAAAAGGTCGGTAGAAATAGTGAAGTAAATCCATTGAAGGACGGTAGCATCAAGAGTGATCCACAACTGAGGATCCTCCGCGGGTGTAGGAACAATGAGAGGAATTATGTGATGGAGTACTTGATGTGAGATTGCGTGAATTTTGAATAATTCTGCCCACGTCGTATATATGACGTTTTTCATCTCAAGAACAATAAGGATACGATTCTTGATGTTGAAAACAGTAGGGCATGATGAAGCATGTTCTTTGACGGAGACATAACGAAAGAACAATAGGTGAAAGAGGAATTTGGAAGAAATTTTGAGAAGAGATGAGGTAAGGTGCACATATTCCGAGAAGAAACACGGAAACCGAGGCAACATAAGAGAGGAGAAATCGATAGAATACCTAGACTTCTGATACCATGAAAGAAATAATCCCTTGATTATTTTCATTGATAATGAGAGGTATATATACAAATATACAATTCCTAAATATGGACAATATAGGAAAATAATTTTACCTTTTCCTATTCTAATTCTAATACATTTTCCTACTACAAGACTAATACCATAATTACAATTATACATGAATTACATTTTATTGAGTTCAAATCGAACCATGATACACACGCTACTTTAAATTGAAACAACTTATTACAGCCTCCCACAAGAACTAAGCAATGCTTAGTAATTCAACACTTTAGCTTGGAGAATGTTTTCTAATCCTAACATGCTCTGGCCAGATGCATTATTAATAAATACTCTTAATGATAAAAAAAAATACACTTGAACTATCACTTTTTCATGAATTTGCTATCTAAGCTATCAAATGTGTGAGTTTTTTGTGCGAACTATCGCCATCTATTTATCAAAACACAACTCAGTTGTTCACTTTTCCTACCTCATTGTGCATGTAGTAAATTCGCTAGACACGCTGTCTATTGGTGTAAAATAAAAAGTACAACATTCGTTCCAATTTATGTGACACTTTTCATTTTTCGAGAGACAATTTGATTAAATTTTGAAGTTAAATTGAATTAGATTAACTTAATAGTTTATGTTTAAAATTTATGTAATTGAAAACTGTTGTTAATATGTATTCGATAATAACTTGAACGGAATATGAAAAATAAATGTAAAAGAAATAATCCGAGCCCACTGAATTCATAGTGTTTCCTTAAGAAATTTATTCCCTCAAGTACCCGAAGTTATAGAATATATCCTCCAGGATAGAACGAATTAACTCACTAGCGTAGTGGTACTTCAAACCCGGTGAACGGCGAACACAACATGTGCATCAAATCACACAGAATCTATTTGAAGTGCAGAAAGAAGGAAGAATATAATCAATTTTTTCGTGAGGAAACAGATGAATATTTATAGCCAACAAAGGGCAGTGCGAATAGGTGTGTTATTGCACCTTATTAGAAGAGTCACAACTATTCATTTTATATTCACACCTTTTAAAAATCCAACAAAAACTCTATGAAAAATATTATAATTTATAATTTTTCTCATACTAATTTAGTAAAAAAAACAATTTAAAATATTAATCAAAATTTATATAATTTAAATTTCAAAAAATAAAGAATGCTACGTAAATTGAGACGGAGGGAGTACAACAAAACATATATGATATAAACAGGGACAAAGGAAAAACGAGAGCAGATGGGCTGTCAACTTGATATTGTAAGTTTGTAACACGAGGGAACAGTTGTCATTGTTCCATTCATTCACCCAAATTTGAAACAACACATTCAAAAATTGGTGGGCTTTGAATTTCCCTTTCACTTTCCGTGACTTCACCAATAAAGAGGAAGGTACAATCACCGAACCAAAACGTACTACTTCCAAAACAGTCGATATAAATTCCCTTAAAAACAAGAGTCAAAGATTTCCTCGTTTTTGAAAAATCAAAGAAGAAATTTAACAAACAAAGAAAAGAAGAGGGGATTGGACTCCTCTCTTTCTGAGAGATCTCGGATTTTGGTTCTTTGAGATCCGATCCAAAAAATGATCACCATTCCATACTTGACCGCCTTAACAACCTACTTTAGCTATGGCTTGCTCTTCGCTTTCGGCCAATTCCGTGATTTCTTTAGGAAGATCTTTGATTGGTGGCATGCCAGCAATCTTCAGGTATTACTATCATATTTTATTCTCATAAATGAGCTTGAATTTTGATTGTTACTTTAATGTTAGGGATATGCTCCGATCTGCTTAGGACTTGAAGATTTCTATATCCGTAGGTTGTATCTTCGCATTCAGGTGCGTTTTCGACTTTTTTAATACATACTTTCAATGCATTATGATTATGTTTGTTTGGTTAATTGAGTAAATTGTTCTGTTTTGTGAATATTACGCGATTTGAGAGAAGGAAATGTAATTGAGATTTCGGTAGCTGTTAAAAAATTGCAACTCTAATTGTTTTAAATAAAAGTGAGCATATGTTTCACATTGTAGAATGCGTGCGTTTGTTTTTTGATTTTTATGTTGTTGTTATGTGTTTCCACATATTCATATTTAAGCATGTACTCCCTCCGTCTCAAATTATTTGTTGTGGTTATTAAGAATAGTTGTTTCAAATTATTTGTCGTTTTAAAAGTTTAAGATATAATTAATTATTTTTTCTCCATTTTATCCTTTGTCATTAACGAAGATGAGACATAAATAAAATAACATTTAATGGTGAGAGATTATAAATAAGGTAAAGTAGGTCAAATATCGTATTAATTAATAATTTCTTAAGGGATGTGTAAACCAGAAAAGCGACAAATAATTTGAGACGGAGGGAGTATTTTGAGATAAGTAGGGTAATTAGTTGGGAGATAATCATGGTTAACTTGTGTATTTATTCTTGCTGAAGCTTTTCAACATCGCTTATGTGAAAAACAGATTAAAAAGTTTTTTGAGTTAGGTTTTGTTCATTTAAATGATCAGTATGTAAAATTTAGATTAAATATCTGCAAGTTTGCTGTTATTAGCGATTAATTTTACATGGAAAGTTCGGTTATGCCAAAAAAAAAATTGAGGAACTTTAGCTACTTTTTACCTAGCAAAGAGGAAACAATAAAGTCCAGTCATCTAGCTCTCTTAGAGAAACAGAAAAGATGCACAAGTCGATTGGGATGGCAGTCAGTTATCAGCCACCAAACAGATTCAGCATCTACTTGTAGGAACTTATCAAGAAAAGGAAACAGTAGAAGGTGGGGTTATATGTGCTTTTGTCTGAAGTTGTTGAACGAGAGCATGAAGTTTATTTCCCTTAGAGCTAGAGGATGTTTAGGTGTAGTATCCATCTGTAAAAGAGAGGACGGTTTTATAATTATACAGGAGGACTTCATAAAGTAAAAGAGGTTGAAAACTTTATCATCAGCCTACTTTTTATTGGTTGTGTATCTATTTGAATTGCTGTGTGCTTTATATCTTGAATTCTTCTATTTCTTAAAAAACCTTAATTCATGGTATCCATGCATCCAAGAGAAAAAATGAATTCGTTGACCAAAAGTTTACCTGTTGATTGTATTGCTGTGCAAGCATTGATTTTGATTCATTACTTGTAGGATTGCTTTGGACGTCCAATATGTAGTCCTCCTGATGCTTGGTTTGATGTGGTGGAGCGTGTGTCCAATGACAATAACAAGACACTAAAGTGAGTATGGATCAGTTCAATTAATTTTATTTAATATTCTGTAAATTGTTCTCCTCGTGTTGTAATTTCGCCCATTGTTATTTTACACTACAATAGAGAACTATGGAGGTAAAGTTACTTTGGCTCTATAGTGAATGGTCCTTTAGAGCTACTTGTCTGTTGTTTATTTATTGCATCTAAATTATTACCAACAGTTTAGGAACAGTTGATGTTTCTATATTTGTTCTTACATTGCATGCACTTGCACATTGTGCAGGCGGACCACTAAAGTTTCAAGATGCCTAAACTTGGGTTCATATAATTACCTTGGTTTTGCTGCATCAGATGAATATTGTACACCTCGCGTCATTGAGTCTTTGAAAAAGTTTTCTGCAAGCACTTGCAGTGCCCGTGTTGATGGAGGTAGGCATGGTTTTGTGAAAGTTGCTCCTGTGTCTCTCTGAGTAGGGAACTCTGCTTCTAAACTTTTGTCTTGTCAGGTACCACAAGCCTCCATACGGAATTGGATGTATGTGTGGCTAATTTCGTTGGTAAGCCCGCTGCTATCGTCACAGGCATGGGTTATGTAACAAATTCAGCCATACTTCCTGTCTTGATTGGAAAGGTTCATGTAGTTTCTAAAAGTTATTCTTATGTTTTGTTAGTGATTATATTTATCTTTTAATTTGGTCACTTACAGGGAGGTTTGATTATCAGTGATTCTCTCAACCACAACTCTATCGTAAATGGTGCTCGAGGGTCTGGAGCTACTATTCGTGTTTTTCAACACAACAGTAAGTTTCTGGAACTTGGGATTTGTCCTTTCAGCCATACCATGTTTATACAATGAGTTTATCTGATTTCTTATTAAAGCTTTACTTTGTCCTCAATTCTTTAGCACCTTCTCACTTGGAAAAGGTTTTGAGGGAACATATTGCTGAGGGACAACCCAGAACACACAGGCCGTGGAAGAAGATAATTGTTATAGTGGAGGGCATATACAGCATGGAAGGGGAGCTATGCCAGCTTCCAGAGATTGTTGCCATATGTAAGAAATACAAGGTAGTGCACGGTATAACTATGGTTTTAGTCATTGATAATTGTTCTAAGAGCTAGGCTTCTACTTCTTCATTGACATGACAAAAAATTATCTCAATTTTATACCAAGCTCTATTTTATTTGAGGGACTAATTTTCCTTTCTTATGCCTTATGAGACTCCATTAGGTTTAGTTTTCTCATGCATCTTTGTGTGATGTATTTTTCTCATTGCAGGCATATGTTTATTTGGATGAGGCTCACAGCATTGGAGCTGTTGGAAAAACAGGAAGGGGAGTCTGTGAGCTCTTGGGAGTTGACACGGCTGACGTGGATATTATGATGGGAACTTTCACAAAGTCATTTGGTTCATGCGGGGGTTATATTGCTGGATCCAAAGTATGTTTCTTCAACAACATTCTTATAATGTGCTAGCTGACTTACTTTTTCGTTGCCTATAGATAAATTCTTTGTTTCTGATATTTAGTTGTAGTGTATGACAGTATGACAAATAGGGTGGAATCATGAAACCAAAGTGACATTTATGCTACTACTTTTACAGTGTCAGACAGTTGCGTCATTAGTCCTATCTGTAAATTATTGATACTTCTGCTGACACACTTCATGTTAGTGAAGACTCAAGGGGGCAACAATGAAATAGATTTTAATTTAAGAGTGAATAAACAAGTGCCTTTTGTTCTTTATCCCCATAAAAGAACAGGAAAAAAGAAGAAGAAGAAGAAGGCAACTCCATAGTCTTTAGCTGGTATTGAATTCCCTCTACATGTTGCTTGGAGGCCTGGATCTGTTACAGATTATCTTCACTGGTCGTTCTTTTTTGTTTTGTTTTCCACTCTTATCCACTAAATCTAATTCTTAACTGTACTTATCTTTACCTTATCCAGAAAAAAAAAAGACAGTACCAGTTTAAAAAAAAAGAAGAAGAAAAAAAGACTAGTGAAAACCTAATCTGATGCTGAACATTCCATCGAGAAGCTTTGTGTTTTTGATCCCCTTGCCTATTCGTTTGCAACATAGCATTCCCTTTGCACTGGTGGTGGACTACTTGGCTGATTCCCCCCCCCCCCCCCCCCCTCTATTTCTTTTCCACCCTATCAGCCAATGTGATGTTAATTTATAATCGTTGATTTTGACATTTAACACCAATTTCAGGAACTTATTGAATATTTGAAGTACACTTGCCCAGCTCATCTGTATGCCACATCAATATCACCTCCAGCTGCCCAACAAATCATTTCTGCTATCCAGGTTATACTTGGTGAAGATGGCTCTAGTAGAGGTCAGAAACTCTGACTATTCAAATTCACTCCTATTTTGCAGTTTGTTATAATTCTAATGGCATCTGAAATACTGGGGTACTAGAAATTGTGTACTGATCATTAGAGGTACTTTGTTATTGTAGGGGCTCAGAAACTAGCACAGATTCGTGAAAATAGCAATTTTTTCCGATCAGAACTACAAAAGATGGGTTTTGAGGTCCTTGGGGACAATGATTCTCCTGTGATGCCTATCATGCTCTACAATCCTGCAAAAATACCTGCTTTTTCACGGGAGTGTCTCAAACAGAATGTACAATTTCTTGTCATTTCAGGCTCATTTTTTAACAGACTGTTACTGTTTAAATTTACCATTTATTCTTATCTTGGAATTTACTTTGGATACTGTTTTGTAGGTGGCTGTTGTGACAGTTGCTTTTCCAGCAACCCCTTTACTTTTGGCCAGAGCACGTATATGTATTTCTGCTGCTCACTCACGGGAAGATCTTAACAAAGCACTGGAGGTTAGAGTTTGCACTTAAATTCCTTCTGTCATTTCTGATGAGCAAACTCTCTTGCGGTTTCTACCCTCACTATGTCGGCACTAATTGCGATAACCTTTCACATCACCAGTGCGATGAGTTATCGGTTATCACTTTGTCACTTGCACTTTAATAAGATATTTCTTTCATGGGGCTGTCGTTGTAATCATTAATGTAGACAGTTTTTGAACTAACACATTGCTTTGTGCATAATTTCGTACTAACTGTTGAGATAATTAACTTTCATCCTTACGGTTGTATAAGGAGCTGCTAGAGCTGAGCTATGGTGTGTCAGCTCACCCTTCCCTTATTCATCCTTTTATTTTGGTTGGTGGGGGAGCCCGGGGAGGGGGGTTTAGTCAATAGCTGAGATCCTATTTTAGACGATTAAGGACATTTTACTGGAATCCTCATGCGTGGATAGCATATTTAGATATCTCAGTTATTAGATCTTGTAAGAGAGAACATCACCAGATCAGGCCATGGACCATCTCTCACAAAAAAAGGGGGTCAATATAGCATACTGATTAGCTAATTACAAGTTCTTGCATTTATCAGGTTATCAGCAGAGTTGGTGATATGATTGGCATAAAATACTTCCCTGCCGAGCCCCAGAAACAGCAGCTAGAAGAAAACAGAGTCAAGCTGGAATGAGTACTTGAGTTTTTTTTCATTTCTCCTAAGGAGGTTCCGAGCTGTTGTTCATGTATGATTTTGAAATCCCTTGGATATAATGTGTGGAAATTTTGTCGTTTCCTTGTACAGAAAGTTGTAACTTATGATAGTCTTAATTTTTTACTTAATGTAAGCATTGTCTATTATTTCATGAAAGGAAGTATATGCTGCGCAATAATGAAAGCGCTGGCAAACTGTGAATGGTGGAGATTTTGTTGGATTGGTTAAAGAAATTGATGAGTGATTGCTGGCAATGATATACAGTTAATCAGGTGGTCCTCTTTGCGTTATAATTCCACCTGTTTCGAGTAAACGCCAGTAGTTTATTTATTTGACGGCTCTTGAAACTAGTTTTGAGTTGAAAATTTTACAGCGAATAAGCGAAATCAGTCTAACCAATAATGTCAAACAAAAAATAACAAAGAACAAATGTTATGGAAAGAGCTAAACATTATTTATAAGTAAAAATTGAGAAGCGAGCTTGTGGTTGTCTGTTAGTATTAAAAGTTTGATGGCTAAATTCTTTGTTTAAGCCGTAATGGACAGAGTTATTTGATACATTTATTGGTGTGAGATAATAAATACCGCAGGTGCAGGCAGTTTGGTTCGGGTATCATCGTTTTACAAAAATGAAATTGATTGGCAGTGTTGAAGATTTTCAGATAAGGCGGAGATAGAGAGGAAAAGAGAGCTTGCATGGAGGCAAAGAAACGAACAAGAAGGGCGATAACAGTAATACTGCCAATTCCCTTCCCATTGGCGCGAGTAGTCTCGTCTCTTTTGTTTTATTTTTTCTTGAAAGTTTGTTTTTTGGTCTTCCATTCCTCTTTGCCGATCAGTGGGATTATATCTATGATATGTTTGAATCATTTGTAATTTGTTCATTGGTATTCTATAACATGAGGGTATGATTTAGTGGCTCAGTTTCTACTAGTAACATCCTTCTAAATTTTCTGTATTGTTTTGTCAGTTGATAAACTATGCTGTCCTTTAAACATGGACGAGAAATACGAGCCAAGAAAAAAAAACCTTCCCTTGTGATTTTCACCAGGTCTAGAGATTTGAGAGAAAAGAAAAATAAATCAACATAACCCGTGGCAGAGGACATGCCCTTGGGATGGAATGAAGCAAATTTTAATATTATAATTATAATAAAAGAAAAAAAAACTTCCCTTCGTCCCAAAAAAATTAATATTTTTCATTTTTCGAGAATTGAACAAGTTATTCTTTGACCGTAATTTTTTCATACTTCTTTTAAATATTTTAAATTATTAATTATGATAAATTATATTATATTTTACGTAATTTTTTAAATATATAAATTTTATTTTAAAAAATTTAAAAATTATATATTCTAACACATGATCAAAACTAAAAAGTTTAATTATTGAAAAATAAAAAATATTAATTTTTTTGAGACAGAGAGAGTATAAAACAATCCCTTTATAGTAAAAAGTAGAAAATTAAAATTGAAAAAGAAGTACATTCGTGTGCAAGAGAAGAGCGCATGAGCTTGCCACATGTCTGTCACATGGTGTAACAAGCAATAATTTGTTTAATTTGTAAGAATTCACAAGTTGAGATTTTAATTAATTAAATGTTAAAATTCCGTACTAATAGAAACAATTTTTTTTTTTGTGTGGGGGTTGGGGAAGAGGGCCCAACCGTATTTGTCGTGAATAACCACGAGTCGTTAAAGACGACCTAAAGTAAGGAAAGGAAAGACTAAAGACTAGTAATCTTCTCAAGTGGTCTATTTTTTGTTTCCTCCGTCTCTCTGTGACTTTTAAAAGCTGATATTCCCAATGCCTTAGTTAATTCTGCTGTAATTATCAGGTTTTACTTTCTTTCTTTGAGTTTCTTGGAGTAAATTTCAGTCTCCCTTTGCTTACAAGTGAAGTTAAATTGTAAATTTTCTGATATTTGTTAATTTCTTTTTACTTTTTGAAATATGTAAATTCAAGTTGGTTATCGTTTTCGTTTTCGATGATCATAAGAACCTTGCCGTCTGTTAATGAGAGTAGTATGTGTCAAGAACAGAGAAAAACAAGAGAGAAACTGAAGAATGACTCTCTCAATAATATCCTACACTTAATGTAAATCGTACTAAATATTCTATAGTTAATGCTACACAATATTCTACAATAAATATAAAATATCTCTAAGTATATTTTCATATATTTAGAATATCTCTATTTATGTTTCCAATATTCACAATATCATGTCCATCATGCTAACAGTATGTACTCTGTTCATGCATCTAAAATTCTACAACAACAACATACTCAGTATAATCACACCAAATGGAGTCCGGGGAGAGTAGAGTATACGCAAACCTTACCCCTACCTTTTGAGCATAAAAAATTCTACATTTATCCTAGTTATTTCACGGTATAATTAAATACTACTAAATTTATTTTCTGGTTTTAAAATCATCAATGAGCTTGTCCTTGTCTTTCTCATGGCAATCTTTAGTTGGATACCATGTCTTCATGCTTTTCCCGTGTTTCATGGCCATGGTTGAATTTTCAACCTTCAACGCAAATGCAGATAAGGATGGAGATAGGGAGGGGTTGTCTCTGATCAGTTTTGGTAGATTGTCAAATGATGTTAGACTCTATCAAGAGTTGCTTTTGTTGTTGCATAAATTTTGGCAGTATAGAGTGTGGAGCGAAATTTATTGGCATGCATATCCAGACATGTAAAAGTAGCCTCAATGCAGCATGCTATTGATGGTCCACAGGAAACAGCCTCTCTACCTCACAAAGGTAGGGGTATGGTGTGCGTACATCATACCCTCCCCAAACCCAACTTGTGGGATTACACTGGGTATCTTGTTGTTGTTGTTGTTTGCAGATTGTTATTGATCATGCATTTTTTTTTTGAGGCATCAGTTATATAGGAAAGCCATTCTTCTTCCCCAAAAATTTCATATATATACATTTATGTAATATATGCACACTCAATCCCCCTGAAAGCAAATGATCTCATACCTGAATATGATTTCTACTGGAAGAGAGTTTTAGGTTAATTAGCTGCTAGACATTTATTTTTATAGTATTTGAAGGGAAGGTGAATTTAGAGTGACAGTAATAGGATCATGTGAACGGGATCTGACACCTTCTTCACAATCACAGAGACAAAGGAGAACAATAATCTATTTCAAAATGAATCTAATTTATGATTTTCTCTTGATACAAGCTTTTCTCTAAGGAAAATTAAATTTTTTAATGCATTGTAATGGATTCCCAGCAACGTGGAAGTATTTGAACAAGAGCATACATATGTATATGTCTCAGGAGATGAATGCGCACTCACGTAAGTGTCACTTCACAATCACTTAATCATCTCTGTTGCGTATGCAACTTTTTTCAGTTCTCACTATGCTTTTGTCTGAAAATTTTGGTTCACTTTAGGTGGTAGTTTTCCAGTTTCCTCCCGCAGTCTTGGAAATCTGCTATTTGCTTTACTAAATTGCATTAAGTAATCCAGCTTACTGTAGAAATTTGTTTTGGGTACTCGTTAAACTTTTATTTCTTTGTTAGATTTTGTAGTTTCGGTTGACAAGGACTTGTGAAGTTATTTTTCACCTTTTGTTCTTTAAACCGTCAAGCTTGGAGGCAAAAGCTATTCTTCATTAAAATGCTGTTAAATTCCTCTTGCAGGTTGAGTATCTGAGGGATGGACACTTTTGAAAAAGATGAGATGCCGATGTTATCACCATCATATCCACGGTGTGATGAAAATGACGCCTTTCAAAATCGACGTTCTACGTACAGGACAAGGAGTGCATCCCTGTCAATGCCAATGAGCTCTATGGATTCATTCGAAAATGATAGTAGTTTTGTAGGCTATACTGGTCCTTTGAGAAGTGAGAGGCGAACTTCGTTGGTTCAGATGAGTGGGCCATTATATATTGGTCGCGAGCCTGAAAATAGCCTTCGTCCCACTCCCGCTGTAGTAGTGCATAAACCAATTCTGCCTACAACAGAAAAATATCCTTCAATGAGCAGTGCAGAACGGAATGGTTGGCGTAATAATGACTACACTGGAAAAAATGAACATCTATTGAAGTCTGGACAACTGGGGATGTGCAGTGATCCGTACTGCACAACATGTCCAACCAATTACCATTTGAAAGCATGGCAAAGAAATTCGAAGTCTTCAGATATATTTGATCACAAGGTATTGCACTTTGCTCAAGTTAAATGTATGTCTTCCTAGCTATGTGCTATGATGTAATTTTTTTGAGTCCCAATTCTAGCTTTATCTACCATGAACACTGTTCTCAAACTATGCATTTTGTTTGTCATTGGCTCATCTGACATAGCCAGAATTTTAGCTTTGACCACATAGGGAGTTTCTACTTTTTTATGGGCTCTCATTCTTTGGTAAACTACTGTGCATGGCCAATCAACTTCCCCTATTTATGCTGTCTATGCATTCAAGTTGATGATATACTGATGAATCCGTAATGCTCATATTTTGGTGTTATCTTCAATTATGGTTTTGGAAGTTATGAGAGCTTTGTGGTTTCCATTTCCAGTATCCATTATTAGAATGACCTTGTCCATGTCACATTGTAATTCCCTGGCACCAACTTAGTACCAGTTTCCTGTTTTTAATAGAATTACTACTTTACCAGTTCAAAAGAAGAAGAGAAAAAAAAATGAATGACCTTGGCCATGTCTCAAATAAAATCTTATTTTGCATTCAGCTTAAAATATTTGCAAGTTCAATTGGAAGTTTATTCACCTATCATCCTTGTGTGCCTATATATTTACTGAAATTACTACCCTACGAGTATATGGTGCCTCTTATATCAATGGTAGATAACTATATGTCTGTAATTCACAGATATTAACAGATGTCAAGGATGATTATATGGTATAGCTGACTAGCAGTTCCAATTCTAAAATCCCATTGCTCTCTGCTTGTGCTAATTGTAGTCTTTTTGGCCTAGTGCAAATGTTAAAAATATAAATGGAAGATGTTCTAGAAACTTCCTGCAATGATTCTCAAGATGTCATAAGAATGACAAGGATTGTGAAGTCTATGTAGATAGAGTAGTCTTCTGTTGTCAAATTGATACAAATTTTAAGCTTAAGAACTTCATGGGCCTGTGCACGTTGAAGGCCTCGAAGGCGTTATATCCTTTTTTTCTTCTTCTTCTTATTCTTCTTCTTCTTTCTCTTTTTCTTGTGTTTTTTTCTAAATTTGCTTTGTTCAAGGTACTTCAGATGTTGCTCTTAGATACATTATTTCATTTCCTATGAATTCAAAAGAATTCACTGGATGTTAAGCTGTCTAAATTATCGTGTTTTTTGCTCTTGTTGTGCTTATCTACAGTTCCACAATGTGTTGTATGGAGATGCAAAAGGATGGGCGAAGAGAACTTGTTCTTTCTTGCATCCATTTATTCCTGGTGTCATGAATCCTCATGCGAAGATTGTCCAGAAGTGGAACAAATTTTTTTTCATCTCATTCCTATTTGCAGTATTCATCGATCCCCTGTTCTTCTTTTTGCTTCATGTCCATCAGGTATTCTTTTATAGTTCTATGAGAGTGAAATTACTTTCCTTTCTATCATTTGGTTATGTAGGATAAGGCATACATAAATATGTATGATTATCTGTCACTTAGCTCATGCTTCTTAGACCTACATGCAGTATATTTTCAAAGTGCACATTATTTGGCATGCTTTACCTGGCTAACAAGAAAGAAGAATCAAGTCATTTTGTCTCTCACCCACTATGTTTTAGTACTATCTAAGATGTGCAAATTCATTTCTCTCAGATAGGAAGTGAATAGGTTGGTGAAGAGATGATAGTTTTAATATAATGAAAATATTTGTCCTGAAATTTTTGTGAGCATGACAGGGCATACACAAACGTGTAAATTGATATGTAAGTTAGGTTTGTGATTCCGATATTTACACAAGATCGTGCCAGATAGGTTTGTGATTCCAATATTTACACAAGATCGTGCCACGGAAAATCTATTTCAGTCTAGAGTAGGCCATTCTGAGCTCAAGAACATAGAGCCACTTTCTTATGCCTGATATTAATGGACATTATCTCTTCAATTGAAGTTATTCTTGCAGGTTTTACGCTTTCAGGATATGAGTTTAAACTGTTAAAGCAGAAGTCATATGCTTTTGCATGTTGTGATCTTGAGACATTTCACTATTTAAAATTAATGTCCGTATGAGACATTCCTTCTTTCTATGGATCTTGAATCTAAAATGTCTGTTGTTATTAGGTATTTACATGGAAATTTACATTCTATCTTGCTCATTGGATATTTTTCATAGTGCCAGAGTTTTCTACATCTGGTAAACGAGATTTGTGATTGAATTAATTTTCTATAAAAGATATCTTCTTGTTCTGATTCTAGGAGAACAAATGCATAGTGCTAGATTGGCCCCTGACAACAACTATTGTGATTTTGAGGAGCATCACTGATATCATCTACTTAATACACATCCTTCTTCAGGTAACAGTTCCTACTTCTCTCTGAGGAATTCTTTTTTCTTCTCTGTTTAGCACTTAGCAGCACCAATTTACCCGTGCAATATTCTTTGCGCACTGTTGAAGTGTGTGGCCATCTCATCTAAAAGCTTAAGCTGTTAGAGAGAGCATACTTTTATGTTCTTAGTTATATTCTCAACATGCCCCCTCACATGTAGGCCCGATTCATTTTTCATGGACCAATCGCATGAAAATTCTTTTTGATCATGGGTGGCGGTGAGATTTGATCCCAAGACCTCTGCTTGCTCAGATACCATGTTGAAGTGTGTGACCATCTCATCTAAAGCTTAAGTTGTTAGAGAGAGCACACTTCTATTTACTTAATTATATTCTCAACATGCACCATATGAGATTTCATCTGGTCCTCTTCTTTTCCTGATGACCTGTCAGCATAACTGGCTTTTTTGGTTTCTTGGTTGGTTTTACAATATATATTATTTTTTCTGAATGATGCTTCTAGAATGACATTTTTATTCCTCTGCAGAATAATGCTATTCTAAATGTATGTATGACAACTCAGCTGCATCCCATTTAATGCCTAGTTAATTCAATGAGCCAACTAACTAGTTAATAGATTTTCAAAGCAGGTTGACCTTACTGTCGTTACTCCCACTTTCCTGCATAGGGACAACTGTTTGACACTCACTTTTGTTCATCTTGTCTATTATTCCAATAATGTGTGTTTATGTGATGTCAATTTTCTTGCAGTTCCGCTTAGCTTATGTTGCCCCTGAATCTATGGTGGTGGGCGCAGGTGACCTGGTGGACCACCCTAAAAGGATTGCTATAAACTATCTCTCGGGATACTTTGCTATTGACTTCTTTAGCGTATTACCTCTTCCTCAGGTAAATGTGCCTTTCCTCTCTTCTGTTTCTCTGACCTTCATATCTGTGTACTCCATAATTTAGATATGCTAGGATCCAGTACTGATAGAATTAGTAATGAAAAGTTAGTTTTCTCGCTTATCTAGTGCTTTTATGTACACCATGAATGTAATGACACCCACTTTTTTACTAATTGTAGCAGGACAACCTTCTTTTGGTTTTATTATACCCAACCTGAACTGGAGTTTAGTTGTTCGTAAAGTTAATTCCCTTGGTGCCTTCTCTGTCTCTTGTTGGTTTTGAGGCATAATTAATATATACGCTTTGTGCAGATCATCATACTGTTGATTTTACCCAAGTCTATTGCATTATCTAGGGCAAATTACGCGAAGAATCTATTGAGGGCAGTTATACTACTCCAGTACATTCCTAAGTTCTGCAGGTTTTTTCCTTTGCTAGCTGGCCAGTCTCCAAGTGGTTTTATATTTGAGTCAGCATGGGCAAATTTTTTCATAAATCTTCTCACTTTTGTTTTATCAAGCCATGTGGTGGGCTCATGCTGGTATCTTTTTGGTTTACAGGTGAAAACTTGTTCTTCACAGTACTTGTTCTATTCTTACTTCAATTTCATTATGTCTTTTGTTTATGATATAGCCATTACTTTTGCTTCTCAGTACACTTCTAAGGCTAGAGGGGTTTGTGGGTATGCGCGAAAAAACATATTGAAAGTTTTGAAGTGCTTTCTACCAGTTGCTTTGTCCTTGTTTTCAAAATCATCCTCTGATGTGACCTTTTTCTTCCATCTCTAGAGGGTGAATCAATGTCTTCGAGATGCTTGTCGTGGATCAAACATAGCGAGTTGTATGGAATTCATAGACTGTGGTCATGGCAATGATTACAGAAAGTTTAGGTGGGATACGACTTGGGATCTGTGGAAGAACAATATTTCAGTTGCTTGTTTTACTAATGATGGTTTTGACTATGGAATCTATGAACAAGCTGTTAATCTAACCACTGAACGGAGTATTGTCACAAGATATGTGTACTCATTGTTTTGGGGCTTCCAGGTATCTTTACCAGTCTTCATGATTGTGGGCGTGTGATCTGCATATTTCTAATACCAGATGTATTTAAAAAAAGAAATTTGTATTACATGCTCTAGTGGATCTATGTACGTTTGCTGCAGAGCTCTTGATAAATCTCTATAACATCAGATTTAAGTAAGAGTAATTCAGACAATATTATTTTGACTTTTTTTGGGAGAGTACCTTCAATTGACTTCTTTGTCCCCAAAGATTTTGCCAAGTGCTATGGTTGGAAAAAGCTTCATTGTTTTGAGGAGACTTCCCGATTTAGATCCAAATTTCATAATAAGTTGTTCGGCTATTGTCATACCTTTACCCTATGTTTTGAAACTAGGGCAAGGAAGGAAGTGAATAGAAAATTACAAGTAGGAAAAATAGCATGGTTGTCCCCTGTTCGGATGTACTATTAAATCTAAATTGGGTTCATCTACTAAAAACTACAGAGAGCTGTTTGTGAATGTCTTTGCAGTATAAAATTTACCAAAGATGATGAGAACGTGAACTCACAACCATTTATGCGATGGAGAGATCATTTCTTATTTTATGCCAAAGCAATTATAAAGTACATAGAATTTAAACCAAACAAGGGATGGAAACTTACCTTCCTTTGCTACCATATTTGGTATTAATTTTTAAAATTTAAGTATTTGATTTTTAAAAGGAATACCGAAATACCGAGTACCATACCGAATAATACACATATATTATATTTTATTATTGTATAGATAATAATGATAATAATTTAATCAATATAAATATAAACTAATACAATGCAAGCTAATTAGCTAAAGCCTAAAAATACTTTACTGCATGTGATCTGCCTTTACTCTTTAAGGTTTTATACAAAATTGACCTTCAGAGTTCAGACTTCTTTGATACTCTTGACTAACGGGTGTCAAGATACGTGTCTCTACCTTGCCTGAAATGTCAAAATGATCTTGCTCTTTGTGTTTCCTTGATCTTTCCATAAGCATGGGTAGAAACAAGATATGTAGTTACCGACTTATATCTTGAATCATTTGCAAGAGATATTCTTGAATTGCAATATGAACTTTATCACATTCTTGAACACTTTTTAGAATGATGTCAATTTCTGAAACTGTTTATAGGATATCAAAAGTTGATGTTATTGCTGGTTCTCCTGTTGCTCTCATTTATGCACAAAAATTGGCAAACAATCCTATTCATTATGTGCTAAATGATTAGGTCAGTAGCGTAAATGCCCAAATTTGAAAGGCTCCAAGGCGAACAAACTGAGGTTACCTAAGCGCACAAACCAAAACCATAAAAAGGAAAAAACAAATTGTACCAAGTTTAATTCGGTATGGTATTGATATAACATTTAAAAAAAACGAAAATACCAAATGTTTGGAAACCGTACTGAACTGATCGATGAACAATCCTACTCTCCAGAGCTGTAGTTCTGAAGATAGTACCTTTTTGTTGCTAGTTTCTTCCAACGGCTAAACTTCTAGTGCCACGACAGTGTGCTGCTTCTAGTCTTCTTTTCCTCTCAATCCTGCAATCTTTCTTCTTTCCTACATAATTAAAGTAATCGAGTGAGAAACTTTTCACAAACATTAAAAACCCAACTTTGATTGAGCATATCTGGCAGAATAAATAATACATTTTCATCTTATCATGTGTCAACCCAGGAGTTCTATACATTGCATTCATATAGTTAGTCGTGTCACTTAATATGGAAATTATACTTCTGACTGTATTTCTCAAATGGTGTTTTGACAAAGCAAATTAGTACACTAGCTGGCAATCAAGTCCCGAGTTATTTTGTGTTCGAAGTTATTTTCACAATGGCTATCATTGGAATGGGACTCGTGCTTTTTGCCCTCCTGATTGGAAATATGCAAAACTTTCTGCAGTCTCTAGATCGCAGGTACAAAGTTTTACTATTCTAACTAAACTAGTTCAGTGTTTGTGTGTATGCCAAGGAGGCTTATTTTTTAAGGAACATACTTGCTGCTTGTGGAAATCTTGATTGCTATTATATAGTTAGTCTTTTCAGGGAATGCTGACAATTAACTGAAGAAATATATTGTGTGGGAGAGTATATAACTATATTATTCTGCCACAAGAGTTATACACAAGTATCTTGAAACTATTTCTCTCAACTGAAACATGAAGCCATTGCCTCTTTTCAGGAAAAAGATCAGTTATGTGTCGGAAATTGAAAGTGAAATACTTCGAGGAATATTTTTGGATAACAAAACTATTTGGCTGTGTGGAAAATTTGGGACGTTGTTCACCAATCTTACTTATACCATGATAAATGCTCTCTTACTTGGACGTAGTTCTTAGTATGTCTTTGTGTTGATTGTGCACCACTTTTTGTGCAACTGTTGATGAACATTCTTTTTTATCTGCAGGAGGTTAGAAATGTCTCTGAGACGTCGTGATGTTGAACAATGGATGAGCCATAGGCGCTTGCCAGTAGAACTGAGAAGGTAGCCTTTGTTGCTCTTTTTTCTTGATATCTACTTCTATAGTCCGAAGTGTTTCTTCTCCTTAATATACTTGTATGGATTGATCACATCCCTGATCTGTTGTTAATCAACATATCTCACACCTATCCCTGATCTGTTGTTAATCAACATATCTCACACCTATCTCACACCTATCTTCATACTTCATTTATTCTGGATCCCCGTAGAAGCTTGAAGTGTTTGACTTGAAGTGTTTGACTTGAAGTTTCTGCTAGATAGAACCGTGCTTTTCGACTCTGCATTCCACTTTCTAGGATCAATGTTAACGAATTATTAAGATCTATTAATTTAGCTCAATGTGGCCTTAAGTCCTGAATGTTTGGTCATGTGGGATGCAAGTACAGAGGAAAGTCAAATTAAGTGTAGTTCGGATTGATTGTTTTGATGTAAATTTTAGTTTTATGAGATGTTACATGGCTATTAGTTGTCTAGAATATCCAACTAAGTTAATATTCCCAATTAATTTTTAATTATATCCTTGACAGAGCTCTCTTGCAAGTGAGTCTTGGTGTTGGATGCCTAAATGTACTCTTTTATTTGCTTTATTTAATTAGAGTTGAATTTTGAAGAATTGACATTTATAGAATTTCACACCCTTGTGAGGTTCAAAGTTCCTTCTTCCTTCCCCACTTATTTCGAAGTGCACTTGTCTTGTTCTCTTTCTCTTCTCCTGCATCCGAAGTGTTACACCCATTGGAGTTCTCTGTAGTGTTTTAAGCTTTATCTGCATCATTTGAATTGAGTTACTTTGTTCTCAAATAGATTAGTACAGTTCATCAAACATTATAGTTTTGCAATGCATGGAAAATGCTTGCTGAAAAGGGGGAAAGACAAGTTAGTATTCAACCTCTATCTGTGTAATCCAGCAAAATCCAAAGTGAGTCAAAAGACACGATTCATGAGGAAAAACACTATATTTAAGAGCACTATCATCGCAGCTTGTTGGACAAGCATCACTCAGCTTATCTTACAAAGTCCGAAGAAGCCTTTTCTTTTGTCCTTTGTTAGTAATGTATTCTGCCGAAGTAGTTAAAATGAATGGCATAAAATATTATTTAGACAGACTTCTATTGAATGTGACCCTACTTACTTACAAGTAAGCCTTTCTTGGCTGGGATTTTGTTTCTAGCCTTTACAGACTTGCTAAGATTATAATTTTTCCATATATTACCCTTTCTTGTTATTTCTTATTATTGGAAAAATGATTTCAAGGATTATTTCTTGTTGAGTAAGTTATTGCTACCTGGAAGTTTTCTTTAGCAACTTAGTTTTGTAAGTGCCTGCTGAATTGTATAATAGTCCTTCATATGTCCTCTTTCAAGACCTTGACTTAATATATCAGTATGATGTTGCACTATATGAAAGCACACTGTTGATCAGAATCAGTTTACCACCCAGAGAGAGATATTGACATTTCCATTTTGCTAATGTTTACTCACATCTTTCTGTCACTCCAGCCGTTTTTCCTGTAACATATTTTTTGCACCCAACAGAAGACCCAAATAGCTAGTTGGTGGGGAACCAACTTGTCAGTCCACTGTACCAGCAAGTGCTGAAACATCCTGCAATTGGTTCACAGAGAACATAAAACTCTTCCTCCAACTTACTTTTAGGCCATTCAGTGCTTCAGAACCAGTTGGTATCAGCCTTAAATGCCTTTTTTTTTTCCACACTAGCATCGCATAATACTAATGTATCATCAGCATATAATAGATGTGAGATTTTCATCGTGTTGGACCCACTGCTAGCTAATTTAAAACCTTTACCCAACCATTATTGTCGGGCTATTCTTATCATTCTGCTGAATCCCTCCATGGCCAACAGGAATGGGAAAAAGCGACAAAGGGTCTCCTTGTCTTAGATCCCTTTGTGAAAGGAAGAAGCACACTGGAAAATCATTAACCAATACTAGATATCTTACCTGCTGATACAAAAGAATATCCAACCATTTCCTTAAGGAGATTGAGTAGGAAATCCAAATTCACATGGTCATATGCGGATATGCGTTTTCAATATCCAACTTGTATAGAATTCCAACCTGTTTACTTTTTATCCTGGTACCTGCACACTCATTAGCTATAAGGGCAGTATCCATGATCTACCTCTCATTAATGAAATTCATCTGATGTTTATCACCAACTTGTGCATCACCTTCTTCAATCTTTCATACAAAAGCTTGAAAATGATTTTGTAAACATTGGACCACCCTTTCGACCTCTGAGTCTTGGGTAGCTATTAACTAATGATATTAAGAGTAACAAAAATTGTATGGATGGAACTATTGTATTATTTGGGAACTGAGTAACGACTGTATCTCTAATTCTAAGTGAGAGACCATGAGATAGATTACTTTTAGGAGATCTAATGCGAGCGTAATTTCCTAAATGGACCACAGTGAAGCTTCCTTTTAATTTTTCTAGAAATATAGAGGCTGTCATTGTATTTCTTTAATTCTTGCATATTAAAGCAGCTGTAGTATGATCAATGTTAATCCAAAATGATAAACTATCATGTGTCTTAGAAATGAGCTTTTTTTAATCCATTTTCATTACTGTACTACAAGAAGATCTAAAGGCATGATCCTCTCCCCTGTAGGCTAGTTCGAGAGGCAGAGAGATATAATTGGGCAGCTACCCGAGGGGTCAATGAAGAAATGCTACTAGAGAATCTTCCTGAAGACCTTCAAAGAGATATACGGAGACATCTTTTTAAATTCATCAAAAAGGTGAATTCCAACTGGACTATTATTTGGATCATTTATATCCTATTGTTTCTTTTATTCCTCATTCTTTTTATAGACGAGCTCACTCGCAGTACATATATTGTGATTTAGAACCATTGATCTAGCCAATCAAGGTCTGGTTTCTGAAACATTTCATTTTTGTGTGAATTTTAGTTGAACCAAATTGAACAGACATGAAAAAAGGGGCTTTCCTTGTTTGGGTTAGATTTAAGCTGTTTAGCCTTCCCCCCGCATGGAAGAGATTCATTGATTAGAAGATTGGAATTTGTAACATCAGGGCAACTTTGCCTTTCCAGGCGTAACTATCACTTTTTTTTTCACAAAAGTCACTTAACTATCTTTTCTAACATAAAAGTGACTAAATTTTGAGTATACTAACAGAAAAGTCACTAAATTGGAAAATATTAACTTTCCGGTGGATAACTCTTTTTACTCATTTTTTTCTAAATCTAATAAATAAGAATTTAATTAAAAAGCTTCATTCCGGCCCGACTCAAGACCAAAACCCATATGAAAGTAAAATATTAAAAGAACGGAACAGAACTTGCTCCAAACCAAAATCAACAAGAACCTGAAGGTGACATTTGGGAGTACTCGAATATTTATTTTCCTGAGATGTGGAGTACTCAAACTTTCATTCAACAACCTCGAAATGCAGAAAGTATAGATGTGGACCTCATATTAACAAATCAATCAACTATAGAGGTAAACTATTTACAAATATTTCTGGTACTTTAAAATGTGCTAGTTTTTTTTACATGTTTTACAGGATGTTGTAGAACAAGATTTTCTATAATGAAACAGTTAGAGGTGAGTTTATTTAGCATAGTGAATTTATTTCCTATCGCGCATAGCGGGAGCTTAGTGCATCGGGCTGCCCTTTTTTAGTGAATTTATTTCTTCCCATTTCTGCAGTTACAATCCTGATATTTGCTAAAAAGTGCTAGGCAATTTTGCAGGATGTTACTGAGCAAGGTGTTGTTCCATTCTTTGGGGAAGCGTGGTTCTGTTCTGTTATTTTAATATTTTACTTTGTTCATATGGGGTTGGTATTTTGGGTAGGGTCGAAGCTTTTCAATTAAATTTTTATTTATTAGATCTTTTAGGTTGTGGCTTATAAATAGGAAGATAAGGCGTTAGCTGACCGACTTGACAGGACCCTCCTTTATGCTATCTAACTCAGCGTTTTAAAAAGAAAAAGTAAAAAACGAGTTATCCACCGATAAGTTGGTAGTTTCCGGTTTAGTGACTTTTGTGTTAGAAAAGATAGTTTAGTGACTTTTGTGAACAGAAGTGATAGTTACATGACCATCTGTGAAATTTACCCTGCCTTTCCATCGAGACTTGCCTTCTCAGCAAGTCTGACATGATATGTACTCTACAAATGCTTGGTATCAATGCAGACTTAGCTAAAGATATGGCACAGTGAAGAAAAAGATCCATATAGGTGATAGCTATTAGTGGAGGATAAGTTTTAGACTTGTTAAATAACTTATAATAACAATATTATTATTATTTATATAGATAAAACTTATTTTTCACTTTTTTTATTTAGTATGATGATGATATGATATGAGCTTAAATGAAGAAGTGAGAATTCATATAGCCAACCCCAACTTGTTTGGGACCTGCCTAGTTGTTGTTTTTAGAGATATTGGAAACAAAAGAACAGTAATCAATTAGATAGATGCTAAATATGTTAAGAACAAATTTAGAAGGGACAAATAGATGGAAGCTTGGGTTCAGATTAAGTAGGGGTCTGTATAAAGCAGGTTTGGGTGTGAGTGGCTGGGGATAGGGAGAAGGTACGAGGCGGCAATTGGGTGGAGGTGCAAGGGTTAACGAATTGTTTTATTTTCAGTACATTAAAATGCACATTGTTTTATCCATGCAAATTTAAATTTGTCCACTTATTTAGATCAGATAAATGTTGGGTCTCTTCCTTCAACAACTTCAATATACTTGTTAGTAAATGGCTCTTCATATTGAACATATAATCTTATTTGCAGGTTCGAATATTTGCACTTCTAGATGAACCTATCATAGATGCCATCTGTGAGAGATTGAGACAGAAAACATACATAGCAGGAAGCAAAGTTTTATACCGTGGTGGTCTGGTTGACAAGATGGTTTTCATAATTCGGGGTAAGATGGAAAGCATTGGAGAAGATGGAAATGTGGCCTCCTTGTCTGAAGGGGATGCCTGTGGGGAAGAACTCCTCACATGGTGCCTTGAGCATTCTTCTATAAACAGAGGTGATTACATATCTTCTAAAAACTGTCTTGTGAGTACTTTCATATTTGGCATATATGCATGATATAATGTTGGCTCTAAAATTTTGGTTACTAGGTATGACAATGTTCAATGGAACAATGAAAAAAATTGTCAAAGCATTTGATGCGACTAATTAGACTAGCAAAGCACATTAATCCTTTCAAATAAAAAGTTAACAGATGGGGTTCCGTTCCATGAGAATTACCAAAATCTCAATTAATTCCCATTGTTTGAGATATCAAATGTGGAAGTGTTTAAGAGTAAAATGGAAATTAATTAACAAAACTAAACAGTAGAACACTTGGTACGAGGTTATAGATAAAACCCAGAAAAGTAGTAAGAGTTAACCTTTTTTTTTTTGGTTTCCTACCCGGTGTCCTGTATCCGCTTTGGGGACCGACTAATCCAGATTTGCGCCGGAGAGCTAACCTTAACCAAATGGCAGGACTCCCTAAATTACAATGTTCCTACTCAATTAAGAATTGAAGATTGTCCAAGTTGAATCCGAACTTTGAACCCCTCTAGTTCAATTCAAGATGCAATAAAACTCTGTGGGTTTCCAGTTGAATCTTCCTCTTGGTTTTGACTAAACTGGTCACACAATTCCTTAGGTCCTTCTCAATTTCTCTTATTACATTTGTGGTATGCATTATAGTTAGTTTAGACATTACTCATAGACCAGTATTCAAGGAAGATAAGTTAAGGATGAAGGTATTATGTCGGGTAAATGCAGGCTAGACCTATGGAGCAAGTCTGGAAGCTGTGAAAGGGTATGCACAGTATCAAAGAAATATTTAACAGAATTCTTATCTATTGATGATTATAGCTGAGATTTCAAATCTTTTTCTCTCAGTAAAAGATTAACGTTGCAATGTGCGAAAGGAAGTGTAGACCTACTTTAAGTTCTAGCATCCAAAGTACCTTTTAGCTGCAGTCCTACTCAAATGCTACATTGTAGTATGTGTGACCAAGCAAGAGGTTTGTCGTCGATTCAATGGTGGTAATCATCAATACTGAAAAATGTCCAACTTTAATTTGTGCATTCAAAAGCTAGAGCACTCTATTAGCCAACTAAATGCAGATTTTAGAGCCAAATTCAACATTTTTTCTGTGCCTAGTCAAGTAAAATTCTTACACAAGTGTTCATCTGATTGTGATTACTAGATCCATATGAAACAGTAAGTTAAACCAGCAACCAAGCTCTTTACCAGAAAACGGGAGTGATGGCTGCACTGGAAACTTGTCAGATTAAGTATGCTGTTGCACGCAGAAAGTACTTCTAATAAGTTTGTTCTAGGTCCTGCTTCTTTAGTTCCATTTTTGTCTGTATATGTGATAATCAATTACAGTCAAAATTTGGCTACTGAAATACTAGTGTCTTGCAGGACTTCTGGATAATTTCCTTCTTAAGGAACAGATCTTGTTTCTTGTCCTTATTTTGGTCTTATACTTGGACAAAATGTGTAGAAAATTAAGTCTACAGGACCCAAGTATAATATAAAATTCCCTGTATTGATGTCTTTCTTGTCTTGTGCCTGATATAAAGCCGATATACAAACTAAAAATTTGAGTGTTTCCCTCCTTATATTCCGTTTATCATTTGGTACCGTAAGATCATAAATGGTTCACCAAGGTTGGGCCCTCTTACAACAGACTAGATAAACTGGAAATGTCAAAAGCTGGATCTTATCGAAAACTTTGGTGTTGAGAGGATGACCATTCAGTGATCATAATTCATAAGGATGTCAGGGTCAATAAGTAGTTTTTTGGAAACTGCATTTTGATGGTTTTGATTTTCAGATAAATATTTGTTTTGAACTTTCAATCAGTCTGATCACAGAGGTGACTTCTCCGTGTTATGAAATTAAGTGTTCACAATTTAGTGAAGATAATCGAAAACCATATGAAGAGCGGTTAAAACTTTTTCTGCCTTTAGTCCTCCAGGTTATCAAATGGGCTATCTAAAACTTTAATAAGCTCAGAGTGATTTTCCGGTCTTGGAAGAGAAAAGTTGTGAATATTAAATACATATTGCAACTATTTCCTATCATAGCTTTTGGTTTTGTCCTTTCAGATGGGAAAAAGATCAGAATTCCAGGACACAGATTGCTGAGCAACAGACTAGTTAGGTGCCTGACAAATGCTGAAGCATTTATATTGCGAGCTTCAGATCTTGAAGAAGTCACTAATCTTTTTGCGAGATTCTTGAGGAGTCCACGAGTCCAAGGTGCCCTAAGGTAATTTAGTTTATAGCTATTGATCAATATCTAATGCAGCTTTTTGTTTCTCGGAAGAACACTCGAAACATGGTGATGAATAAAATAACGCGACATGGGTGGGTAGTACAATGGATTTTTTGGTGACTGAATGGGATGGAACCTTTTTCTTTCTTTTTTTGGTCCAAAGAAGTAATGGGATGGAACCTTATGTGAAAGAAAATGATTTATGATACTATGATCTAAGTTTTCTTTCTTCTTGTTTCAAGCTCTAACTTTTACACCTATTTAATAGAGTAGCTGATAATATTTCAGGTATGAATCTCCATATTGGCGAGGGCTGGCAGCAAGGCGGATACAAGTTGCCTGGAGATACAGGAAGAAACGTCAAAGCCGAGCCGACTCTTCCAGCCCCCAACACTAATATACTACTATCATCAAAATATTTTTTGCATGTAGTAATATATATGTATAGCACTTAGTTGCCAATCAGAACTGAGACTGAAATTTTGTATTGAAATAAGCCATATATTAACCCCAGATGAACAGTTTAAATATTTAAATATATTTTTAATAAAAAAAATTAATAATATCCGCCGGGTAAGGCCAGGAGTTGGTTTGGGAACTATGGGACCTTACTTATTCAGGAGGACTTGGTTCCAAAATGAAATGATTGATTAATTTGATATTTCATAGAAGAATGATGGAGACCATAAAATTCTTTCCCACGCGAACATGTGGTTAACTATTAATGGCTAATATATACTATGTATCAAGATGGATGCTATGATGTAAGACTGCTTTATACACCACATTGTCGAAGAGGTCTTTACCGTTGATGAAAAAAATTACAGTATAGTAAGATCATAAAAGGATAGAATTTCGACTATATCTAACTTAAATTTCCAAATGTGATTAGCGAAAAAGAGCTGCATCACTTTTTTCTAGTTTTCCCCGACCTTACTTCGGAAAATGGTTTAAATTTTAAAGGAAAAAGGTCAAATTGCTCTTGTACTATTTGAAATTGAGCAACTTTGTCTTCCATTAGACTTTATGTTGTTAGGCTTTTGACCCCAAATGAAGCTCAATTTGAAGGTAATTTTAAACTAAAGTTAAAAGTTGAGGCTTGAATTTTAATATTTTCTCTCGAAGAATTTGGATACACAGAGTTCATCTGTTTCACACTAGAGTTACGTTTATGACGAGCACAAATCAAGTCGATTTATTTCCATGGGTTCGCCTTATCATATTGATATCGTAGTATTGCATGGACAGATCGGTTGTTCTCTACACTCTAGTAGCGGGTCGGGTCGATTAGATGTCTCGATTTGAATTAGCAGTTTTTTATCCTTATTATCCTGTACGTTCTTGATCCAATGTGGAGACATCTATAGTTATCCCCTTTTATTAATGCTCAGAATATGAATGGAGTTAAAATGTACGTAAGGGATGACAAATTAGAGCAATTTTAAATAGTGCATATGCAAATTTGAACTTTTTTCCAAAATTAAAGCACTCCCATGCCAAGGCCCTCCCCCAAATAGTTGTCAAGTGCTCTAGGCAGTACGAAAAAGAAAAAGAAGTGCTCTAGGCAAGCAAAAAGGTAGACAAGTTTAGCTTTTTCAGTCATCAAATTCAATTCTATGCACTTGGCTATAATATACGTTCCTTTTTTGGCCTGACAGTTCACTTGTATACCAATAAAACTATGGAGAATTTTCTGAACAAAGAACTACGACTACGTAAAACAGTTGTATCTTCATTATATTATTTTAGTCTGAGTAGTTGGCAATAAAAATGGTAATTACAAATATAGGTGAGAATGTCAGTCACCCATATTTATGGACTGGTGGCCTAGCTCGATCGCGTTACTAAGTTCTTTCAGAAAAATATACGGAGAACGTAAAGATACAGATTTAAGTTATATATAATGATAATATAGTATTTTTTATACTAATTCTTTGACGCTATCAATCAATAAGATTGTAAAGGATTACATGTTGGTTATAATGGTGCAGGAAACGAAAATAAGTAACTGTTAAGTATTACAACAAACTGAAATTACAATAAAATTGAACAGTTTTTGGTATGCTGAGTCGAGTGATTGAACTCTGTCTTTAAGATAATATTGCCCCGTATGTATCCTTTCTATGTCCTGGACAATTGTTTTCCAAGATAAAACAGCAAATGAACAAAAGAGCAAAGGAAATTCAGGTGCTACCGTGAATAATTTTAGTAATGAAATGATGCTGGAAGGTGTTAGGAAGAACTGATTTCGTTTGTATGTTTCTGTGTGTCTCAACAATTGTGCAAAGGGTCCTTTATATAGTTGAAGGAGAGACTTACCAACTGCCCACATAATTGTTGTTACTGGCCAAGTAATAACAATTATGGAGGCAGTAATTCACCAAAATAAATGGTGAATTGATGTGCAACGGATTGACATTTAGGAAGATTAATTCAACCAAAATGAATTGAGTGCTGGTTGACGTTCTAGAATCCCCAAAGTTCTATGCCCAATTTGACTTTCTGGAAACTTCAAGGACCAAACTGTACATATAGCAAAGTTCTCTGCCCAAACTGTACATAAGAAACAATTCTGGTCCGTGGTCCGGACCGGACGGGCGGCGGTGGCGGTGCGCGTGTGGGCTTTCCTCGAACC
Source organism: Anisodus acutangulus (assembly GCA_029783415.1). Taxonomy (NCBI): domain Eukaryota; kingdom Viridiplantae; phylum Streptophyta; class Magnoliopsida; order Solanales; family Solanaceae; genus Anisodus; species Anisodus acutangulus. The sequence continues at coordinate 15,623,874 of CM056497.1, read as the reverse complement.
GAAGCACATCTAGGTCCTCCCTCCTTTAAACACATGGGATACCACTTGGGGTCCCAAACCCCAAGCCAACTTTGAGAATTATAAACAAAACAATTATTTCTTCCCCCACCGATGATGGAGAATTGGGCTCAATACCACACTTTTTCATGCTTCAAACACTTCACTTTGTGGACCAATATCTCTTTCATTTCTCAACGAAATTTGACGATCCTTGGCCCACGGTCATCTACTTACTTAGTAGATTATGCACGTGTGAAGAACCAGATTCTCCAACATGCGGAACACTAGTGTTTAAGCCGTTAAAGTTGGTCGGACGCAACTCCCGCCAAAGGCAAATTTCCAACATTACATATAACTGTTTTATACGTGATTTGATTATGTAAATATTTTCTCACCTCGACGCTACATAAGACTTAAACTCTAGCTAAACATAACATGTTTATCTTCCTCTATAGTCTATCCTAAAATAGATACAGAGTACTATAATCGTAATAAATCTGCATGCATACCTTCTGGCTTCTGCTATATCTTGATTTTCCATAGGGATTTATACTCCTAATGTTTTGGACTATCTCAACAAAAATGCCCCCAAATCCCTCATAAGAAAATTTTAAAAAAGAAAAACTAGAAGAACTGGTAATAATAAATGTGACTTTTAAAGCATAGTCCTTTGGCAACGGGAGTAGAGATTAATATCAATTTAATTTTGGTGAAACAATAGTGTAAGATTAGTAATAACCAGCTAGCAACTTTATTGGCCTGTTGCTCTGCACTACTGGTCCAAGTCGAGGATTTAATTAAATGGGAGTGGTGGAAATTCGATGAGAATATTATTCTTATGAGTTACTTAAATTATTTTCTATTGCTAATTCAATGTATATACCTATTGAGGATGAGGTCTTTAATTTATTGGTCGAGAAAAATAGTAACATAGTTGTTTACACAACTGGTTTTTAGCCATACGTATATTACACATATACGTTTTTTTTACATAATCTTTAATATTTTACGCGTGTATTTGTCAAATTGAAAGCAAGTGCTCTTAATTAAGTGAACTAGGTGCATGAATGGTTCAGTTACAGTATCATCATGAAGTAGTAGACCTACCACGTAATTAACGATCACAGGTCATTTGCTGAATAATTAAATTAAATGGTGTAAATGCATAGTTATTAATTAACTTCTCTTTTTCCTTTAATTTATTCAATTTCTGAAAGAAGCTGGAGATATTATTAACTGTGATTAACACATATCCAATAATAAACAATGCCATAATTAGTAACTACATTGTGAAGGAAGATTTGCATGTATATATTAGCTAAAAAAGGACCGAGTTTAATGTTTTTCTATATATTTGGAGTTAACTATATATTATAAACTATGTCATATGAAGAGCAGGGCTAATGAACTGGATAGTCCAGGAAATAATAAGGCTTTTTTTTTTTGGAGTGCCATTTTAGGGATAAATACACAAATAATCACTTTTTAATTTGTAACTGAAAAATAGTCATTGTCCTCCTAAAGTGCCAAAATTCATAAGAGAGTTACTAAAATAATGTTATGGAGTTTCACTTGTGAAATTAAAACTCCAAACAATACCTATTTTTTAAAGATAGAGCCGAAAAGTGGCAACAGAGCTCTATTTGTTACAATTTTAGTGAATAATGGACTTGAAATTTTACATAAGACCATAACCTGTAAGACGAATGATTATAGAAAACGAAGAAAAAGAATTGAACAAATTATTCATATTGCCGCTCAATTACCTCTCCACCTAGTAAAAGAAGGAACTTCATTAGAGGTGGATTCACAAATATCAATTTAAGTCATTAATGTCGAATAAAACTGCAATAGATATATTCTTTTCATGAAAAAAACTGTTTAATCACATATGCGTGCTTCAACAATTATTAAATCTTTAAATTGTAAACTAACATAAGATAGTTTAAGAATTAAAGTGTCACATGTCTTTTTCCTGCTATTTTAGGATAATCATTTAATTGGCAGATAGTATTGTTCATTCTAAAAAAATTGAAGAACTGCAAGTGCAGTTTGGCACATGAATGCAAGCCCATAAACTTACCTATATTTGCGTAAAGTAACTTATTGATCTAATAAAAGAGATGGGCACAGATGAATTTTGCTTGCTATATATGTTTTGTTTTGTTTTACGATTATTGTCAATCAATTATATTGAAGTTAAGACGCTAATTAGCCTGTTTAACGTATGTGATATACTTATACATAAAGGTGTTTAAATATCACTAAAAATAGCATCAATCTTTACTCATTTTAATTATCAAGATACCAGTTTAATTAATATAAAAAAAGTACCAAAGAATCAACCTAAATTTCAAATAAGCTACTGCATATGCTCACAGGGTGGAGCTAGCTACAGTATTAGATACGGGTCCAGACGAACATAGTAACTTCAGTATTAAGTACGGATTCACGAGTAACTTTTGCTTAAACTCTGTATTTATATTAGAAAAATTATTAAATATTTATAAATATTTAATTGTGTACTCAATAATTAAAACGAATTATGAGTTCAGTGCTACGTTCAGAACTCATAAACTTCAAGTTGCGCGCCCCTAGGCGTACCCATCTGTTTGGGGTTGTGTGGTGGGGGTAGGGAGGGGCAAGTGAATGGAAGTAAAGTAGTAGAAATAACATATATATAAATAGGGAAGTAGTAGTAATAACTACTAGGAGGTTGGAGACATATGATGTCAGAGGGGAAGTTGCTACATGCATTAATTATTAAATCAAGCTCGTCTATACCATTATATTAATACTAACAATTAAACTAAACCCCTCCTAAGTTATTTAGGTGTTAGGAGGTAGGGTTTTGCTGAAGGTGGGCAGAACTCAGAAGCAGATTCAAAATTTAAATATGATGTGATTTTAAACTTAATTATAGGTCCAACAGACCTTTGTGGTCAAGCTCTTCCCATGACCTCACGCATAACAGAAACTTAGTGCACTGAACAACTCCTTTTTTTACTTGTCATAACACAATTGTTAACAGTATAATTTATTGCATATTATAGGTTAGAGTTTTCATCTTTTCTGTTAACAGTCCCACATCGGAAATAGAATGTGAATATGCACTCCTTATATGGACTTGACAATCCTCACCCTACAAGCTAACTTAAAGGGATGAGGATTGCTCAAACCATATAAGGAGACCAAAGACCACTTATCCCACCGATGTGGGAGAACTCAATACCCCGCCTCACGCCTAGGGCTGGACATCTGAAGCATGGACAATATAAGGGGGGGGGGGTGAGGATTGTCCACCATATATAGATTAAGTGGACCAACAGAAAAGTTTAACGGTGAACTTAGGTTCTCTCAATTAGAATCAGAACTATATAATTCATGTTCAACTTTAGGTTTATTATCAGTTAGTAGTAATTAATGTTATTTTTTATCTCGAAACTGAGCCTCTCAAGAATTAACTTTATCTTCTTATGAAACATGTTGATCAGTTTCACTAATCACATCAACAATATTAGTAGTATGACTAATTTTTCTTTTCACATTTCCTATATCGTCCATTCTTAAGATTTTACATCTTTTATTTTTAATATCATTAAATACCATGATGTGCTAAATTAGCCCTAGCATAGTGCCTGGTGTTATTATACTACCTTCTTGTTTTAATTCTTAATACCAGGAGGTAAAGGCTAGTACTAATTTAATATTCAAAGTGCACTAATTAACAAAACCTAATTAAAGGCTTCTTAAACTTCAACTCATAAACCAAATAGCGATATGATTGATTCTCCATTCATGCATGCAATCTCTAGAGCTTTTAAGGTCATTTACGATATAGTGCACTATTTTATTATAGAGAATCACTTAATTAACGTTGATCAATAAAAACACAGAATTTACAGAATAAAATGGTATGAATGTTGGTTATTATGGTGGGATACAACAATTGCAGGGAACGGAAAGTAAGTAAATATTACAATTGCTTGAAAGGATAAATTAAAGATTACAACCAAAATGGAAATCAAGAGTGAGACAAACTCCTTGTATGATTTGCTGAGTCGAGTGATGGCACTCCGTCTTTAAGACAAGATTGCCTCATATATCTCCTTTTACGTTGTCCGACAATAGTCTCCCAAGATACAACAACAACTTAACAATTGAGCAAAGGAAACTCAAGTGTTACTCTTGAAGAACTTTGAGTGTAGTAAACTTGTTAGAGAGGAAGAAGATGAATTCAGAAATTCTGTAGTATTTTCTAAGTGTAGTGTTCAACAATTGAGCCAAAAGCCTCTATTTATAGTGTAAGGAGATGACCCCTCAACTAGCCAACTAATAGCCTTCAATAGCCAATGTTATGACACTTATTAAGGGGTTACATTCAGCCAAATAATGGCTGAATTCATGTGCCAATTAATGGAGATTCAATGCTCCAAAATCAGCCCAAAGGTCAGAACTTTCCAACCTCCCGTCACAACATTCTGTGAATTAGCGCCGCGACGCCACGACTCCAGTGACTGGCCACCCAATTAGCACCACGGCGCTGCCTGGGAGGCGCTACGACACTCCGGCGCTGCGGCTCCGACGGTGTTACGTCGTGACCCTTCACGGCTCCGCGGCTATTTCTGACTCGTTTCATCTTACACTTCGTACACTTCTTCCTTCGTTTACCAACGTGTAATACTTTGTCATTTAGCCAATAACCGTCCATCATTCTATGTCTTAAACGTATTACATACGTATCAATATCTCTTTCACTAATGAAATTTGCAATACTTGGCATTACGTGTGCACGTGTGTGGAAACGATATTTCCGACGTGCGGGGCCCCAATTATTTGAGTTATAAATAATGGGATATACTTAATTCCACATTAGTAAATTTTCAACAATTCCCTCTTGGAAGAGATTTTGGTGCACGCACATGGTGCCTTTTTCCAGCAATTTTTTTAGCGGACCGATGTTGCATCTGGATAGGTAGCTTCCGCTTTGAACCTTCCATAGTTGAATACCATCGGACATACTTATTGCGTGGTGAACGTGATGTATTGAACCGTTAGTATTTAGCGTAAGCCAAGTCAACGGTACCAACACAACAAATTTCCTTACTCTATTCTTCGTAATATTTTGTCCGTTGTGGCCGTGGACACTTCTTGGATTCTTAAGTGCGTTCATTTGAGGCGCCCTGTCATCGCACTTAAATAGGTGGTCTCCTACAAGGTATCCTGCTATACCCCACTTTACAAGTGTTAGGAACTATTAAAAGTTTCTCCAAACCTAACTTCAACCGGTGAGGATCATTAAAGGTTTTGGAAACTTAACCTTTACCCACACTGCAGATAGCACGTATAGTATATCGCGGGAACGACTTTGGATTAGGTGTTTCTTTACAGAAATCACTATCCGAAGTGCTCATGCTTCCACCGAAGCGCTCAACTGAACCTTTACATCTTAGTTTTCCTATTGAACCTAATTCCTGGGATCTCCAGTCAGTAAGGTTGGGTTACCACCATATTGGTCTTTATACCTTGGGTTTTAAGCCCATTCCCCTAAACAGGCAGAACATCTGATCTTTGGGTAAGCCCTTTGTCAGTGGGTCTGCTATGTTATCCTTTGATTTTATGTAATCAATGGATATTATACCCGTGGTGATCAGCTGCCTAATGGTCTTATATCTCCGTCAAATATGATGAGACTTGCCATTGTACATAAAACTCCATGCCCTTTTTTAGAGCCGACTGACTGTTGCAGTGGATCATTACAGAAGGTACGGGTTTGTCCCAACAAGGAACATCCTCTAAGAAGTCGTGAAGTCACTCAGCTTCTTCTCCTGCTTTGTCTAAAGCGATAAACTCCGATTCCATAGTGGATCGGATGATGCAAGTTTTCTTAAAGGATTTCCAAGACAAAGCCCCACCACCAATTGTAAATATATACCCATTGGTGGACTTGGTGTTCTCTATATCAGATATCCAGTTTGCATCACTGTACCCCTCTAGTACATCTGGATATCTCAAATAATGCAACCTGTAAGTTAGCGTGTATTTCAGGTATCGTAGTACCTGATTCAACGCCTTCCAATGATCATTACTCGGATTACGGGTAAACCTAGCCAACTTGTTGACTACATAAACAATATCAAGTCGGGTGCAATTTGTTATGTACATCAAACTCCCAATCACCTGTGCATATTGCTCATGGTATACGGGTGCACCAGGATTTTTATCAAGCTTTTGATTTCTATCCAGTGGTGACTTAGTAGGCAAACTGTCAAACATCTCGAACTTTCTCAACACATCCTCTATGTAGTGAGACTGAGATAAGACCAGTCCGTCAGACGTCTTGGAGATCTTTATCCCTAAGATGACATCTGTGATATCCATATCCTTCATGTCGAAGCATTATTTCAACATGTTCTTAGTCTCTAGGATCAAGCTAGGACTGCTCCCTGTGATCAATATGTCATCTACGTACATGCATATCATGACGAACGAGTCATAATTACCTTTTATGTAGACACATTTGTCACACTCATTAATGGAGAAACCCTTCGATAGTAGAGTACTATCAAATTTTTCGTGCCATTGCTTCGGGGCTTGTTTCAGTCCATACAGAGATTTGACAAGCCGACAGACTTTCTTCTCTTGCCCTGGAACCACATACCCCTCGGGTTGTTCCATATAAATTTCTTCTTCCAAATCACCATTTAGAAAGGCTGTCTTGACATCCATTTGATGTATCTCAAGGTCACGCAACGCTGCGATCACAATGAATACTCGTATGGACGTCATCCTAGACACCGGAGAGTACGTGTCAAAATAGTCAAGGCCTTCCTTCTGTCGATAGCCCTTGACTACCAACCTGGCCTTTTACTTATCAATAGACATATCTGCTTTATACTTCCGTTTGAGTATCCACTTACAACACAACAATTTATTTCTCGGAGGAAGATCAACCAACTCCTTAGTATGGTTATGCAGGATGGGTCTATTTCATTCTCAATAGCTTCTTTCCAGAGCGGTGCCTCTGGATTGACAATTCTTCAGCAATTGTCCTTGGTTCATCATCAACCATATAAGCTACAAAGTCAGGACCGAAGGATTTATCCTTCCTGGCCCTTTTACTTCGCATTGGTTCCATCTCTAGAGTCTCTAAGTTCTGAGAATCTGGAACACTAGATTCCGGATACTCAGCCACTTCGAAGTCCACTAGATCTGAACCATCTAGATCCTGGCAGTCAACGACCCTCGATTCCTAAGAGCTTTGTTCTTAACTTCGTTTGCGAGAGGTTATGTCTATTTCCTTTCTAGGAAAAGTATCTTCAAAAAAATAAGCATCCATTGATTCCATGATTGTACCCCCGTGGATATCTGGAATATATGACTTATGCACTAAGAAGCGATAAGTACTACTGTTATTTGCATATCCGATGAAAATGCAATCTACAATCTTAGGCTCAATCTTGACTTGCTTTGGCTTGGGTACTTCGACCTTTGCCAAACAACCCCACACCTTTAAATATTTATAGGTGAGTTTCTTTCTCTTTCATGATTCATATGGAGTTTTGTCCTTTCCCTTATGTGGGACTCTGTTAAGAATCATATTAGCGGTAAGGACTGATTTTCCCCACATGTTTTGAGGAAGACCGGAATTGATGAGCAAGGCATTCATCATTTCCTTCAATGTGCGGTTCTTACGTTCCACCACACCGTTCGACTGAGGTGAGTATGGAGCCTTCGTTTGATGAACAATGCATGATTGGGCACAATATTGCTCAAATGGCGCTACATATTCTCCCCCTCTATCGCTACGAATGGATTTAATCCGCATGTTTAGTTGGTTCTCAACTTTTGCTTTCTAACGTCGGAACGCTTCAAAGGCTTCATCTTTACTTTTCAACAAGTAAATGTAACAATACCTTGTGCTATCATCAATGAATGTCACAAAGTACTTGTTTCCCCCTCTAGTTTGTGCAAACTTCAAATCACATATATATGTGTGAATAAGTTCTAGAGGAGCGGTATTCCTTTCGACGGATTGAAAAGAAATCTTTGTGAGTTTTGCCGCTACGCACACCTCACACTTATGTTGAGGGTTTACGTCGATAGACGGCAATAACCCCAACTTTACCAACCTTTGGATGGACTTGTAGTTAACATGTCCTAATCTATGATACCATAAATTAGAGGACTCAAGCAAGTAAGAAGAAACTTCAATATTATTGCTTGCACGTAATATAGACATGACGTTAACTTTGAAGAGGCCTTCACAAATGAATCCCCTTCTCACAAACGTTCCATTCTTGGTGATTACAAATTTATTGGACTCAAACACTAGCCCAAAACCATCATTAACCAATAAATGACCTGAAATTAAATTTCTCCTAATCTCTGGGACATGCATCACCTCCTTCAGAGTGAGCTCCTTTTCAGATGTCATCTTCAGGACTACCTTTCCTAACCCCAGCACGTCAGAGAAAACGTTGTTACCCATGAACAACTTCTTGTTTGTAACTGGTGTATATATGAAGAAGGCATCTCTATTGGAACATATGTGTCTTGTAGCACCCGTGTCCTCCACCATTGCATGAGATTCTCAACAAGGTTTGCTTCAAGCACCACTGCTGAGAACTCCTCAATCATGTCATCCAGAAGTTTGTCTTTGACGACGTTAGCCTGAGTCTTGCCCTTCTCTTGTTGCTCAGTCTTGAGCTTGCGGCAGTCCTTGATCATGTGACCAGGTTTCCCACAGTGGTGACAGTTTCCTTTGAACTTCTCCGCCGCTTGTGTCTTGCCGTCTTTTCTGGAATTTGCGCTTCTTGCTTGGGTTCCCTTTAGCCTCATGCAGATTTGCCTTTGCCTTAACGAGTTGTTTTCCCTTAGGCAATGCCTTCTTATTATCTTCCTGAATCTGGAGTTTAATAATAAGTTCTTCAAACGTCATTTCATTTGTATTGAGTTTTAAGTAACTCATAAACTTATTCCATGAGGGAGGTAACTTTTCAATCAGTGATGCAACAAAAAATTGCTCATTTGATTTCATATCTTCCAAATCCAGGTGATGTAGAATCATTTGGTATTCCTGGACTTGGGACATCACTGTTTTACTATCCATCGTTTGAAATTTTAGAAATTTCCTAACGATGAATTTCTTTGTACCAGCATCTTGTGCGTTGTACTTCTTCTGCAGCTTCTCCCATAACTCTTTGGCGGTGCTAACGGTGCAATACACCGTGTAGAGTGGGTCTGACAGACAATTCAAAATATAGTTCTCATACATGAAATCACTATGACTTCATGCATCAAGAACCATCTTCATGCCATTAATGACATGGATACCTTGGCCCCCTTCAGCTGTTTCAGTAGGCGAATGGTCCACTTTATCTCCAGCTTGTGGAGGATCTTCTGTTAGGAAATGAGCCATTCCCATAACAGTCAGATAGATTAACATCTTATGTTGCCATCTTTTAAAGTTGGAGCCCATGAACCTTTCAGGGCGTTCATGGTGGAATCCAGAGGGTGGAGGAACGACAACGTTCCCTTGAGCAGTAGAAAAGGCGTTGGATGAGCCTTGAGCAGCCGGAAAGGCATTGGGTGTGTCTTGAGCAGTGGGGAAGGCAGAGAGGTTGCATTGAGTAGCAGCAGCAGCAAAATCAGAAGCGAGTTGTTCTCTTCCAGTCATCTTTCTAAACACTTACAACAAATTCTTGTCTTAAGATTATGGGATACAACAATTGCATGGAACGGAAGTAAATAAATATTACAATTTCTTGAAAGGATAAACTAAAGATTACAACCAAACTGGAAATCAAGAATGAGACAAACTCCTTGTATGATTTGCTGAGTCGAGTGATGACACTCTGTCTTTAAGACAAGATTGCCCCATATATCTCCTTTTACGTTGTCGGACAATAGTCTCCCAAGATACAACAACAACTTAACAATTGATAAAAGAAAACTCAAGTGTTACTCTTGAAGAACTTTGAGTGTAGTAAACTTGCTAGAGAGGAAGAAGATGAATTCAGAAATTCTGTAGTATTTTCTAAGTGTAGTGTTCAATAATTGAGCCAAAGGCCTCAATTTATAGTGTAAGGAGATGACCCCTCAACTAGCCAACTAACGACCTTCAATAGCCAATGTAATGACACTTATTGAGGGGTTACATTCAGCCAAATAATGACTGAATTCATGTGCCAATTAATGGAGATTCAATGCTCCAAAACCACCTCAAAGGTCAGAACTTTCCAACTTTCCGTCGCAACATTCTGCCTCCGAAGCGTCGCGGCTCTGTGAATTAGCGCCGCGACTCCAGTGACTGGCCACCCAATTAGCGTCGCGGCGCTCCGGCGCCGCGGCCCTTCACGGCTCCGCGGCGATTTCCGACTCGTTTCATCTTACACTTCATACACTTCTTCCTTCGTTTACCAACGTGGAATACTTTGTCATTTGGCCAATAACCATCCATCATTCTATGTCTCAAACATATTACATACGTACCAATATCTCTTTCACTAATGAAATTTGCGATACTTGGCACTACGTGTGCATGTGTGTGGAAACGACGTTTTTGACGTGCGGGCCCCAATTGTTTGAGTCATAAATAATGGGATATACTTAATTCTACATTAGTAAATTTCCAACAATAATGACAGAGATCCAACTAAATAATTATCTTGTTGTTAAATGCATCAATCATTTTTTATCTTTTAATTATGATAGTTCTATTAAGGATTGTATTTGAAGCTATGACATTTATTTTGAATTTATCCCTTCATTCTCTTGTATTAGTGTGTACCTTTTCATGTCCATTAATATCATGTTTGACCAAACTTCTAAAATTTGCTTATTTTTAAAAATATATTTTTAAGAGTGCTTTTCAAAAAAATACTTTTAGTGAGACACGGTTTGACCAATTAATTTTAAAAAATACTTTGAACAACAATTAGTGTTCGACCAAACGTTTAAAAAGTGCTTCTAAGTGTATTTTTCTCAAAAATACTTTTCAAAAAAGTGTTTCTGGGTAAAAATTATTTTTTAGCTCATTAAAAATTGTTTCTGCTACTTCTCAAAAATATTTATTTTCTCCTAAAAGCTTGGCCAAAAACCTCAAAATTTTAAAATAAGCATTTTTTTTGAGAAAAATAAACACTTTTGGAAAAAAATAAACTTACCAAATAGGCTATAACTTAAAATATTGATTTCCGGTGAGAGTAGAAATACCGTAGCACAAAAAGTAACACGTACGGTTGGACTTTCTACTTTCTAGTTAGTTGACTAGTTTGCGGAGTAATTTGAGTAGTAACAATATTGTTTGTTTTATTAAAAAAAGGACTTTTAGGTCCAGGGATTTCAGTCTCACTGTGCGTGATATAAATTTCAAATGAGCAAGAATAAGATCTTATCATTGTAGTGAATTTAGAAAAGCAATTTATGTTATGTTGTTTAAATTATCAACCTATCGCTCTATGTAACTATTTTATTTTATATATAATTTTAAAATCACTTAACTTTATCCGTTGTATAAGTAGTCATAAAAATAATATTTTGAATCATTAAAATCACTAGAATATTTGGAGGGAAAATAATTTTAAACCACCCCACCCCCATCCAAATGCTCATCGTGAACCCTGCGTGGTAGGGGTCCCGGAGATTGGTTGGTTAGGTCCTTTGAACATATTTTTCTTCATACGAACCTACCAAGACAGTTGCACTTAAGACATAACAGCAGACTTTTTATTGTTGCATTTTGGGCTGACTTAAATACATGGAGAATAATGCTAGTACTTCCTCATTCTTACCTTAGTCGTAGTGAAACAAAATCCCTAATTACATGAGATGAAATACACATATATATATATATATATATGCTTATAGAGAAGTTAAAATTTATTGACAATGAGAGATTGATTCAAATCTCGTGATTAGAGGAGATCTTAGTTATAGGAGATTTTATTAAATGAATATTCCTTTGTTGCCTCTTATATGTATATTGTCTAAAATAGAATTCTAGGTTTTCTCTTTTCTGTATATAAATACAATAATGAAATATAATATAGAAAAAAGCTTTCTGCCTTTCTTTTATCGTAAGTATGCGACTTCTATTCAACATGTCATCATAGCTTTTCTGAAGCAACAATAGTTTTTTCCTTTACCCCTAATTCTTTTTCTGTTTTTTTTCAAATGGAAGAATTAAACTTAAATCATGTGGTTCCAACCACGTTTGTAACCCAATCGAATAACCTTGCACCATAAATCATAGTCCAACGGGACAACTCTGGTTTTCCCACTAATGTGGTTCTTGACAAAACTAATTATTCACAACTAATGGAGAAGCGTATTGGAGCGAGAAACAAAGTCGGATATCTTATAGGAGAATTGACCAAATCATCACCAAATGATCCAAACTATGGCATATGGATTACCGAAAATCACAAAGTTCGAAGTTGGCTAATTGATTCAATGAGACCGCATCTGATTCAAAGATTTATTCGTCTGACAACAGCTAAGGAGATATGAGAAGCTGTCTAAAAAACTTTCTATGATGGATCAGATGAGACTCGATTATTTGAACTGAATCAACAGAATAGTCGACCTTTATCTACATATTATAACGAACTCGTTGCAATTTTTTCAGGAAATTGACCATCGGACAGCTACACAAGAGAAATATGTGGAAGGTATTGTACATTTACATTCCATGGTGGCCAGGCTCAAAGTTCACATATTTATGACTGGGCTTGATATGGGATTTGTTGAAGTATTGAGAAAATGCACTCTAGTGCCTTAACTAATTGAGGAGAGTCAAGGTGGTTGAGGAGGTAGTTAGTTGATATAGTTAGTTACAAAGTTGGTTATGGAGTTAATTAAGTTGTTAGGAGTAGTTAACAAAATCATATAATTAGATGATTCTAGAATTGTTGAAGTGTATAAATACACATGCTTGTAGAGATATTATTTCTTAACAAAAAAATAGAAGAGGAGACATTCCCTCAAACACTTGTAATGCATTGAAGTCCTCATTTCATCTCTTGTTCTATATCTTCCTCTCATCTTTGACAATGCAACAGTAGAAACAACAGCAACACCTCTCTAATTCACCAAATCAACATGGTATCAAAGCATGTGGTTATGCAATTGAACAACGATCTGCAGAAAATACCTACTGCTTCATCCCTGAAATTCCAGAATCAAAATTCTGCATACAGAACTTAATGATTCATGCATGCAATAGCTTCTAGAAGTATTATTGTTGATGATCATGGAGATGCAGATACATGCAGATTGAAATAGGAAGATAAATGCAGATCTGTGAAAACAGATCACTAACAATCGATCGCTGAGGTTCGATTTTTTTTCTGTTGTTTGATATTATCACAACTTCACACAAGTTACATAGATAAAACTCTGTGGATTGTGAATCATAATTGAAATATAGACTAGCAATAATGGAAAATAATGAAAGCAGAACAGCAGATGGAGTTCCGGCAGTGATCAAAATAGATCACAATCATCCATTGTATCTCTTTCCTTCTGATGCACCTGGTTCCATGTCTGTGGGCATTATCCTCAATGGAATGGACAATTATACACTGTGGAGTAGAGCTATGAAGTTGGCACTCCTATGGAAGAATAAGGTAGGATTTATTGATGGAAGTGTAAAGAGAGAAACATTCTATGGAGATTTGGCTAATCTGTGGGACAGATGCAATTGTCTTAGTTAATGGGGAATGTGAGCAAGAGCTTACTTACTGGACTGCTTTATAACTCTGATTCATGCAACATATGGAAAGAACTACAAGAAAGATTTGACAAGATAAATAGTTCCAGGGCCTTCCAACTACACAAAGAAATATTTTCTATGAGGCAAGGAGCTCTATCTGTGTCAGCATATTACTCCAGGCTCAAAGATATGTGGGATGAATATGATTCCATCATACCAATCCCATCTTGTTGCCCCAAGTCAAGGGACTTTGTGGATCATTTACAGTATCAAAGACTCTTACAATTTCTCATGAAATTTGGATGATAGTTCTGATCCAATAAGGAGTCAAATCCTTATGATACAACAAATACCTTCATTAAACCAAGTGTATGCTATAATAAATCAGGAAGAAAGTCAGAGAATGGTAGCAAGAACTGGCAGGGTCTTTGAGACTGTGGAATCATCTGCTATGTTCATATCTAGAAATGGAAATTTTAGAAGTGGAAATGGAGTTCAAAAACAGAAGAAACAATACAATTCCAATGCATATTGTGACCACTGTCATCTTAAAGGACACACAAGATTGGAATGTTACAAACTAATAAAGTGTGATTATTGTCACAAAACATGACATGTACAAGAGGGGGGTTGTTATAAGCTCATTGGATATCCAGAAAATTTTACCAATAAAGGGAAGAAAGCTTATGCAGTCACAAGGGGGAATATATTGTCTGAGGACACTGGACAAGAAGGAGCACACCATCATTCATCAAAGCTTCTGCAACATGCACATCTTTTCACAAGCTAGAAACACAATGATGAAGGAGTGATACCACACAGCCAGTTTACTCCTAGCCAACATCAAAAACTCCTTGATCTATTGAACAGAAATACAAATAATGTCAATGCCAACATGGCAGGTAAGCACATTACTGATTCAGGAAAATTGGTTCACTGGATAGTAGATACAAGTGCAACTAATCATATGATTGCTGACAAGAAGTATTTACATAATAACATGTTGACAGAAGGAACATGAAAAGTGTTGAAGTATTGAGAAAATACACTCTAGTGCCTTAACTAATTGAAGAGAGTCAAGGTGGTTGAGGAGGTAGTTAGTTGATATAGTTAGTTACAAAGTTGGTTATGGAGTTAATTAAGTTGTTAGGAGTAGTTAACAAAATCAGATAATTAGATGATTCTAGAATTGTAGAAGTGTATAAATATACATGCTTGTAGAGATATTATTTCTTAACAAAAAAATAGAAGAGGAGACATTCCCTCAAACACTTGTAATGCATTAAAGTCCTCATTTCATCTCTTGTTCTATATCTTCCTCTCATCTTCGACAATGCAGCAGTAGAAACAACAACAACACCTCTCTAATTCACCAAATCAATAGGATTTGATCAAGTTCTTGGTGAGATTTTGCGAAAAGATCCTAAATTGGATTTTGAAAGTTCTCATGCGTATGTAAGGAGAGAAACACATCAAAGACAAATCATGGAAAGCTCTAGCTCAGTCCCTGAAAGTTCAGCCATGGTGGTTCAACGTAATACACAAAAGAGACGAAGTATTCCATCATTAGGAAAAATAAACAATTTTGTTTGCACTCATTGTGGTGAAAAAGGACACTCCAAACATTGCTGCTATGAGATTATTAGATGTCCAGAATGGTGGAATTTTTTTAAAAAACCATGGAAGAACTTGACCGGCAAAGCAACAATAGCCACACAAGGGGAACAATCACAACATACTGCCAATATGGCTCAACCAATTAATTTTGGTAAGGTTGATGTTCATTCGATCATATGACTAGAGATTGTAGTAAGTTACAAACCATTCACCCATACTCGCAACAAGTTATTTTTATAGCTAATGGAAATACTTGTAGTATAACGGGGGAGGGATCTGTTGAATTGTCTAATACTTTGACACTAGCTACTGTTTTGGTGGTACCTTCACTCCAAAATAATCTGTTATATGTAAGCCAAATTACCTCATATCTTAATTGTACTGTAACTTTTTGGTCCTTATTTTATATCTTTCAAGACATTCTAATCCGGAAGACTCTTAGTTATGGTGTTAAACGGGGCAAGCTCTACTATCTTGATTTGACTGAGAATGGGGAATATAAATTTGGACAGGCATGTCATACAAGTGGAGTTAAGAAGACTAAAGAAAAAAATATGGCTATGACATAGGATATTAGGACATAAATCTTTTGGTTATCTTAAGAAACTTAGACCAAGTTTGTTTTCTGATTTAGATGTTTCAAATTTCCAATGTAATATTTCTGAACTAGCAAAAAGCCATCTAATTCCTTATTTTTCAAGTTTGAATAAATGTTCAGAACCTTTCATTGTCATACATTCTGATATTTGGGGGCCAACAAGGGTCCCCTCTATTTCAAAAGCTCGATATTTTATCACTTTTATTGATGAATGCACTAGAATGACGTGGGTGTCTTTACTTTACAAGAGGAGCGATGCATGTAAAGCATTTAAGGAATTCTACAATATGGTGCATAGTCAATACCAAAGAAAAAATCGAATTTGGCAATCTGTGCGATGGAGTTTATTGATGGTTCTTTGGAGAATATCTTAGTCAGTTAGGGATACGACACCATACTTCATGCACATATACAATGCAACAAAATGGTTTGGCAGAAAGAAAACATAGACACATTTTGAAAGTAGTTCGTGCCTCTCTTTTTGGTATGAACATGGCTCAGTTTTATTGGGGGAGGCGGTGAAGTCGGCTATTTATCTTATCAATCGGGCTCCTTCATGAGTTATTAACTTTCAAACTCTTCAACAAAAATTATAGTCATTTTGCATGATAGAACATATGCTGAACCTTGAACCTCGAGTTTTTGGATGTACAGTTATGTCCATATTCCAAAGGTCTTAAGAAGTAAATTAGATCCTTGAGCAAAAATGTAATGCACCGTAAGTTACACGTTTTGTCGTGTTGTTAATTGATACCGATGTCTCAGAAAGAGGTGCGATCTTACAAAAGCATAATGAAGGTATATAGCTTGCTTATAGAAGTGCCGGAGTGTATGGAAGTTAAACAGATTGAAGAAAATACGTTTTGATGAAATCGGAAAAGTTTTTGGATTTGACGGTCCAAATTGACGGACCGACAAAATTGTACAGACCGTCAAAATGGATTGAACCACCGTCAAATGGCCTGCAGAATGTCAGGCCTTAGATTGGTATTTGACGGTCTAGATTGACGGACCATACAAAATTGTATGGACCGTCCTTTTGGGTGGTGCAATTTTTGTTACGGGTTTAAATTAGGTTATTCGATTTGGGGCCTCATTTTCTCCATTAACTAGCCCTAAAACACTCTCCCAAACCTCTCTAAGGTTCTCCACCAACTTGGATCCAAATCAAAGCCAAAATACGCAAGATCAACATGATAAATTTCGTGGTTATGGGGATAATTGTCTTCTCCTCGAAAAATTAATTTTGGAAAACCCTTGGAGGTGAATTAATATACTATTTTGAGGAAATTATGGTGTGTAAAAGTAAGTTCTAGCCTCATCTACCTATTTTTATGATTAATTGATGTTTTGAAGCAAGTTGTGAAAGGATTTTCATAATCAAAACTCGTAAACTTGTGGAATTATTGTGGTATGACTTGTTGGGCTATTTTACTTGAAGTATAAGTTGAAATTAATAATCAACTGGTTGTATGTATTATGGGATCAAGAAAAGTACGGTTTAGGGGAATGTGTGATCTAATTACATAAGTTTTACTTATAAAAGAAGCCTAAGAATCTGTTATGCCTAAGTGAGCTTTTCTATAGAATATGGATTCGTTATTAATGTCCACACTTTATATGATATTGGTGATCATCCCTAAAAAGTGCGAGGACTTGTAGAACGGTTGTAGCTTTGTGAACAAGGTATGTAAGGTTATCCCCTTATTTCAAAAGCATGAAATCCAAAGTGTTTATCATTTTCTAAAAGAAATGTCGAAAGCTTCATGCTACTTGTATATCGTAATCTCTTGTTGATAATTGTTCTTTTTTATTTCTATTCTCATGGTCATTGTTGTTTGGTTACCTGTTCACCTTATCATAAGCCTTCTGTTATACCTCGTAAGATTAAGGAAATAGGATTCAAATACCGAAAATTAGTATACAAGAGTGTGATTCCGGAAAGATGTTGGTCACAATGAGGGTGACGTTGGAAACTTATAAAAATTATATAGTCCTGATATGGGTTAATAATGTATTATAAAATTATGACATTGAGGATACGAGGCTTAGAAAATTCTCGGAAATTAAAAGAAGTGGGTTTGAGATTTTTTAATTGAAGAACTTGGGGGGCCAAAGTGTAATAAGAAAAATTCAGATTTTTGTTTATAACCTACACTCACCTCTTCATCTTCATTCTAACTTAACCAAAAACTCTCCTCTCTTCTCTCCTCCAAGCCCAGCCGAGAAACCCCCCACCCATAACCAAATTTAAGGTTTTTATCTCCTCTTCTTAGACTATATTTTTCACCAAAAATTACAAGCCAAAACAACACCAAAAACAGTGGCAAAAACAACCACTGTTTGTCGAGAATTTGCCCAGAATTTTGAGATTTTTGGGATGAAATTTTGGAAGAAAAACGTGTAGGGATGATGTATTAACATTGTATAACACTTGCATGTCAATTGGAATTGAAGAAGTGAACAAAAAAGGGAAAGAAATACGAAAACAGTGGGGATTTTCGGACCCGGGCAGTGAGCAAACTGTGCGGACTGTTTTGGATGAAATTTGAGGTATAACATTCTTCTTTCTATAACCTAATTGGAATGCATGTTGTTAGAATTAAGGATATGAATTTATGTTAAGGAAAAAATTAGAATTTAAACAATGCATGTGACAATTTTGGGCTAGTTGCCAATTTGGGACAGATTTTGGTGATTGTTGGATTCGTTGGTTATTGTTGTTTTTATTATCACTAATTGCATGATGAAATTGAAAGGAAACATTGATATTAAAGTTTAAAATTAGTTATATGGAAGTATTGAAATATGGAATTGGATTTTAGGAGTTAAGAGAAGAGTTATGGAATTATGACATGTTGTGGCCAAGAACTTGCATGAAATCGTTGGACATGTTGAGATGGATATGGACTGTTTTAGGGACTGTTTTGTGGTGTTATAATGCTGAAAATTTAGTTACCATTATGCATGTTTAAGTGTGGTAATTGCTAATGTAAGTCCTAAAGGAATAAGGGTGTAGAAAGGTGTAGAAAGGCTTCACATTCTACCCTCGTTGTTGTTGGAACATGGACTGTTTTTGTGGGCTGTTTTAATGTGGATTAAGAGGCTAAATTTACATGAGAAGTGGGTGTGTAAATCCCATTTGTTGTTGTTTTGGTTGTGCCCTTAATTGGTGCTTGGCTATTGATGTTATTAGCCTCGTTTGGAAGTTGTGGAAACATGTTTAAACAAGGGAAGTGCTGCTCGAATTTTTATAGAATAGAAAGTCGTTATTCGATATAAAGTATGCCAGTGATCATAGAATTGACGAACGTATTACCATTATTATAGGTTGAAGTTCTAAAACGAGACGTACTCTAATATCGAGTTGATTAGTTCGTCTAAGAGGTATGTGAACTATTCCTTCTTTCTTTGGCATGATTTTTTTTATTTAATGAAGGTACGGCGGACGTACATGATTCTTATACAGTTTAATTCCTAAAGATGTTAGTTATGAGAAGTGCCTATGATTTTTCAGTAAATAGTTTATTATGACATTATTATAATGATTTTATTGGGAGTCAAATGAAAATTTTGATTGCATATGGTTACTCATGAAATCTACTAGTGCTAAGTGTCATTACTTCACTTCACCGAGTCCCAATATGAGCCGGGTTATGTTCGTGCACAGCCTTGCATTGTTCACCGAGTCCCTCACTAGAGGGCCGGGTTACGTAGGATGGATCCATAGATGAGATATGACTTTACCGAGTCCCACTATGGGCCGGGTTATGATATGACTTCACCGAATCCCAATATGGGCCGGGTTATGATATGACTTCACCGAGTCCCAATATGGGCCGGGTTACGATATGATTCCACTGAGTCCCGCATTAGTGGGTCGGGTTACGTTACAGGTATATATATGTATATGGACAGGCATTCATGTTTTCTTGACTTGACTCTCATTTTTATAAGGCACAACTGACTTTTATTGTTATGGCACAATTGGATTTGGATCCTGATTTTTATACTGACCTCTTGTTATCCATTGGCTACTTATGATCTCATTTGCAGTATTTCGTGTTTACATACTCAGTACATTATTTCGTACTGACCCCCTTTCCTCGGGGGGCTGCGTTCATGCCCGCAAGTACATGTGCTCTGTTTGGTGACCCCCCGGTTTAGGTTCCTGCGCAGCTGGTTGGAAAGCTCCTTTGATCCAGAGCTTTACCATTTTTGTACGGAACCCTATCATTTTGATTTATGTATATTTAGGGGCATGACGGGGCCATGTCCCGTCATATGTCGTTGTCCTTCTTATATAGGCCTGTAGACAGTTGTGGGTTGTACTTATGTAAGGGTTATAACTCTGATTTGGTCAGTCATGCTATTGTACTCTGTGTTGGGGTGTCCCCGTGTATATATGATATTATCTAGTGGCAGCCTTGTCGGCTTGCCTGTTGTATTGTGTTGGCTAGTTGTGACTCCTCAGGAGGCAGGTACATTCGGGGGTAAAGGCAGCCTTATCGGCTTGCCTACCCTGGCATATATTGTTATTGCAGCGTTATGCTGTCGGATTTCAGACTCATTAGGTGTTAGTTGGATTATGTGTGACAGGTCAGGATAATAACGTCATTAGGGCGGTTAGTCGCGGCCCGTCGGGTCGGGTCGTGACACCTTCGGAAAGAAGTTTTCTAAAGAGTTAATCGTCAGAGTCGACTAAAAGTCATTCCAAAGTAAAGTCAAAGAGTTTTTAGTCCAAGGAGGCCTTAAATGCTAATAGTACTACACACACACACACACACACACACACACACACACATATATATATATATATATATATATATTACTCACGCCACCATTGCGAATAGCCGGTGGGCAATTATAGATGTATATTATACACACTCCGGGCTATAATCGAATGGTAAACACTTATATGTGCATACATACATACACCTCAGAGTATACTTGAGGGCAAAGACATATTATACACCTCGAGTTACAAGTCGAGGGCAGTTTATATAGTAAGGCCTATCGACACAGGTTTCATTTCTGTTTCAGAGTTTCATTGTTCGCCCTATAGGGCACACAGGTTACCAAAGTATCATATTGCTTTTATGCCGTTCTTTACAACTTACATTTTCATATTATTATTCATATTTTACATACTTATACATTTCTTTCATGCTGACATCCCTTTTATCGGGGGAGTTGTGTGTTCATGCCACAGGTTATGATAAGGGCTCTGCTAGGCCACCATAGTAGGAGCTGTCGAGTTCATCCGTCAATAAGTAAGATTCATCTTTCCCGAAGCTTCCTGATTATATATTGAGTATGTTTTGCATAGTTATGTACATATTGGGTAGGTCGGGACCCTGTCCTGACCATATGATAGTACATGCATTCGTAGAGGCTAATAAACTTGTCTGGTATGTATATTTGTTAATATATAGCCTTGTGTCTAGGTTGTCTTTTGTTGAATCGTGTTGTGACTTTGTCGGTCCTGTTTATCTATCTATATATATATATATCGCATTGATCCCCTTGCATTACCATCACAGGTTGAGTTTCATCTGTATCTTACAAAGTGTGGCCTTGTCGGCCCTCCCTTGGTATTATTATTTTTGTTATGTCCTAGTACGGCCTTACCGGCCAGAAACTTTATTCGTTCATAAGCCTGGTTATCAGAGTGGTACGCTCGGGCCAGTATGGCACCGGGTGCCAGCCACACCCCCTAGTTTGAGGTGTGACAAGCTTGGTATCAGGTCAGTCCTAGGAAGTTTGTGAACCATGTCTAATAGAGTCTTGTTTATAGGTGTGTTGTGCACCGCACTTATAAATAAGGGGTTGTCGGGCATCTAGGGATGATTGATGTTCTTTCACTTCATAGATCGTGCTATAGAGTTGAGTTACATGATTTTGATTCTAATTCGTGCTCTAATTCTTTTTTCAGTTATGCTAGTTGCTATGAGAGCTACCGCTGGTCATCAAGCCGGTGCTGATAGGGATGAAAGTACCAGTAATGCCCCGCCCGGCCAAGTTTATAGAGTTGAAGATCATGTAGAGTCGCACTCCCAGGTATCACATATTCCACCCCCACAGGAAGAGATTAGAGGAGGTGCAATGCCTCCATCTCTTCAGGACATAATACCTCTAGTTCCACATAATTCGATTCCCCAGTTTCTCCACCCGAGTCTTCTGAGCAAGGAGTGGAGAATGTCGTGCAGTTATTAGCATAGATAGTAGCTCCCCAACTATGTCAGATAAGGGCTTCTACATGCACCGAGTCTTTTGATGGCATCGGGAGTTCTAGTACTCAAGAATTTCTCAGGTTGAGTCCGCCAGTATTCACGGGGACTGATCCAAATGAGTACTCTCAAGATTTTACTGATCAGATAATGCGAGTATTGCAGGTGATGCATGCTTCGGATATGGATGCAGTGGAGTTGGCCTCTTTCAGGTTACGAGATATGGTTGTTTCATGGTATGAGGCCTGGGAGCGGTCTCGACGACCAGATTCACCTCCAGCCGTGTGTGAGGAGTTTGCAGAAGCTTTTCTTGATCATTACTTTTAATTAGAGGTACGAGAGGCCAAAGTGGAGCAATTTTTAAACCTCAAACAGAAGGGCAAAAGTATAAGAGAATATAGTCTACAGTTTGATTCTTTGGCTAGGTATGCTCCAAATATCGTGGACACAATGAGGGCTGGAATTCATTAGTTTGTAGTGGGTTTGGATCGATATCTGATTAGAGAGTGAATGATGGCCTCACTAAATAGGGATATGGATATTGCTAGATTACATGCATATGCTCAGGGTGTCGAGGACCGCAATCGACAGCTTCAAGATGATAGAAGTGTAGATAGGGAATTGACTAAAGGAGCTAGGTCAGTTGGGTTATTTGAAAAGGCAGCGGGTAGCTCCAGGCAGCGATTTTCCAAACGTCCACCTCAGTTTGCTAATAGCGCTCTATCCCAATTTCAGGATCCAAGGTATGACAAGTATGCCCAGTTAGGACACGGACAAAGTTCGAGAGCTTTTGGTTCTCAGAGACAAGGAAGTTTAGGACATATGAGATCTCAATTTTCGTCATGTAGTTAGTGTGGTAGAACATATGCAGGATAATGTCATCAGGGTTCCAATGTGTGTTATTAGTGTGGGAGTCTTGGTCACTATATACGTCAGTGCACAAGCAGAGGTAGAGGTGATGTAGCTCAGCCAACGGGATCGACAATAGCATCTTCATCGAGTGTACGTCCACAGAGTGGTGGCCCGCAGACCTTAGTATGCAAAGGACAGAGGCCGATGAGGAGCCTTTAGTTCAGGCGGTGCTCAGAATCACATATATGCTTTATCAGGTCACCAGGATTTGAAGTCATCTGCGGATGTTGTCACATGTATATTAGCTATTTTCAGTTATGATGTTTATGCATTACTAGATCCAGGCTCCAATTTTTCATATATTACGCCTTATGTTGCTAGAAAATTTAGATTTGGACCAGAGTTGTTGTCTAAGCCATACGAAGTACTTACACCAATTGGTAAGATGATTGTAGCATGACGAATTTATAGAAATTGTACCGTGATGGTTTTTAATCGCCCTACTTTGGCTGATTTAGCCAAGTTTCATATGGTTGAGTTTGATGTCATTATGGGTATAGATTGGTTGGCTTCTTGTTATGCAAATGTCGATTGCCGAATAAATATTTTTAAATTTAGTTTTCCCATGGTAAATTTAGCTACACCAGTTTGACGTCATTATGGGCATGATCTTGAGTTAGCAGCAGTAATCTTTGCCCTAAAGATGTGGCGTTATTATTTATATGGAGTCTATGTTGAAATATTCACAAACCATAAGAGTTTACAATATATATTTTGCCAGAAGGAACTGAATTTAAGGCAAAGAAAGTGGCTAACACTATTAAAATATTATGACGTTAACATTTTATACCATCCCAACAAGGCAAATATCGTAGTTGATGCCTTAAGCCACAAGTCCATGGGGAGTTTGGATGGTATTGAAGCCAACAAGTTAGAGATAACCAAAGAACATCGTCACCTAGCCAGTTTAAATATATGACCATTAGATACGGATGACGGAGGCACGGTGATGCATAATAACGCAAAATTATCCCTGATAGCAGAGGTGAAGGCAAGACAATTTGATGACCCCGAGTTGATCCGATGAAAGAAGGGATTCCCCTGTAAAACAAGCCGATGTTGGAACTTATAGGAGACGAAGTCCTTAGATATCAGGGTCGACTTTGTGTACCAGGTGTAGGAGGACTCCCGGAGCAAATCATAGCTGAGATCCACCAGTCTAGGTTAGAGGTGGCCAACGGGTCAGGCCGGGACGATTCGGGGCGGATTTGGCGGGATCGGGTCGGGGCGGGATCCGGATAGGCAGGATTCGCCGAAGTCCCATCCCGGTTCCGGTCATGTCGGAAAAGGGGCAAGGCGGGATCGGGCTGGGGCGGGACGGGATCAGGTAAGGGCGGGAATTTCTATTGTTTTTGCACTTAATTTAAAAAATAACATATATATAAAGAACTCAACAATTGAACAAGATAGTGTAATAAAAACATCCCAATGCTGTTTTTGTGCCTCTTATATTATTTAAGAGACATATGACTTTTTTTGTAATACAAATACAATTGTCAAAATTGCAACTTTGTGGTGTTGTTCAAAAATTGCAAATGACATAGTAAAATTGCAGTTAAAAAATTACATTTTGAAAAAAACATGTTCTAGTTTCTTGATAATTTCCTATGGTTCTTTGGTTGGAATTGATATTTATTGGTTAAATTGCTCCACGTCGCTTCCACCACCTTCGGATAAGATGTCGTTGTAGTTTTCGTCTTCTTCTTTGTTGAACTCCGATTGACCACACCTTCTCCGCTCCGCTCGTATCCAATCTCTGAATAATACTGCAATCTCCAAGCTGTCTCCGACTAATGAGTGTTTGTGCTCTCCTATTTGATATCTGCCGGCAGAAAAAGCACTTTCAGACGCCGTTGATGATGCTTGAATGTTCAAAACATCTCGGTCCATCATTGAAAGTGTCTGAAAGGTCTTCTCATTCACCCTCCAGTATTTCAACTACTCTTCACGTCCTTCTTCATTGAGAACTGTTTGGTACGGTACAGAACCCTGCAAAACAAAAATATCAAACTCGCTAATTTGGTTAGTAGTGTTACCACCGCACATTCTATTTCTGAGGCTTTCAATACTAGCCGCAGAAACATCATGTCTTTTGTGAGGTTGTGTTGAATAAGAAGACGATGGTATGGAAGCCGGTAGATTGCTAGCACTTTCTTGTTGATAAAACCTATAGACTTTTTTGCATTTGTCTTCTACGCTAGACAATACTTCTTCTTTAGTTTGTTCAATAGGTGGTGGGTGATTTGAATTTTTGAGACTTGGAGGTGGTAGTACTTCTATACAATCATAAATAGTTTCAATAAGTGATTTAGTACCGTCTATTTTAATAGTCGAATTTAATACAACACCAATAATATAAATAGTGGGAATAGGAAAAATATTTTTTATTTTGATAAACATTTTTTAATAGCTGCCTTATAAGCTGGTTTATCCATATATTCATTAAGTAGTAAACATATTAGAGTTATATAAAACAACATAGTTGAAATAGTAGGATAATATATGCCGGAAAATTCTTTTGTTGCTTGAAAAATTTTCTCTAGAAATACATAAGTTCGGAAAATTTTCCCCAATCACTATCTACAATCATATCAGCTGAATTTTGATTATGAGAGTTAAAAAATAAAGTTATAGGTTTTCTATAGTCATAAGCAACAAGTAGTTGCTCATATAAAGAATTCCACCTAGTGGGTACTTCTTCTGGAAATTTTTCTATAAGGTAGTTGGCAATCGTGACAAGTTTTTTTATATTCTTTTTTTCATTGTATTCTATTATTTTTAAAAATAAAGTTTATAGCAAATTGTATTTTACTAAGAATGTCTTCAAAAAGTGATAGACCATGCTTTACAACTAAGTTATATATATGACACGCACATTTTATATGAAAATGATCTGAAAAAGATGGAGTTAAACTATTTTTTTTAAATTGTAATAGCATAATTGTTAGAAGAAGTGTTATCTAATGTAATAGTCATAAAGTTATCAGTTATTCCGTAATAATCGCATACTTGATAAATATTTTTTGCAATAAAAATATCAGTGTGCCTATCATCTATATATCTATACGCTAAAATACGTTTTTGCATAGACCATTTATAATCTATCCAATGACAGGTTACCGTAAAATAATAATGGCCGTTAGTACTAAAGCCTATATCAGAAGTGATAGCCACTTTGCCATTAAAATGATATAATGAATAACGTAAATAATGTTGATATTCATGTGCAAATTTAAATATATCTCTCTTAACAATTGATCTAGCAAAACCGTTAAAAGCAGGATTATACATTTCTCTAATGTAATGAATAAAACCAGGAGATGAAGGAAATGAAAAAGGCAAACCCTCCACAACAACTAATTTTTCTATTGCTTCCCTATCTCTATGTTTATTGTAATTAAGGCCTACAATTCCCCCCGTCGTGGGGTTAATTTGTCCATGTACTTGGTCTGGGACAATATGTGAACCTTGTCCCGATAGAGCGGGCGTTTGCGCACCCGATTTTGAAGTCTCATATTGGGCATACCTAGCTGGATGAGCCCTTGCTACGTGTTTCATTAAACCCCCCATCCCACCGTGACCTTTTCCAGTTTTAAATTTTAAAACATCTTTACAAATTTTACATCTAGCTACTTAATTCTCTACGTCCCTATCAAAAAATGTCCATGCATCTGATTTTAATAGTCGTTTTGCTGGACCTCGTCTCATACTAGGGGGAATATGAGGCATTTCAGTTGAAGGTGCACTAGTGAGTGTGTTGTCATCTACATTAATGGGTGTATCATCTAGATCATCGTCTAAACTAAAGTCTTCTTGAGTTCCAGAAAATAGCTCCTCGTCAAAATCTAATGGTATTGCAGGAAAATGTTCAGTATCAACAAAATCATCCTGTGTAGGAATAGGATTCTATCTAGAAATAGGATGACTAGAAGAAGTACTCTTGTCCTTGTTGCCCCTACTAGAAGAAGCCTGACCCTTACCCTTACCCGTAAGCATACGTTTAAATCCTTCCATTATAATTATACTAATAAATAATTAAAGTAAATGAAATTAAGTGCGCTAAATAAAATAAACAGACAATAATAATTTAATGAAGGAACGAATGTACCAAACGCCGACGTAACGTCGACGTGTAATCGAGAGATTGAAAATTGAAACTTTGCTCGATGGAAGATCCTCAAGCTAGTTGCCAACTTCACTCTCTAATGAATAAATAAAATTGAATATTTAGTGGACAATGTAGACTTGTAGAAGATAGATTGAGAGATTAGAGAGATTGTAGGAAGATTTGTGAGAAATATGAAGAGAAATGAGGTATTTATAGTTGGGAAATTGGGTTAAAGTGTAAATATAATAACTTATAGATTAAAAATAAATATTAAGGGGGTAGGAGGTTGGGGGAGGGGGAGGCAAAAAATGGTCGTTGCACAATGACCAAAATGTAAAATGGTCGTTAGTGCAACGGCTATTTGTGCAAATGGAGGTTTTGGGCAGGATCGGGTCGGAACGAGACCATGTCCCGTCCCGGTTTGAGTCCCGGTACCGTAAAAAAAAATTAAAATGTCGGTGTCGGTGTCGGGGCAGGACTGGGCCGGGACACTGTCCAGCCTTAGTCTAGGCATTACATTCATCCTGGCTCGACAAAGATGTATCATGATCTCCGACATGTTTACTGGTG
The DNA here is from genome assembly GCA_029783415.1 of Anisodus acutangulus. Taxonomy (NCBI): domain Eukaryota; kingdom Viridiplantae; phylum Streptophyta; class Magnoliopsida; order Solanales; family Solanaceae; genus Anisodus; species Anisodus acutangulus. Next base: position 15,596,122 of record CM056497.1, on the reverse strand, counting down.
GAATGACATGAAAAAAATATATCGTAGTATTTCTAACTTAATGCCCGAACCGTCAGCAAGTTAAGATCGAGCATCAGAAGCTTGGAGGTTTACTTCAGCATATTAAAATCCTTACTTGGAAGCGGGAAATGATTGATATGGATTTTATCACCGGTTTGCCCCATTCTTATCGAAAGTTTGATTCTATTTGGGTTATCGTCGACAAGCTTACGAAATCCATCCATTTTCTACCTGTTCGCATGATTTTTTGGCGAAGGATTACACAAAATTGTATATCAAGGAAATAGTCAGGTTGCATGACATTCTGGTCTCTATCATATCTGATAGGGGTGCTCAGTTTATTGCTCACTTTTGGAGATCGTTTCAAAAAGGTTTAGGCACCCAAGTAAACTTTAGCACAACATTCCATCCTCAGACCGACGGTCAGGCCGAGTGTACAATCCAGACACTCGAGGACATGCTATGGGATTATGTATTAGATTTCAAAGATAACTAGGATGATCATTTTCCCTTTATCGAGTTCACTTATAATAACAACTATCATTCATGCATCAAGATGACCCCATATGAGGCCTTATATGGACGAAAGTGTAGATCCCTAATTGGCTGGTTTGAAGTGGGTGAAGTTGGGTTACTAGGTCCTGATTTGGTCTAACAAGCAATGGAGAAGGTAAAGCTAATCCAAGAACGCCTATTAACTGCCCAGAGTCAACAGAAATCTTATTCAGATGTTCGACATCGCGATTTAGAGTTCGCAGTTGATGATTGGGTATTCCTAAAGGTTTCTCCAATGAAAGGGGTTATGAGGTTCGACAAAAGGGGAAACTTAGTTCCATATACGTTGGGCCATATAAAATCATTCGCAGAATAGGCTGAGTGGATTATGAGCTTGAACTACCCTCAGAATTGGAAGCAGTTCACCCAGTATTCCATGTGTCGATGTTGCATAAGTACATTTGAGATCCCTCAAGTATTACCCCCATAGAGGATGTGTAGATCACCGAAGATTTATATTATGAAGAGATTTCTGTAGCTATTCTAGATCGCCAAGTTCGAAAGATGAGAACTAAGGAAGTTGCTTCCGTTAAGGTGCTATGGAGGAATAACAATATAGAAGAGATGACTTGGGAGACCAAAGAATATATGCAATCCATATATCCTTACTTGTTACAGTCTTTAGGTTTATACCGCCATTTATGCGATACGGTCACCTTATTCTTACTTCATTATCAACCTTAATTTATATGTCTTGTTTAGGTGATAATGTGGGGACAAATATGGCATGTGAAGTCCAGAGTAAAGCAAAGGATAGTTAAGGTGAGTTATGGCTAACCTTCTTTGATTCTTGTATATATAGACGGTCGTGTGAGGCCAAGTTGATGTTGTTTTGTTATTACGTTACCTTGTATGGCATTGGATATATGTTTGGGTTGTTTAACAAGTTTTGGATAGTCTTGTTTACAAAGGAAACTCTGTCGAATTTTTTAGAACTCTTGAGGGTTAAGAATATTCTCAATATTTCCGCTCCTCTCTCTTTGTTCCGATGAAAGCCTCAACACTCGCGTTCTACGGGGAACTTTTTCTCTCCTTCCCTTTTTTCAGAAGAAAGGTGGGATCCGGACAAAATTGATGAAATCCGAGTGAACAAAATAGTTATCTACTAGCCATGTTTTCTTTTTGTGATAATGTCGTAGCGTGCCTACTTCACCGCAACTACTATGATCATAGTTGTCCCCACTAGAATCAAAATCTTTAGTTGTCATTTTAAGGATGAATGTTCCTAAGGTGGGAAAGATGTTACACCCCATAAGTTTCACATTTTGTTGTGTCATTAATTTATACCAATGTCTCGGGGAGAGGTGCGACCTTACAGAAGGATAATGAAGGTTTATGGTTATTTATGGAAGCAACTGAGTGTATGGAATTCAAATGGATCGAAGAAAATATGTTTTGATGAAATTGGAAAGTTTTCGGATTTGACGGTCCAAATTGACAGACATTACAAAATTGTACAAACCATTAAAATGGATTGACCCACCATCAAATGATCTGCATAATATCAGGCCTCAGATTGGGATTTGACAGTCCAGATTGATGGAATATACAAAATTGTACGGACCGTCCTTTTGGGCTGTGCAATTTCTTTTATGGTTTAAATTGGGTAATTCGATTTGGGGCCTTATTTTCTCCATGAACCGGCCCTAAAACACTCTCCCAACCCTCTCTAAGGTTCCCCACCAACTTGGAGCCAAATCAAAGCCAAAATACACAAGATCAAAATGATAAATCCCGTGGTTATCGAGGTAATCGTCTTCTCCTCGAAAAATTGATTTTGGAAACCCTTGGAGGCGAATTAATCTACTGTTTTGAGGATATTATAGTGTGTAAAGGTAATTTCTATCCTCATCTGCCTATTCTTATGATTAATTGATGTTTTGGAGTAAGTTGTGAAAGGATTTTCATAATCAAAACTCATAAACTTATGGAATCATCGTGGTATGACTTGTTGGGCTGTTTTACTTGAAGTATAAGTTGAAATTGATAATCAACTGGTTGTATGTGTTATGGGATCAAGGAAAGTATGGTTTGGAGGATTATGGGATCGAATTACATAAGTTTTCCTTATAAAAGAAGCCTAAAAATCCTACGTGCCTAAGTTGTTCGATGTTATGACTAACTGAGATTTTCTACAGAATATGGATTTGATATTAATATCCACCATTTATATGATATAGATGATCATCCGTAAGAAGTTCGAGGACTTGTAGAATAGTTATAGATTCGTGAACAAGGTATGTAAGGTTATCCCCTTCTTTCAAAAGCGTGAAATTCAAAGTGTTTATCGTTTTCCAAAAGAAACGTCGAAAACTTCACTCTACATGTATGTCGTAATCTCTTGCTGAGAATTGTTCTTTGTTATTTCTATTCTCATGGTCATTGTTGTTTGGTTACCTGTTCACCTTATCATAAGCCTTCGAAAGAAGTGTTCTAAAGAGATAATCATCAGAGTCGACTAAAAGTCATTCCAAAGTAAAGTCAAAGAGTTCTGAGTCCAATAAGGCCTTAAGTGCTATCATTACTATACATATATAAATATATTACTCACACCACCATTGCGAATAGTTGGTGGACAATTGTATATTTATATTATACACACCCCGTGCTATAATCGAAAGGTAAATACTTATATGTGCATCCATACATACACCTCAGAGTATACCTGAGGGCAAAGATATTATATACCTCGAGTTACAAACCAAGGGCAGTTTATATAGTAAGGCCTATCGACACAGGTTTTATTTCAGTTTCATTGTTCGCCCTATAGGGTACACAGGTTATCAGAGTATCATATTGCTTTTATGCATTTCTTTACAGCTTACATCTTCATATTATTATTATTCATGTTTTACATATTGGTACATTTCTTTCATACTAACGTCTCTTTTGTTGGGGGCATTGTGTGTTCATGCCACAAGTTCTGATAAGGGCTCTGCTAGGCCACCACAGTAGGAGTTGTCGAGTTCAACCGTTAGTAAGTAAGATTCGTCTTTCCCGGAGCTTCCTGGTTAGATATTGAGTATGTTTTGCAGAGATATGTACATATAAGGTAGGTCGGGACCCTGTCCTGACCATATAACAATACATACATTTGCAGAGGCTCATAGACTTGTTTGGTATGTACAGTTGTTGATGTATAGCATTGTGTCTAGGTTGTCTTTTGTTGAATCGTGTTGTGACCTTGTCGGTTCTATTTATATATATGTCGGGTTGATCCCCTTGCGTTACCATCACATGTTGAGTTTCATCCGTATCTTACAAAGTGTGGCCTTGCCGGCCCTCCTATGGTATTATTATTTGTGTTATGTCCTAGTACGACCTTGCCGGTTGGAAGCTCTATTCGTTCAAAAGCCTGGTTATCATAGTGGTACGCTCGAGCCAGAATGGTATCGGGTGCCAGCCACACCCCCTCTAGTTTGGGGTGTGACAAAAAAATATGTGTGTTTGTTGGCTATTCTGACTTCTAGAAGGGTTATCGATGTTATGATCCTCAAAATAATAAGTTGCATGTTACATTGGATGTCTCTTTTTATGAGAATGAACCTTACTATAGAGGGGGAGTTTCCGGTTCAACTCTTCAAGGGGAGAACGTGAGTGAAGCACTTGATCTAAACAATAAAGACACTAGAGTTCCACTAGACCAAGTTGAGTTCTTAGACTTGGAAGTATTGCAAGGAAGATTGAGTAAGAATACACATGACATTGAGATTCCCATTGATTCTCCAGATGTGCCAAACCTAACTGAGAGTGATGTAGTATCGATAAGTAATGAAGATGTCGTAGAAGACCTCGTATTAACACCATCAACTGAAGAGATTTCACATAATGTTCAAGAAGATATTGCACCCCAAGTAATTCTTGATTCTCCTCCCACTTCTCAATTACCACTGAGATAAAATAGAGTGTCCCTAAAAAAAATATGAACCTGATATTAGAACCAAGGCCAAATATCTAATTAGCAACTATATCTCAAGTAATAGATTATCATATTCATATGCTCTAATTGTTGATCAATTATCCAAAGTATCTATTCCTAATAGTGTGCATGAGGCATTGGCGGATTCAAAATGGACTAAGGCAATGAATGAATAAATGGAAGCCTTGCAAAGAAACTCAACTTGTGAGGTGGTTACGCTGATGAGAGAAAGAAAGATGATTTGTTGTAAATGGGTATATACTGTGAAGCTTAAAGTAGATGAAAGCATTGATAGGTACAAAGCAATGCTAGTAGCAAAGGATTACACTCAGAAATATGGAGTTAATTACCAATAAACTTTTGTACCATTGGCCAAGCTCAACGCTATTTGTATTTTAATATCAATTGCAATGAATAGAGATTGATTGTTATGACAGTTTGATGTAAAAATGCATTTCGAAATGGTGACTTGGAGGAAGAAGTATACATGGAATTCCCACCGAACATTAAACAAGGACCCATGCATAAAGAAAAAATATGCAATTTGAAAAAATCACTTTATGGGATAAAACAATCACATAGAGATTGGTTTGGGAGATTTGCGTCAGAGATGAAGTCTGTTGGTTTGACCATACCTTGTTTATAAAACACAATTGGGGAAAGGTAACAACTTTAATTGTATATGTATATGATATGACACTAACTGGCGATGACCTTGAAGAAACGAAGAAACTACAGCAGTACTTAGCCACCAAGTTTAAAATGAAAGACTTAGGACAACTGAGATAGTTTCTAGGTATTGAAGAGTCAAGGTCGAGACAAGATATTTCTCTTTCCCAGCGAAAGTATGTATTGGATTTATTGACAGAAACTGTAATGCTAGATTGCAAACCAGCTAAAACACCGATGGAGATGAACCAACAACTTGGAATTTCTTATGAGAAGCAATTAGCAGACAAAGTTAGTTATCAACGACTAGTGAGAAAGTTGATCTAACTAACTCATACCAGGTCGGATATTTTATATGTGGTAAGTGTGATGAGCCAATTTATGCAAGCTCCAAGTACTAAACACATGAGTGCAGTCCATATGATCCTAAGGTATTTGAAAAATGCTCCTGGAAAAGGGTTGTTGTACTCAAAGAATGAAACACCAACTGTTGAAGTCTACACATACGCTTGTTGGGCTGGAGATCACTCAACTAGGAGATCGACTTCAGGTTACTTCACATTCGTTGAAGGTAATTTTGTTACCTGGAGAAGTAAGAAACAAAAGGTTGTTGTTCGGTCAAGTGCAGAAGCGGAATTCCGAGATATGACACATGATCTATGTGAGCTATTATGGATCCAAAGAGTTCTGAATGATTTTAGAGTTGAACGTTATGGACCTATAAAGTTGTTTTGTGATTATAAATCTGCAATTCAAATAGCACAAAATTCAGTACAACATGATCGCACTAAACATGTTGAAGTGGATCATCATTTCATTAGAGAAAAACTTGATCAGAAGATCATCCAGTTTTCATATGTAAAGTCTATGAACGAACTCGCAGATATCCTCACAAAGGCAGTACCAGAAAAAATATTATATGAAGTGATTGACAAGTTGGGTATGATAGATATCTATACACCAACTTGAGGTGGAGTATTGACAATGAGAAATTGATTCAAATTTCGTGATTAGAGGAGATCAAATCCCGTGATTAGAGGATATCTTAATTTTAGGAGATTTTATTATAGGAATATTCCTTTGTTGCCTCTTATATGTATATTGCCTGAAATAGTATTTTAGATTTTCTCTTTTCTGTATATAAATATATGTATATCAGAACAATGAAATTTGATATAGAAAAAAACTTTCTGCTTTTCATTTATCACAAGTCTGCTGCTTCTATTCAACAAAATTATTATCTACATTACCAAAAAGTAAAAAAGCAAATCGCTAATCAAACTGATGACAATCATATGGCTAATATATTACACCAATATTCCAAATTTATTGGCCATTTCACTTAGATTGTCAATTTTGAATTATTTTTTATTATTGTATTTTTGAAGAGTTCGTCTTTTGGAGCTTGGATTAATTTGCACTTTGTAAGTAAAAATATGAAAAACTATGAGAGGTAATTTCTGTCGCATTCAAATTTCAGAGTTGGCAAGAGATTACTTTGGCAAATGAAGAATCAACCACACAAACTCTCCAATCCAAAATCATTCGTCACTCTATATTTTTTACGTTTCAAAATGTTATGTGTTTTGGAAACATATACTTTTATCACATTCGTTTCCACTAAACTATTGAACGAGTTCTTTGAAATACAGTTCTCTAAATAGCAAATTTGCGGGTTATACTAGAATCAGCGCCCTTGGGTAATGCAGCCTAAGCCGTTGCTTTAGGCCCCACTTCTTTTGGGGCCCCATTTTGAAAGTTTATTAACTAAGTTTTCCTTTTAAAAAATATGTATATTAAAGTAAACAATATAAAATTTTAAGAAAATCTTAAAATAATTAAAGTGTACGAAAATATTTTTTATTTTTTATTTAACGGTAACAATTTGAGATTACTAGGTGATGAGAAATATATTTAGACAATTCGAATTAAAAAGACCGTGTTAGCTTCAAAAGAACCTAAGAACCTTAAAACATAACAGCCACTCGGATATTGATGATTTAGACAAAAAAAATTGAAGTTAAAGTGTTAAGAAAAATAGTACAAGTAGAAGATAATATTTCAATTGGTACACTCGATGAGATAAAACGACTTGGTATTTTTTCAAATGTCAATATTACTCATAGAATAATGTTTAACAATTTCCGTAACAAGAACATTTTCGGAAGAAGTTTTCAAGCTAATTCGATACAGAATTATCAGAAAAAATTGATTATCAAAATATTATTAATAACTTTGCATTTCAAAAAGTTAAAAAATATAAATATTTTAAATATATATATATTAAAGGCCTCTCATCCAGATTTGGCTTTAGGCCACCAATTTTGTTGAGCCGCTCCTGACTAGAATTCTATACAAATCTTTCAGCTTTCTTAATTCCTATGAAAATTTTGAACAACACAAATGATTTGCTATAAGAAATATATTTAGACAATTCGAATTAAAAAGATCGTCTTAGCTTCAAAAGAACCTTAAATATAATAGTCACTCGGATATCGATGATTTAGACAAAAAATTTGAAGTCAAAGTGCTACGAAAAATAGTACAAGTAGAAGATAATATTTCAATTTATACACTCAATGAGATAAAAAGACTTGATATTTTTTTCAAATGTCAATATTGTTTATAGAATAATATTTAATAATTTTCGTAACATATACATTTTCGGAAAGAAGTTTTTAAGCTAATTTGATAAAAAAATTATCAGAAAAAAACTAATTATCAAAATATCATTAATAACTTTGCATTTCAAAAAGTTAAAACAAAAATTCAAATATATATATATATAAAAGGTCTCTCATTCAAATTTAACTATAGATCACTAATTTTATTGAGCCGCCCCTCACTAGAATCCTATACAAATCTTTGAGCTTTCTTAATTCGTATGAAAATTTTGAACAGCACAAATGATGTGCTATGGGGGATTAACGTTTCGCGATAAAGTTAAGACACCCCCCACCCCAACCACAAACCAAAAAATAGTGGTTGTATGGAACATTAATTACTCCCTCCGTCGTATATTAGTTGACCCTTTTTTATTTTACACGTCATTTAAAAATTATAAATAATATATTTTTATTACATTATCTTTATCTCTCTTTAATTAATTACACTCTAATCATATTGATTACTTTAAAATAATTAATGTCAAAAGCAAAGTAGAAAAAACTTAATTAATTATATCTTATTTTTAAAAAGTGATTAAGTAATTTGAGTCGGATATTTTAGTAATGTGTCCAAGTAATATAGGATGGAGGGAATACCGTAAAATGTTACTCCATCCGTCCATATTACTTGGTCACTTTTTCTTTTACACGCCCCTTAAGAAATCATAAATAAGAGGGATATTTTTATTACATTACTCTTATTTTTCTTCAATTAATTGCACTTTAATCAATATTGGTTACTTTAGAAAATAATAAATGTTAAGAGCAAAATAGGTAAAATTTAATTAATTCTATCTTCTTTTTAGAAAGTGACAAGTAATTTGAGATATATATTTTTAATAATGTGCCCAAGTAATATGAGAGGGAGGAAGTAATTTAAGTTCTACAGAAGGCAATTTCGAACAAAAATGTTACACTTCTCGACAGTACTAAAGTCTTTTTCTAGTCTTTTTCGAAATGATGCCTAATTTTGGATGCAGAAACACTTTCACAAGTTCCAATTCCAAATTTGATTTCTTACTCTGTTTTTTTTTTGTTTTTTTTTTTTTTTGATAATTCAGGTTTGCGCCATACCGACTACTTCACTCCAGATACCTGCACGTCCTGGAGGTAATAGCACCGGTCCTTCAACACTATTACCAGGTAAATCGTGGTATGTGCTCCGGTGGCCAATTTTCTGGGAGCGTACAACTGATCAATGAGACAAGGTCAAATTCCCCAACTGATTTCTTACTCTTTGTTGCTGAATTAAATATTTCGAAAGGTACATAATACAAACTCTTAGTTCCTCCGTTCTCATTAGTTTTTATGCTTACTAAGTGCTACCTTCACGTACAAAAGAGGGTTCATTTAGCTATTTATATATATTTTTTAAAATGAATAATTTAATTAAATTGTTCTTAATTAAATAGATATTAGAATTTGATAATAAATTTGAAAAATTAAGATTAATTTTTTTCTTATTTTGATAAATAAAATTTCTTTTAACTCAAAAAAAATGCTAAATAGATACTTTTTTTTATCCGGAAGGAGTATTATATCTTTTCTCAAGTACTTGTCATTTAGAAAAAGAATTCGAACTTTACTCGCATTAGTTGTTCTAGAAAGAGGCACATAAATAATGTCCACTTATTTATCAAAAATAGATTAATGCAGGTCATAAATTGAAGAGCTAATAATGTTAAATTAGTCAAATTACTCTTATTAAATAATACTTCTTCCGTGTTAAATTAGCAATTACTTTAACTTAAAAAAATTATCCCAGAATAATTATCACTTTAAAAATTTAAGATTAAAGTCGACTATTATTTTAAGTTTTACCCTTAATAATACTGCTCAATTCCCAAAAAGTATTTAATAGTTAAATATTACTGGTAGTTAGAATAGTGACCATCATTAGAGAGCTAAAACTGTTCACACTACCTTGTAGTATTTGCTTAATCAGCGTAAAAAAGCTAAATCAGTTGAATTAATGGGACGGATGGAGGATTTTTTAAAAGGTGTGTAAAAGCTTATCAACAACAATAATTAACATACTCAGTGAAATCCCACAACATGAGGTCTGGGGATGATAGAATGTACGCAGATCTTATCATACTTTGGGAGATAGAGAGATTGTTTCCGAAAAATCATCGGCTTAAGAGAAAGATAAAAGCATAAAAAAATCATATAAGAACAAGAAATTCAAAGCACTATGGAAATGAAAATAAAGAAAGCGACTAAGTTATGATAAAACATTTTGAAAAAGGAATATTAGCTACCACATATAAAATAGAATAATCGAAGTACAAGAATAGTAATAAAAATCAAAGAACAAGAAATTATAGAGCAATAATGACAACTAAATGAAACAAGGGGAGTATTTATTATTTTTACCACATGTAGCGAATTATTATCACAAGGGGACCTCGACTTAAGTAAGATAACATTGATCCAAATTAAGATAATAGCTTTAAAATGACAATTATTATCTTGTATTGCAGTAGACTCTGGGTTGTATTAGATGGTTTAGTGTTTTTGTTGCTTAGTAAATGCTTCTGATTGTACATACTTCTCTGTGGTAGTAAAATTTGTTTATTTACAACAACAACAAAAAAAAGATAATAACTTTAAGATAGGATGAGAAGTCTGAAATGGTAGGGGAAAGTCGAGTAACAATTTTTCTTCGAATTAAGATGATTACAAAAAAATCAATTTTCTTTTTACCTGTTCAGAATTTTCTTTAATATAATTTTGGAACATAGAATTTCCCTTAAAGAAAGGGAAGAGAGTGAAAGAGAATAATCTCTTGATTATTTTTATTAATGTAAAAAGTTTATATACATGATGTACAATATTAAACCTAGCCTATAATTACGGAAATCAAATATACATTTTTCTAATACAAGACTACTCTCATAATTACACATGTACAAGATCTTTAATAATATCATAAGAATGTGTATATTCTATTACACCCCCGCAGTCATAGCGGGCGGTTGTCGTACGCTGAAACTGTCCCTAAAATCTTCAAACAGAACTAAGGGAAGTCCCTTAGTAAAGATGTCAGCAATTTGTACCGTGAAGGGACATGCAAGATACATACTTATCCACGAGCTACCTTTTCGCGAACAAAGTGAATATCCATCTCGATATGTTTTGGTGCGCTAATGTTGGACAGGAAAGTGAAGCTCTAAGATGAGGTTACACAACCAACAGGACTCAGACACCACGTTGGCTACCCCTCGATATTTGGACTCCGCGCTGAAACGCGATAAAGTAGCCTGGCGTTTAGCCAACAAAGTGACCAAGTTATCACCAAGAAACATACAATAACCAGATGTCGAGCATTTGATATCTGGACATCCACCCCAATCAGCATCTGTATAAGACATGAGAGTAGATATTGATGATGGATATAAGTGTAAACCATAATCAAGAGTGCCTTGAGTGTAACACAAAATGCGTTTGAGAACGTGCATATGTTCTTCCCTCGGATCATGCATAAATAAATACACATGTTGCACTGCATAAGTAATATCGGGCCTCGTAAACGTAAGATACTGAAGAGTCCCGCAAGACTACGATAGTGGGAGAGATCTTCGTAAGGTGTGCTAGAATTAGCACTCAGCTTCGGTTTAGTGTCAACTGGAGTAGGAGATGACTTACAGGAAGACATGTCAGCCTGTTCAATAATCTCTGCTGCCAACTTCATCTGGGACAAAAATAGACCACATGCATGACGAGTTACATGGATACCCAAAAAATAACTCAAAGACCCCAAGTCTTTCATAACAAACTCGGAGCTGAGAAGAGATATGATAGACTTGCGCAATTTATCAGAAAAAATAGTCAATATAATATCATCAACATATAACATGATGTATGCCAAAGAAGAACCGCGACGGTAGATGAACAGAGAATGATCAGACATGCTATGAGAAAACCCAAGAGTAGACACATAATCTGCAAACCTTTTATACCAGGCCCGAGGAGCCTGTTTGAGCCCATATAATGACTTCCTAAGCAAGCACACATGGTTTAGATGATCGGGGTCCCAATGGATGATGCATGTATACATTTTCATTGAGTTCTTAGTGTAAGAACGCATTTTTCACATCTAACTGATGGATGGGCCATGCTTTTGAGAGAGCCAGACTGAGAACAGTGCGAATAGTTATCGGTTTGACCACCGGACTAAATGTCTCTCCACAATTCACGCCAACCTGTTGAGTTTTGCCATCACCTACAAGACGGGCCTTATGCCTCTCAAAACAACTATCAGATTTTTCCCTATGAGTAAAAATCCACATAGAACGAATCACATTTACACCAGGCGGACGGGGCACCAACTTTCACGTCTTATTTTCAATAAGAGCATTATATTCATCATCTATGACCATTTTCCAATTCGGGTCACGAAGGGTAGACACGGGGTTATGTGGTAGAGATGATTTAGTGACATTAGATTTGAGATTAAAATATCTTTTTGATTTAAAGATACTCCGTTGGCTATGAGTAACGGGCCCTTGACTCGGAATAGAAGTGGGTCGGACCTGGGTCGGTATAGTAACGTCTGAACTGACTGGACTGAGAAGGAGGTCATGGGTTGGGCCAGCAGGTAGTGGGTCTGCTGGCAGAGGGACCGGATCGAGGGAGGGGCTGGATGGGCCGAGGGACTGGACCGAGGTAGTGAGCCTGCTGGATCGAGGGAGGGGCTGGATGGGCCAGCAGGCAGTGGGTCTGTTGGCAGAATTGGACCCGGTTGTGTGACATTTGGGCCTGCAAGTAGTGGACCTGCTGGCAGAGCGGGAGGACGAGTATTTGGGCCGACAAGTAGTGGGCTTGCCGGTGGCTGCAGGTCCAAAAGCCGAGATGTGGGCTAGGCCAAATGGTGGACCACATACGGGGATAGCCCATAATCCAAAAAATTATAATGATTGGAGACGGGATTATGCAACTTGGCAAACGGAAATTGGGTTTCATAAAAAATGACATGGCGACTAATGATGATTTTATTAGAGAATAAATCATAACATTTGTAACCACGATGATTAGACGGGTAACCCAAAAAAACACACACGCGGTAGAGCGAGCTTGAAGTTTGTTGATGGTAGAGTAGGGGAAAAGATGATAACATAAACACCCAAACACCCTAAGATGAGAATATGAATGGTCTTTTTGATAAAGAATTTTCGAGTAAGGTGACGGAAGGAGTATTATTTTTGGAGAAGGAAAAGTTTTCTCTTGATACCATGAAAGAGAATAATCCATTGATTATTTTCATTAATGTAAAAGGTTTATATACATGATATACAATAGTAAACCTAGCCTATAATTACGAAAATCAAATATACATTTTTCTAATATAAGATTACTCTCATAAATACACATATACGAAATCTCTAATAATATAGATGAATATATGTGTATATTCTATGAGAGAGAATGTCAAAGTAGGGCGGTTGCCACCCCATACTGCCGTGATGCACCGCCACTGCAAATCTGATAACTGGTAAAGCAGTAATTGATGTTTGAAATTTCAAAAGAAATCACAGGATATATAGAGCCTTGATATTTTGACTTTAGTTTATTGACTTAGTCTGCCTGTACTTCTAGGAAATCCAACAAAATTCTAGAAAAAGAGAAAAAATATTATAGCGATCGAAGGTCTTTTGACTTTTTTTTTTTAATTAGAAGATATGTTTCCTACTCATGACTACTTCCATTTTACCACTAAATATTTGGTTCACAATCACGTATATATGGAATTCTAACCATGTAATTGTGAATTATAGCCATAATTACAATTAAAATGATCTATCTCACTTTTTATATAGGATAAATAATTTCATGATTGTAGTATAAAATTTATTCTAATGGTAGCTAATACCCTTAACCAAATACACAATAGATTCAATCTCAAATTTTATACTGAGATAATCCGCTTAATCCTCTAACCAAACAATGCCTAAGCAGGGGCAAATTTATGTACAAAAAATGGGTCACGTGAATCCATGATCATCTGACTAAACTTGTTATATTATGTATATAATTCTTAAAATATATCTAATATTAACGGAAGGACTCATGGTTAAATTGAGTGGTGTGATTAAGCACTGAGTTTAATTTCTTAAGGTCAAAGAATCGGATCCAACTTATTGCACTTTTGTGTCTTCTTTTTTAATTTTAATTTTTAAAGTAACATTTAAAAGCAATAGTGCACCCATTCTCTTGAAATTCTAGATTCGCCTCTGCGTCTAGGGGTTTTGGTGAAATGAATACGATGCCTTTATCTTTAATTATGTGTCTCAAATTTGAACCTCGAGTATAATGCCCTGAGTAGGAACATTTCCCCATTTAATGAATTTTATACGGCGTAAATTCAAATTTAGTAGGAGATCCAAAGCCGATAAAGGAAACTTGATAAGAAACAAAAAAAACTAAATTTTATTCTTTACTTCTCCCTTGTTTTTTTTGTTACAATATGAAAATTGTTTTTGCTCTTTGCTAAAGCCGTTAAAGTAATTTGAATTATCCTTAACAAGGACATCAAATATTCTAACAAGATGACTAAACACAAATTTGTTTTTACGAAAAACAAAGTCAATTACAATGTATCTTGGAGATTGGCTCCGAATGATCAGACTATTAATCCGTCGGTTACAATTGTCAATACGCACACACAGAGACACACAGCTTCCTATAATTAAAGCACTTTGTAAATAGTATAGGCCGTAGGGTAAGTAATGACTAACGAGTAGCAGTCGTTAGTATTTAGTGCGTTATATTAGTATGGGTAGTTTTATGGAAATATTTTTTACATATCATTCGAATAATAGTTAAAAAATAAAAGAATGTTAATAAATAAAATTTTATATTATTAAAAATATATACACTACTATGTATATTATAATCTCTATTAATATTACACTTGTCCGACCCCCCTCTATTATATGCCTTTGAGTTATCTTCCCTCTTGTGCCTCCTCATCTTCAATCTTCTTCCTTATAACCATCACAAAATTCTCTTAATTATTTCCCCCAAAATTTCCTCCTTTTTCTTATCTCTATAGCAACATTATCTCCACAAATTCATCTTTCTAAATTCATACATGTATATTTCTAATATTTCATCTGTTACCAAATATATATATCCACTAGTCTTTGCCTTGAACTATGCTAATAACAACTTCACTTAAGCAAATTCCCTTTTCCTGTTCCATTATTTTCTTTCTACCTCGTTACTAGTGATATATAAATATAGTACTACTACTACTACTATTATTACTATTATTATTTTTTTCTTTGTGTGAGTTGTCTTTACTATATGGTAATTTCTCCATTCTGTAGTATTTAATATTGGTGGTTGTAGTAAAGGCCAAGGCCTGAGTGAATTGAAGATTCTTGTTTGCCTCTCTTTGTGATGGGAATAGCTGAATTTTTTCTTCAAACTCATCAGTACTTGTACTACTCAGTACGTCGTTGTTGAGGCTCAATAAAAATATTTATATCAATGGAGTACGGCAGTGGTGGCACCAGCAGTGGCGGTGGAGGTGCCGACCCCCACGACGCCTCCGATCCTCACCGGAGAAAGAAACGTTATCATCGTCATACTGCTAATCAAATTCAAAGGCTTGAAGCGTAAGAAACTAAAATTTCACATATAGTTGTACAACAGTACTAGCCATGCATTTGCATTTGTCACTACTTTTTATTCCAATCTATAGCAACTTTTTTTTTTTGGTATTACTAATTTGGTTATGTTTTTGGTGTTGGTAGTATTTTTAAAGAATGTCCACATCCAGATGAGAAGACAAGATTGCAGTTAAGTAGAGATTTAGGCTTGGCTCCTCGTCAGATTAAGTTTTGGTTCCAAAATAGAAGGACACAAATGAAGGTTTGTTTAATCTTTGTTCTTTTTTTGGAATTTTGAATATTTCTCAACTGTTGTATTGTTTTTTCCTTGGGATTTTAGGCACAACATGAGAGATCAGATAATTGTTCACTTCGAGCAGAAAATGATAAAATTCGATGTGAAAATATAGCAATCAGAGAAGCTCTCAAGAATGTGATTTGCCCATCATGTGGAGGTCCTCCAGTTACTGAAGATTCATATTTCGATGAGCAAAAATTGAGAATTGAAAACATGCAATTAAAAGAAGAGGTCCATTTAATTGAATATCTTCCCTAATTTAATTTAACAATTTCTTTGTTCTTTCACTTATTTGATATAGTTATTCATTTTATTTTCTTGGAACATGCAGCTTGATAAAGTATCTAGTATTGCTGCTAAGTATATAGGGAGGCCAATTTCACAACTTCCACCAGTGCAACCTATTCATCTATCTTCACTAGACTTGTCTATGTCTAGTTTTATGGGCCATGGCCCTAATTCTCTTGATCTTGATCTTCTTCCTGGAAGTTCGTCGACTATGCCCAGTTCGGCCTATGCTACATTGAATTTATCAGACATGGATAAATCCCTTATGGCTGATATTGCTGGTAATGCCATGGAGGAACTCATTAGACTGGTGCAAACTAATGAACCTTTGTGGATGAAGTCCACAATTGAGGGCAGAGATGTACTTGATTTCGATAATTATGATCGGATTTTCCCGAGGGCTAATAGTCATTTTAAAAATCACAATGTTCGGATTGAGGCTTCCAGGGAATGTGGTGTTGTCATCATGAATGGTTTAGCATTAGTCGACGTGTTTATGAACGCGGTTAGTTTATCTTAACAGTCTTCTATTTTTTGTTGCAAATTGAAAGAGTTGGGTTTAAGACTAATTGTTTTTCTTTTTTATATTTGGTAGAATAAATGGAAGGAATTCTTTCCTACAATTATTTCAAAGGCTAGAACGCTCGAAGTAATATCATCTGGTGTAATGGGCAGCAGAACTAGTACATTGCAATTGGTAAAGAAAATCATTATACTTAACAAGGATGGATTATTTTTTTTATTTTTTTTTTGAAAAATACATCTATTTTCTTGAAGCTGAAAACGACTATGTGATGCAGATGTATGAAGAATTGCAAGTGCTTTCACCATTGGTCCCAACGCGCCAATTTTATTTCCTAAGGTTTTGCCAGCAGATTGAGCAAGGCTCATGGGCAATTGTTGATGTCTCTTATGATATAAATCAAGAAAATCAGTATTCTTTCACTTCTTGCAAGGTTCATAGGCTTCCATCTGGATGCTTGATACAAGATATGCCCAATGGTTATGCCAAGGTTGTCCAAAGTAGCTGTAAAATCATTAGATATTGTGATTAATTAGCTCTACATTTGCCATTTATTATGAGATAAATTTCTAACTTTATTTATGGAATAGGTTACTTGGGTGGAACATGTAGAAGTGGAAGAGAAAGGTTTAATTCATAGACTATATAGAGATCTTATACACAGTGGGTTGGCTTTTGGAGCAGAGCGATGGATTGGAACTCTTCAAAGAGTTTGTGAAAGATATGCTTGTCTCGTGGTTAATAGCACCCCTTCACATGACCTTGGTGGAGGTAACTTAAAACCAAATTTGTTTTTTTTCCCAAGAATTATTGTTAAATCAGTTACTAGTAATCAGAAGTTTTAAATTGATGGATAATATGTAAAATGTTATGGTGGCAGTAATTCCATCGCCCGAAGGGAAGAGGAGCATGATGAAACTGGCACAAAGGATGGTGAGTAATTTATGTGCTAGCGTAAATCCGTCTAATGGACACCAATGGAACACAATTTCTGGGTTAAATGAGTTTGAAGTCAGAGCCACCCTTCAAAAGAGCACCGACCCTGGTCAGCCCAATGGCGTAGTCATTAGTGCAGCTACCACAATTTGGCTGCCAATTTCTCCACAACATGTCTTCAATTTCTTCAGGGACGAACGGACTAGACCGCAGGTCTGTGCAAATTGACTATGCTTCTGGATTCATTTGACTTTGTGCACAGTGTGGAAATGTAGAAAAGTTTCGTTTGATTTATGTTTTGGTTTACTTTAAGCCTAACCAAATGTAAATTGAGATTACTTGGTGGCTTGGTGCATGTAACTAGTCGTTTTTGTTAATTCTAAAAACATTCTTGATTTGAGGAATTCATTTGTTTATGTTTACAGTGGGATGTCCTTTCCAACCAAAATCCAGTGCAAGAGGTAGCTCATATTGCAAATGGCTCTCATCCAGGGAACTGCATTTCTGTGCTACGGGTAACTTGATGAAACCATACTAGAAATATATTTTCTTAAAAATTAAATATGAATAGCTTTATCTTTATTTTATCCTTAAAATTACAACAATTTGATCATGAGGAGAATGTTACATATTTGCAGGCCTATAACACTAGCCAGAACAACATGTTGATACTCCAAGAAAGTTGCATAGACTCATCAGGGGCACTAGTAGTGTATAGCCCCGTGGATGTACCAGCCATCAACATAGCTATGAGCGGCGAGGACCCCACGTATATCCCGTTGCTACCCTCGGGGTTCACGATATCGCCAGATGGTCGGCAACTAGACACCGGTGCCGCATCATGTAGCAGCAGCTCAAATGCAAGTACCATAGGGAGTGGCATGTCAAGGGGTTCACTTATAACAGTAGTGTTCCAAATTCTAGTAAGCAGTTTGCCAACAGCAAAAATGAGCCCAGAATCAGTAAACACTGTGAATAACCTCATAGGCAGCACTGTTCACCAAATTAAATCTGCCTTGAATTGCTCCACTTCCTGATCCTGTTTTTTTTTAAAAAAAATCAGTTCAGCAACTTTAATTACCTCTGCTTCTGTTTGGAAGTAGTTGGGAATTTTCAATGCCCCTGCCACTACTGCTACTAATTCTGTCACAGCTTTTTTTTGTTTTCTTTCTGAGATTTCATTTTGCTTAAAAGAGGGAGTCAAGAACGCACCATACAAGAAACATCTTGGTAACAAGTGTTTACAATTGTATTCTGTTTAGGTAAGAAAATTGTATGGTTCGGGTATTGACTTCTGTACTTGAACTTTATTCTATCAATCTAATGGAAGTATGTTTGAATTATTTTTCTATAAATCAGAATTTAATTTCTCAGTCTTATGAATGTTCTTTTTTACTTTTCTATTATCTCTTTCTGTTCACGTCCATATTGTATTTAAGATTGTGGTCCAATGTGAGAGGAACAAAGACCATCCTGGCCTAGAGTTGAAAGTCCAGAAGAGTTGGGCCAAAACAATGACATATTAAGAAAAGCTAGTTTATTACTTCACTAATTCATATATATAGATAGGGGCCTCAATTCTCAACTGTTCTAGTTCCCTTTTGTGGTGAGAAGTTGTATAGAAAAAAACATTAAAAAATTAATCTAAAACATGTTGGTAGATTTATTATTAAATGCTGGTGTGAACAAGGAAGTCCCTTTTTTAGGCCCAAGGGTGTCGAATTGTCGATAGGCATCTTTATTCTCAGGTTTAAGATGGAACCTGACCATTATACAATTGAATGCTGCATTGCCCCTGTAACTTGTGGGGCATCCAGAAAGTAACGCTTCAATTTTTTCAAATTATATTTGCTGATAAAACATTGTCTAGAAATTTGGAGATTATGATATTTCAACTAATTCCTAACAAATACATTCGGTGAACAGACAATTTTTTTTATCTATAATAGTGATGTTTGATTCAATTTGCGCATATCTCGATTAATTTCATGGATTATCTGCTACCTACTATTAGGACAGTAACATATAACTCTATCCACCAAGACTTGGACATATATGAAGAAAAAAAAACCTAATGTCTTTGCCTAACAGATACTCGCATATTTTCTCACAATAACGATACATTTTTTTTTTTTGCATGGACAACCTTCCAAAATGTCCCTAAAGGAACAAACTATTGGGTCTGCATTCAGCCTCTTGGATGGAGAACTCAACTTGAACTACCTTCAGATATGTACTAAAGTAGAAGTGGGGATGGAAATTTTTCGTATTTTCAATGGACAATTACTTGACCAGGAGAGAGATCACAATTCAAATTATACACACAAAATGTGTGCACATATGAGAATAGTTTCTATCATAAATAGTATAAGACCATGTTTAGCGAAACTTTTAAAAAATGTTTATGATTTTAAATGTTAAATTACGAAAAAGGAGTACGTATTAAGGTTCATTTTACAATCAATATTATTTAAGTGGAAAAATAATTTTAATATTTTATTAAGAAAGGCATTGATTAACTTTTTCTTTAATTTTATTTAATTAAAATTTAAAATATAAAAATATATATTAAGAATTTTAATCAATATACATATAGTTAAACAAAAAGAATAAAGAGGAGGTTGTAATTTTTCATTTTGAATGGATTATTTCTCCTTCTGTTTTTGCTTCTTGACTAAATTATTAATTTGTATTTTTAAATTAAAAAAAAGTGCTTGTGACCTCCCTAAAACTCGGCCAAACATGACAGGCTATAAGAATTGGACATTAGCACTCAGACATATGCTTTAGAAAAGATATGATTGGATGACAATAATATTATTTGTAGGAAATCTTTCAAATAAATTCAATGTCTCTAACGAGGCTACCTCTTGAATACGAAAGCCACAAGATTTGGTCATAAAAAGTAGGCAACCAAAGGAAAAGAAGACAATATCTATGTTAGGAGAAAGAAATCTCAGCATTCAGATTTGCACAAAATAGAGAATGAAGGACTGAAGTGAAACAAGCTGTAATATTCCTTCAGTTAGCAAATGTATAATAACTGGACATTCTAGAACAAAATATTGTTGCGGTTCATGGATCCAACTGACTCAACCTTCAATATCTGGAATTAATGCAATGATATGGTAATTTCTTGGTCCAAAAATCTATTATCAGACCTGGAACACAGATTAGAATTGTATCATCTGCAGAAAGATTTAGTTCAAGAAAATAGTGATATAGCAGGGTATTACTAAAATAAAAAGGTTGTGGGATGAACTATGACACACTCTTAACTCTAATTTACTTTGTACTTGTGTGTATACTTGTAATGGAAAGAAGAAGATGGTTCAATTTAAGGAAGATGAAAGGCTCATTTATCAACTGTCAATCATGATTACTCTCTTCTTATGCAAGATGAGAATCAAAAGGAGGTACATGTTACTTTACAATTTCCAAGTGATGGTTCCTCTGGGAATCAATTCTCTTCTCAGTACTCTACACGAAAACAAGTTGCTGCAACTTACAGAGGAAAGAAAAACAATCAGTTTTGTACTTAATAATTGTATCACACTGTTGAGAACTGCTACAGGCTTATAGGGGTTCCTACTGATTTTAAATTCACTAAGTCAAAGAATGTTCAAGAAACTGCATGGAGCAATTCAGTTGTTTCCTCAAAACAACAACAAGGAAACCAACAAAGCATGAATTCTGGTAACCATGTTGCTCAATAGCTCTCTAAACTTATCAAACTCCTAAAAACCATGCAAATTCAGCTGCTAGTATTTATTTTGAAAATTCTCCCTCTTGTTACTCAGTTATAAATTCTAATTCTAGTTCATGGATCATTGATTCAGGGGATTCTCAACATATGTATTTTAATCCTAAGTTTTTTCTATTCTTAGCAACTTTATCTAAGTATATATTTGTAAAATTACCTAACTCTTCCACAGTAAAAGTCACTCATGCAGGGGATGTATGTATTCTGCCTGATTTTATATTAAAGAATGTGCTTCACATTTCTAGTTTCAAATTTAATCTACTCTCTGTCACTTTCAAGTGTATTGTTCTTTTCATATCTAATGGATGTATTTTGTAGGACCCTCTCATGAGAAAGCCTCAAGTTTTTAGTAGGATCAAAGATGGACTCTACATTCTGGAAACAATAGTAAGTCTACAAGTTTGGAGTTTTGTTTTTCCTAAGATATGTATTTCTCATTCTGTTTTAGCTTCAGTTTCTTCACCTAAGAGATGTATTTCTCAATCTGTTTTAGCTTCAGTTTCTTTACCAATTTCAGCTAAATCAAAATCTGATGTAATGTTATGACATGTAAGATTGGGACATTTGCCTTTCAAAGCAATGAAATACATCAGTTCTATTTCATTTATGTCCAATTTTAATTCTCCTTGCACTATATGTCCTTTAGCAAGACAATCTAGGTTGCCTTTTCCAGTCATATAGAAGTTATCTTTGATCTTATTCATATAGACAATTGGGGACTTTTGATGTGAAATGGGCTCGGGAATCCAAAGAAATTGAAGATGGGTTCTTCAACCCCACATGAATACCAAGAACAATTACAAAAAGTAATAAAAAGGATAGGGAACGCGGACACAGGTGGTGCATGACTATCGTCAGCTAGTGCCGTAAGGTGTTGGGTTAAGTCCCGCAACGAGCGCAACCCTCGTGTTTAGTTGCCATCGTTGAATTTGGAACCCTGAACAGACTACCGGTGATAAGCCGGAAGAAGATTAAGAAAATTATTAGGTTAAACACACACCTAAACAATTAAATACCTAGACATATGTAAATACTACCAATAATCTTAAATTTAGTGTGTGAAGAAAGAAATGGTTAATCTACAATTGAAATGCAATCAATTAACTCAAAGAAACAATGAAGAAAATTTAGGAACTAATTAGATTAACATTCAAATAAGAGATATAATCCAAAGGGAGAAGAAAATGAACACATACATAAATTACCAACTTGTAATAATTCAAGAGAGGTTGAAGAGGGTACGAGACAATTCCCCACTTTCAAAAGAGTAATCTACACATAATCCAACATAATTTATTCTTCAAAAGAAAGACATAATAGCCTATTTATACCAGGGTTCATTATCTAAGCAAAATACTAAAATACCCTTTAACTTATGGGCATCCAATTTAAGACTAAAAATATGGGTCTTCTTTCTTCTTTTGGGCTTCAAATTGTCTTGGATCTTGCTCTCCACTCTTTAAATATCCACATAAGCATATTGTGGATCTTGAAGCTCGGAAAGAAGTCTCCAATTTCATGATGGTCGTCTCATATCCCATCATTCTTTAAAGAAATTCGTCTGCGAATTTGGTCCTTGCAAAATAATGACGGGAATAAGTATAAAGACACGAATTTACCCAAACAATACATAGCAAAGGCAAAGAAATTTTACAAATTTCCACTCAAATTGCACACATTTGTGATATAACCAAGTATCATAAAAATTAAAGAAGAACATCTTCATATTATAAACAACAAGTACTTGACTATAAGGAACAAACTTCTCATTGGATTTATCAAAACAACCAAAAATTTCAAGAAATAAAATATATGAAGCACACTTGAAAGCATTAACAAATAAAAGCATATTAATATATTTTACCTCAATGGATTTTGATAATCCAGATTTAAGTACTAGCCATTCAAATATACCATTCTCAATTTTAAAAAGTTTGAAAACCACTTGAAACAATATAGTACCAACTCAAGACTCTCATTATCCTTGTACAACTTCTTTGGTTCAACCTTCACAATTGAATCAAGAAAATTAGTAGGTTCTTTCAAAGAATGACATTTCACCCTACAAGCATTAGTATAATCAATGAAGAATGTTCTTTTAAAGTTAGGAATTGAGTAAGTAAAGAAATTAACACTAGTGCTAGTATCAATCACTTCACCTTTCTTTTTGCACAAGGGTTCACTAACTTTAAGAAGCTCCCCAAACTCATTTTTTTTCACTAGTACATTCCTCAACATCCATAATTTCAACTCCATATAAAGGATTATCATACACTTTGAAGCCATAAGAAGAAGTCATGCCATTACAATACAAAATATTATAGTCAAAATTCAAATCACTATTAACATCAAGTATCTCATCAAATGAAGTAAAAGTAGTTATAAAAGAATCATGACTTTCTTCATCCCATAAAGGAGGATCATTATATGAGTCAACATCAAACTTATCATCACTAGTCAAAGATTCACAATCAAGTTGATTCACACAATAATCTTCAATAAAGATGCAATCTTTATGGTCAAGCACATTAACAACACATGGCACTCCAAAGTCATCGATGTTAACATCACTAGTTTTAAACTTACTATCAAGTTCACAAGAATATTCAACAAGATCTCCACAACTCAATTCAACTAGTAGATGCTCACAACAAACTATAAATTCAACTAGTAGATGCTCACAACAAACTATAAAATCATCATTACAAGCTAAAGAATCATTATGCTAAAAAAATGTTATGACCAACTTCTAAACTCAAACTTTCAACAAAGTTATTTAAATTACTTGGAGTAGAAAGTTTAGCCATTTTACTCTTCAAATAAACTTTCTTTACCTTGCTCTTACTCAACTAAGCCCATAGATTCTCTTGAAAATGTACCTTGTTCTTCCAAGTTCTCCAAAGATGAATTTTCTCCTTTTGATTGCTACTTTAAGTGCTCCTCTCCAAGTGATCTTTCACAAGACACAAAAGAACTAGAGAAAGTAGAAAGGTTAGTAACATTATAATAAGAAAGATCCTCACTCTCAATCTTTTGTTTTCCATCTTTCTTTTCAATCTCTACTCTCTTCTCTTGTGATAACTCACTCTCTTCATTCAATTTTTTCACTCTAGAGTCATCACTTTTCTCTCTATCTTTTCTCTTTCATCCTCACTTTTTCTTGTAGTATTCTTCAAGGATGCCCTCAAATTCACTTGCTCTTTCAACATTTCATTTAGCTCCAATGGTTCAAACTAGATCATTTTTTCTTCCATCTTCAATGATAGTGATTCTTCCTCCCACTATGCACAATATCCCTATCATATATTTAAGGTCTCCCAAGAATAATATGGCAAGCATGTAATTGCACCACACCACAAGTTACTTTATTTTTATAGTCTCCAATTATGAAAGGAATTTTCACCGTTCTACTCACTTTAAGTTCACCATATTCATTCAACCATTGCAAACTACATGGCCTATGATGATTAAAAGTCTTTAACTTTAATTCTTTGACCAAGGTAGTTCTAATCAAGTTATCACAACAAGTACCATTCACTATCAATGTGTACATCCTTTCAAATAATATAGAAAATATTATGTCTTTGTGTACATTCTTCTTCTTCATTCAAACAAGTAGATAAAGATCTCCTCGCTAGCAAATCTTTACTCACAAGCACAACCTCATCATTAATATTTTTCGCTAAAGAAGTATTACTTTGATTTTGTTGCGGATGAACGAACTTCTCGACATCCTTGCAAGTTGTCTTGATAGTTTTTCGCAAACACTGCAGCCTCTCGATTGATTTTATGTCACTTGACTCTGTTGAGCAAACACTACGACACTGCAGCGTTCATAACTCAAGAACTCTGAATAATTAAATGCAGTATTGAAGGGTAAAATTAGGTGTCAACAATAATTATTAATAAATCCATAACTAGTTTCATCATATCGATAAAGAATAAAAATCTAAGAAACATAAGCATTTAAAATTAATTGAGATTTTAACTATTTCAAGTTTCACGTAAGAATTCTTCAATTGTAGGTTGCTTCATTAATTTCAGTCTCTTAGTGATAATATAACACTGAAATCGGCGAAGAATTTTGTCCAAATTTTAAGCAAAAGGAAATTCAATATATTTTTCTTAAAGGTTGTCGAAGAGCTTAACAATTGACTCTTTTTTCTCACCCCAAGTAGTAGTAGGTTGATACTCTTTATCGACACTTTCGTTGTCACCTTATGCATCCGTTGTCTCTTGTTCTTCCACTTCAATTGCTTGTGCAATTATCTCTTCATTAGTGTAAGTTTCAAGAATTAGAAGTGTTGCGCCAAATTCCATATAAGTTGGTAGCATCCATTGCTTGATTGGTGGTATATATGAGATGAAATTTGAGCTATAAGTGATGACACACTACCAACATCCGCAACAAATTTTAAATTTTCATTAACATTGGGTTTGTCATATGTAGGTAGTTTTTCAGTATTTCTCCAACAATGGAGAATGGTAGAGGTCTTAACATCATTCCATGCTTATAGAAGCATGTTAATTGATTGTCGTAAGTTGAACTTGGGTCATTAAATATCCTTTTAGATATTCGTACTTGAAATTTATTATGTTCATGACATTAATGATGATTACCATAAATATTTTAGTATTTCATATTTATACATAATATATATCTTACAAAATATTATTAAATAATATTTGATATGACTATTATAGAGAGGTAATTTTACAAAGAGTGTATCGCTATAATGAATGTCAATGTTGTTATACGTAGAGTGTTGTTATAGAGAAGTAAAATATAACATGAAAAATTAGTTCCGAAGAAAATCAAATGGTTATAATGTAATATTATAACGAATGTGACTGTAGTATATAGATAAGAGTGTGGCAAACCCGCAATCATCATCAGGCTAATGTAACCAAGATGATGGACTTCTACTTAAAAAGAAAAAGGGATAATTTAATAAAATTAAATTTTTGGTAAAAATATTTTTGTCTTAAAAAAAATCCTGCAAAATTGATAGTTTTTTTCATGGCAGAAAAGTTGTTTCTGCTACTGCTATAAAAAAAACTCTTTTTTATCAAATACCTCAAATTAAATCTCTTAAACATATTGGTTTTATTTAGAAAGTATTGTTAGCTTCCAAAGTGTGGTCAAACAAGATGGTAATGGTCTTACTTGCTCGGTGCTCATTCCATTTCACATAGTCGCAGTTTGGCCTCTTAGGTTCAAAACTTTGATTTTCAAACTAAATTAACCAATAATTTGAAAATTGATAAGATAGTTGAAAAATACCGAAAATACTGTTGAATATTCTATCTTAGGTTTAAAAGCATTATCATATCGACAAAAGGGGACTTGAAATATCACATAGTATTAATTTCAGGCTCAAGCTGCATTTGGATACCACTAAGGTTCGTAAATTAAGATCATTCCAGTTTCCCCGTAGAAGCATTTTACTCCATAGGTTTAATTGACCTTAATTGTGAATTGTGCTCCACCCCTATTTTGAATTTTTTGCACATGACCGCAAACTTTAGTGAAAAAGTAACACTCCCTCAGTTATAAATAATTGTCATGTTTAGTTTCTCGAGAATGAATTTGACTAATTTTAAAAATTAAATTATATTAAATTAGTTTAATATTATAAAATTTAGATTTCCAAGTGCAAGTACTTTATCTTGGTAATAGCTGCAGCACATGCCATATTTTCCCAAGATTAATACTCCCTCCATTGCAAATTAATAATCACTTTTAACTCCAAAAATTATCCCAAATAATTAGTACTCCATCACTTTAGAAAAGCTAAACACTTCTCTTTTATGGCAATAATTAAGTGTTAAGAAAGCCAAAAGACTTAGCAATTGTCTGGGAAAGTAAAAATGGGCCGGAGGGAGTACTCCTTACTCTTATTGTTCTCTTGCCATGTTGAATCATGATTCATGGTATTATTATTATATGGTTTCAAGTTGGTAAATACTTGCATTAATACACGATATGTTTACACTAAATTTTAAAAAAATAATTGAACTTTAATAGTTAAATCAATATTGTAAGTATATATACCTTGCTAACCTTTTATTGTATTAATAGTATATCGTACACCTTCCAATCCAACCTTTTGTTGGTATTCTATGGTACTTTATAGAGCAGTACGGGAAGTAATAACTATTACCAATGTTCGAAAGAATAAATAAATGGTCAATCTTCAAACTGCCGCATGTGTGTTGTGTCTTGAATCTTGATCACCTTGCAAAGCCAATGTTGAGAACTGCCGCAAGTTTGTTGTGTCTTGAATGTTGATATCCTGAAATCAAGAAACAACTAAATCTGGATGGTTACAACGTTGTGTGTTGAGTCGAGGATAGCCCTCTATCCTTAAGACAAGATTGCCCCGTATATATGTTTTTACGTTAGCGGACAATAGTCTCCCAAGATAAAACAACACTTTAATCTCAACACTACAAAGCCAATAGGTTGAGCACATCAAGAAGAAAACAAATATGACTCGACTTGCTGAAGATATGGAATAGGAAGGAAGAGTTTCTCTCTACTCTTCTCTTTTGTCTCTGTGTATATAGTGTGTCTCTGTAGTGTATATCTTGTGTATATAAGGGTGTTTGCTCACTGTTTTTCCGTCTGATTTACTCACTTTGTTTTGGCAGTTTTAAGTATTGTTTTGATCGATTTTTCATCTGTTTTCTGACTAGTTTTCTACCTGTTGTGCAGCTATGAATTGAGCCAACAACTACTCAATATATAGCAAGCAAGAGGGGCTGTCCAACTGCCAAAAACAAGGCTGTAATGGCCATTAAGGGAGGCCATTAAAACAGCAAAGTAATTGCTATTAAGGCCTTTGAAAGAGGTTGTTCACTGCCCAAGTAATGGGCTGTTAATGGAGGAATTAATTAGCCAAATAATGGCTGGTTAATGCTCCAAAACGCAGTCCAACAGTAGGCAGAAAAAGTCTCCAGAAATTCAGGGGACCAAACTGTAAATATTGAAACTTCAGGGACCAAATTGTACATATGAAACTTCAAGGATCAAACTGTACATCTGGCAGAGTTCTCTGGTCCAAAAAGATAATATTAGACAGCCCCCAGCCCACGACCCGTGAACCCGTGAACCCGGAACCCGAAACCCAGAACTGGAACTGGAACCGGACGGGACGGGCGGGCGGCGGCGGCGCGCGTGTGGGCTTAGCCTTGAACCCAAGCACATCTAGGTCTTCCCTCCTTTAAACACATGGGATACCCCTTGGGGTCCCAAACCCTTTACCAATTAGAGACTTATATAGAGAGCCGTTAATGCTTATCTACAGATTATAGTATTCGTAGGACGATACCAGGTCGGTTGTAGTGTGTACAATACATTGAACTACACATGATCTGTGCATATCGCTCCTTGTCTATGGGTGCACCATGATTCCAATCAGTTCTATGATTCATATCCATTGATGGCTTCAACGAGATCACAACTATCGACGATCCGTTAGATGCCTTAGAAATCCAATTCCTAAGATGTCCTCTGTGATACCCATATCTTTCATATCGAGACTTTGTTTCAATATGACTTTTACTTTCAGACTGTTGATTCTCCAACTGTTGGCTTTCTAATTTGAGTCAATGTTTACGTGGTCGATTCATTGTTTCGCTTTATCTGAAACTTTCAGGACCAAAATGTAAACATTTCAGGGACCAAGATGAAAGTTCGGAAGAAGCCCAACGAATTCGTAAAACCAACTCGATTCTCTTCTTCCAACTCTCCGGTTGGGAAGGTTGTTTTAACATTCATGCCACGCAAGACTGCAATGGCCCATGATGTTAAGCTACTCCCAGGGGAGCACATGTACGAGTAGCCGAGGCTTTGAACTCGTCAGTAGATCCATCTACTTTGTACTCACTTTTGAGTATCATTTTTCACAACCCAAAGGTTCTTTTCCCGGAGGAAGATCAACCATTACGCAAGTATGGTTCTATATGATGGAATATATTTCTCTCTTTAGCTTCTTTCCAAAGTAGAGCTTTTGGAGATAGCAATTATTTGTTAATTGTCCATGGTTCGTTCTTAACCATACAAGCTAGAAGGACTGGAACAAGTCTTTGTCCCCTCTTTGCTCCGTCTTGGTTCAATATCTAGAATCCATGAGTTCTGCAGATCTGGAATATTAAGTTCCGGATAGCCAGCAACTTTCGAGTCCTGTAGATACGGAACGTCTAGTTCCGGACAGTCAGGCCCTCGCGGGTTCTTGTTAACCTTAAGCAATTACTCTTTTTTCCTTTTCAAGGAAAGTTATCTTATAAGAATTCAACATTCTTTGACGCCAAGAGGCGATAAGTACTATTGTTATTTACAGATCCAGTGGATATGCAATCTACAGTCTTAGGTCGAACTTGACCTGTTTCGGTAGTCCAACTTCTACCAAGCCACCCCACATCACAACTTTTGTATGTGAGATCCTTTTCATGTCTTACACGGAGAGTTATCCTTATCCTTATGCGGAGTTCTGTTGAGAATCGCATTAGCGGTAAGGATCGCCTTGCCCCACATAATTTAGGCGTACGGGTTTGCGCTTGGCAAACACCGTTAGACTGAGGTGAGTAATGAACAGTCGTTTAATGAACGCTGCTTCACATTCTCCCCCTCTATCGCTATGAATTTCGCAATCCATAGGCTTAGTTGATGTTCAACTTCTGCTTTGTAGCGCTTATCCGCTTCAACAACTTCATCTTTGCTTTTTAACAAACAAAGGATTCCATACGTTGTACCATCATCAATGAAGATCACAACGTACTTGTCTCCCCCCTCCATTTTGGATAAACTTCAAATCACCCAAGTAGGTGTGACTAAGTTCTAGAGGAGCGGTGCTTCTTTCGCTATTCCCTTGACGGAATTTGGAAAGGTGATTTTGCCTCTTCGCCTACCTCACATTCATTTTGAGGGTTTATGTCGAAAGGAGGCAACAATCTCAACATCGTTAGCTTTTGAATGACTTACTATTTAACGTGTCTTAATCTATGATGGCATAGATGCACGGATTACAAATATATCATTCATTTGGCTATAGACATATTGTACCATTCTTAGTTATTACAGACCTGTTGGACTAGTCTCAAACCAACTTGACCAACAACGTCCCTTAAACCAAGTTAGGAACATGTATCACCTCTTTTTAGAGTAATCCATTCCTTGAAGTCCTATTGAGGACAACCTCTCCAGCCCCTTTGATTTTAGAGGTAGCGTTGCTTCACATGAACAACCTCTTGCCCGTAGTTAGGGCGCAACCGGATCATATGTGATCTGGATACTCTGGCCCACTCCAGTTGCTTTGGCAGACCGAGTGTCCAATTTCTTTTCTGCCTTTCTTTAGGCCTTCAGATCATTTAAGACCTGGAAACTCTGGCCCACCCTACTAGGTGTCCATTACTTTTCCTATGAAATGAATTCTGGCCCCACTCCAGTCACCCGGAGGCTTTATATGACTGAGTGTCCAATATCATCATATCAAAGGAATTTTGGCCCACTCCAGTCGCCCGGAGGCTTTATATGACTGAGTATCCAATATCATCCTATGAAGGATCTTCTGCCAAATAGTATGACAGGCTCAACGTCTTTAACTTTTAGACTTCTTCCGTTATGATTGGTGCCCAGATAATTCTTGGCGCTTACTTAAGAGTGATAACAGTTTTCGCACAGTCAGTGGATCTTACTCCCTCGTATGTGCGAACATACTTTACTCACTTTTAATAATTACACTTAAAAGAACGGATCTTTTTAAGTTGCTTTACAATCCAATCTTTAAACGGAAAAGAAGATGAGATTAAACTTCTGATTTTTAAAGCGTAAGGAATATAAATTATTTTCATATTCCTCCTTACTTTAATCAATTTTTAATCAGACCTCATTTAATCTTTATTCTTGACAAGTAAGAAAAACTACTTATCCCAATTTCGGATTCTGGCTCACTTCAGTCACTTCATCAGACTGAGTGTCCATTTCCTTCTTACCATTATTCGGATCTTTTATGCAGGATAGATACAGCCTTCACTGCAAGATAGAAGTACATCTTGATCTTCTCCTCTTGTCCCATTGACATCCTCAGGCTCTCGAGAGCGCTTGTTTCCATCAAGATTGGTAGCGGTGACACCATGAACATGTTCATCATCATCACTCTTCTACCGTAAAACCATTGCCATATCCAGATTTGGTCACACAACTTTTGACCGACATCTTTCGAACACTAATAGTATTACAATACAATCTTGTCTTAAATTGTTGGTATTCTATGGTACTTTATAGAGCAGTACGGGAAGTAATAACTATTACAAATATTCGAAAGAATAAATAAATGGTCAATCTTCAAACTGCCGCATGTGTGTTGTGTCTTGAATCTTGATCACCTTGCAAAGCCAATGTTGAGAACTGCCGCAAGTTTGTTGTGTCTTGAATGTTGATATCCTGAAATCAAGAAACAACTAAATCTGGATGGTTACAACGTTGTGTGTTGAGTCGAGGATAGCCCTCTATCCTTAAGACAAGATTGCCCCGTATATATGTTTTTACGTTAGCGGGCAATAGTCTCCCAAGATAAAACAACACTTTAATCTCAACACTACAAAGCCAATAGGTTGAGCCTGTCGAAGAAAACAAATATGACTCGACTTGCTGAAGATATGGAATAGGAAGGAAGAGTTTCTCTCTACTCTTCTCTTTTGTCTCTGTGTATATAGTGTGTCTCTGTAGTGTATATCTTGTGTATATAAGGGTGTTTGCTCATTTGTTTTCCGTCACAGCTTTACTCATTTGTTTTGGCTTGATTTTAAGTGACATTTTTAAATCTGTTTCGACTAGTTTTCTACTGTTGTGCAGCTATGAATTGAGCCAACAACTACTCAATATATAGCAAGCAAGAGGGCTGTCCAACCGCCAAAAACAAGGTTGTAATGGCCATTAAGGAGGCCATTAAAGCACCAAGTAATGGCTATTAAGGCCTTTGAAAGAGGTTGTTCATCGCCCAAGTAATGGGCTGTTAATGGAGGAATTAATCAGCCAAATAATGGCTGGTTAATGCTCCAAAACGCAGATCCAACAAGAGGCGAAAAAGTCTCCGAAAGTGCAGGGACCAAGCTGTAAATATTGAAACTTCAGGGACCAAATCGTACATATGAAAGAATTACGGTCCAAATTGTACATATGAAACTTCAAGGATCAAACTGTACATCTGGCAGAGTTCTCTGGTCCAAAAGATAATATTAGACTGACCCACGGCCGTGAACCCTGAGCAGACGGGCGGGCGCAAGGCGTGTGGGCTTAGCCTTGAACCCAAGCACATCTAGGTCTTCCCTCCTTTAAACACATGGGATACCCCTTGGGGTCCCAAACCCTTTACCAATTAGAGACTTATATAGAGAGCAATTCTTCATATTCCCACCGATGTGGCAGATTTGTCCCACACCACATTTCCATGTCTCAAACACCTTACTTCGTGGACCAATATCTCTTTCATTTCTCAACGAAATTAGACGATTCTTGGCCCTACGGTCATCTACTCACTTCGTAGATCATGCATGTGTAAAGAGACAAGGTCTCCAACATACGGAACACAAGTGTTTAATTTATCAAAGATGGGTGGACGCATCTCCCCGCCAAAGGCTAATTTCCAACACCTTTTTTAATGTCAAACATTTCCGGATACATGAAGTATATTATTATATCATTTTTTGCAATTAAAATGTGATACTCAACTATAGATATATTTATGTACGGTAAATGCATGTTTTAGCGGTTATTAACCGCGTTATACATACACCAAAAAAAATTCCTTATTTTTTTTGTAGTGACCATACATACACATATATAATGTATGTAAAATACACGGTGATCGTAGGTTGAACCTAATCAAGAATTTATTAATTATCTACAGATAGACATTGCGCTGTTATAAACGAATTAATCACCTGTCACGTAAGATCATAGAAGCAATTTTTCATAGATCTATAACACGATACAGTAATCACTATGTAAAATACTGATTAATTGCAATGAAGCTCAAACCAAAAACAAAGGAGAAAAAAGAAGAATAACTTACTACTCCATATATATAAAGTTTTGAGAGAATAACATTTTTGGTCCTTTCAATTACTGGAAAATTTTGATTTTGATTCTTATGATTTATGAATCAACACATTTGACATTCAATTAGTTGAAATGTGTGCTTGTGGTCCCTTTATGCATGAAACATGTTTTTTTTGGACTATTTTTAGAAGTATATTACCCTCATAGATGCAGTGACAGATCCAGAATTTTTACTCAGGGGTTTCGAAAAAAAAGCAATAGTTATATATAAAAATAATGTTGTCCTTGAAAATTGAACCTATGATACTAGAGATAATTTTGAACATCATGGTCCACTTGAGCTAACATTTTGCATTTGTTTAAGGTGTTCAAAAGTTAATATATATATACATAAATACATAAAATCTATCGTATATATACACTGTAATTTTTTACCGAGGGTGTGAACACCCTGCAGAGATGGCGTATAACAGTACACGTTTAACATAACACAACATCGATTATACGGTGGAACGATTTATAATAATTATGAAAATTTGTGAGATATTCATATGTAAGTAAAAGGATCAAAAGTGCACATTTTAAATAATTAAAGATTAAAATACTTAGTAAAAAATCACAAGAATTAAAATTAGAATTTACTAACAATTAAAGGACCAAACTAGCTATTAACCGTAAGGTTTTTTTTTAATAGGTTGTACTTGTACATTAGAGTGATCAAAACAAAAGGGTTGTGGAGCCGTGGAGGGATCCATCCTTAACCATAGTCTTAGGTTTGAGCCTAAAAATGGAGAAGTCGTCTTTGATAAAGAGCATTATACTCCAAAATTTGGATTTTTCGGTGTGGATCAAGATTAATCGGGCCCTAAAAAAAGAAATAAAGAGTAATCAGGCGATGTGAATAACCTCCTTGCGTCAGGCAAGCACTAGCTAACTTTTCACGAGAGAAAGCAAGGGTGATGGCCGGCCTCTCTTGGAGTACTGGTAGTAGCTATATAGTGTATATAATTGTGACAAAAAAGGGGTTACAATATGGAGAACTAAACTAATAAGTAGTATTACAAACCAAACCAACCAACCACTAGTATGCAAGAAGACAGTAAGTAGTGCTTGAGAGAAACGTTTTATGAGAATCTGGAAAAGAGAATAAAGTGGAAAATCACTCAAAGACAAGGTACTTTGAATCCCTATTATATATATAGCCAAACATTATGATGATGGCCTCCGAATTCAATACGGTGTCTGTGGGAGGCTATTTGGTTAATATAGAATGGCACCCATTGGACTGCCTCCTGGTTTTAGGTTCCATCCCACTGATGAAGAACTCGTCAACTATTATCTCAAGAGAAAAATCCACGGCCAAGAGATTGAACTTGATATTATTCCTGAAGTTGATCTCTACAAATGTGAGCCTTGGGAATTAGCAGGTTCAATTTAATTTCCTCCTCTTATTACACTTCTTATATTATTAATTTGCAACATTTCTTTTCAAACCTGCTTTAAATATTTTACTTGAAACCTAGAGTTTTATAGGAAACAACATTTCTACCTTCACAAAGTAGGAGTAAGGTTTGCGTACAACTCGCCCTCCCCAGACTCCACTTGTGGGATTACACTGACAATATTGTTGTTGTTATTGTATTACACCTTCATTTGCAATCTACTGAAATTATTTTTCAATGTATGAATCAGAGAAATCGTTTTTGCCAAGTAGAGATCCGGAGTGGTATTTCTTCGGTCCAAGGGACAGGAAATATCCGAACGGGTTCAGAACAAACAGAGCGACTAGAGCTGGATACTGGAAGTCTACGGGGAAAGATCGGAGAGTATCGTCGCAGAATCGGGTGGTAGGGATGAAGAAGACGCTGGTGTATTACAGGGGAAGAGCACCGCAGGGGATTAGGACTGATTGGGTAATGCATGAATATCGACTGGATGATAAAGAATGCGACGAAATCTCCAGCATTCAGGTAGTTCGTATTGTGATTCCAAATTTTTATAAATACCAATAAAAGGTAAAAACATTACATCAAACCAGTAGATGCATGACATGTGTTTCTCTTAACTATACCTTAATTAGTTTACAACAATCAATATATATTACCCGCAAGGGTAGCCAAGTTGGTGTAGCAGTAGAGCGCGTGACCGCAAGGTCACGAGTTCGATCCTCTGCATAAACCTTCTTGGTTGAGTCTGTCACACATGGCTTGCCAAGTGTGGTTAATCGGCTGACGTGGTTTGCAGGCTATTATTCGTCGATCAGGGGTTTACTGTATTTCGAGAGAGTAGCGGCTGCGGGTTCCTTCGTCAACAAAAAAAAACAATCAATATATATTGAATTATCGATATAAGGACATTACACACAAGTACACTCATGATCAAACTCTTCATATTTCTGTTTTACTCTTAGTACACTCAGAATAGAAATACAGTAAATAAAACAGAATGTGCCAATTTGAAAATTAAGATTGTTTGGTTAGATCATTACTCTTAAATGATTTGGACTCTTAAGTACATTTATGAACATCATCATTATCAACTTTCCTGCAATATTCTGCACCATTTCTTTATTACTAGAATAGAATCTATTTTTTAAATTTTTGATGATTTATCTGCTCTAATATTTGGAGAGTTCAGATAGTTGGAAATGCAGACAGGTCAAAAATAAAGGAAAAAATAAGAAAGATAAAAGAACTAATTAGTTGGTAAAAATTTACTCCTAGTGTTTACATCGACTCAATGAATGCAAGCCAAACGTCTTTCATACAGAAATTTATCAATTATTATGTGATAGCTATTCTCGTTTTAATTCTTAACTTCTAGGTTAAATTCTTGGTTTGATTGGAACACCCAATGCGGGTAAATATTTACCGTAATTAGTTTATATATGTGATTTCTTGTATTTGAAATTAAGGAGAAAAAAAAAATTTCATTACTGGGAAATTTAATTCAGGTCACTTGATTATTTGAGATGCCATTCTTTTTTGTTTTTCTTTTTTACTTACGTAAGCCTTGCCTCTTTCCTTTTTCAGGGCGTTAATTACGATTTTCAAAACTTTTGATCTCTTTGAAAAAAGAGTTTAACATCAATTACGAACCAGATTGCTCTTTACTCTTTAACATGTCACTTGGGCACAAGTGTCAGCATTTGACTTTAAAAGCATGGATTTTAGCCGTAATTTGCTGGAGATAAAAATTAAAAAGCATTAGCTCTCAACATGTTTCTTCAAACCTCTTTTTACAGTTAAAGGATGTGATAAAAAGCAACAAGATTAATCGTCTTTACCATGTGCCCCATGTTATCTGGCTTTTATTTCCTATCTCTCTCTCGAGGGATAAAAAAAAAGTGAGACAATAAAAGAGTGAAGAAAAATTCATCTTCTTCTAAAAGAAGAGAAGGGGAAAAAAACATTTTATCGGATCACAAGGCTAAGATGATAGTACAACTTGAAAATTGATAAGGAGATAATAAAGAGTAACGTTGGACTGCATGGCATGCATGGAAAAGCTAGGGCTTTTGTCTCTTACTAACGCACTTACTTTCTCTTTTTTGCTATTTTGTGTAATATTATAATAAGTGGCGGAGCCACCTTGTTCTAATAAATTTCAATTAAAAACCCTTTATTGATATATAGGTAAATTTTTTATGTATATATATTATATGTGTTGTGTTATTTTCTTATATTTTGACTCGTAGAGAAAATTGGCTTCGCCACTGATTATAATATATGATAAGATTCCTTTATGATAAATTTAAATAAACAAATAGCTAGCTAGCTGACATATTCGTTACTTGCACAGGTTTTAGATCTCTTTGAGTGACAAAAGTCTATAGCTTCACTTTGTCTTTGGATAGTAAGACAAAAGTAAAATCCTCCCATATGACAATCTGTTATAAGCCTCCAATCATCAGTACTATTCCACTTGCTTTTTTGTTGATTTTTATCTCCTTTTTTCGTGATCACAATTAAAAAACATTGATCTAGGTGCAATCAATGATTCTTCCACCAAAAATTGAAATCATCATAACTACTTTGGATTTAACCTGAAAGAAAAGGGGTCCCCACCCTTCCAATTAAGTACCACTTTCATTCTGTGACAAGGTGTCGGTTGCTTTTCACTTTATTCCAGTTTTACCTTAATAAGCCAATGGATGTTAACTATTCCCATTGGTCCCCAACGTAAACATTTAACATTGACTTCACCATACAAGTGAAGTCCCTTTTTGTTCAAAAAGTTTCTACTTTTTTGGAACTTCCTTAATACAAAAAAAAAAAATAGATAATATTAGTGTCTAGTGTTTTGCTTATTATGTATAAACAATTTCACTGTGGCATCAGCATTCACATCTTCATTAAAGGGTTCGACCCGTATATAGTAATTGTGTATGTTCAAACGCATATCATACATTCATTAAATTGATGTAAGCACCCGATGCAAGTAAGTTTTAACAGCCAACCAGGATTAGGACACTAATCCCAATATAAAATTTTGACTTACATTTATCTCGTGTTTGGTTATTAGCATTAGCAAAAAATGATTATCTTGATATTACTATCACATATAGAATGCGGGATTATAATTTTGTGATCCCTGCATTATAATCTCAAAATATCCGTGTTCTTAACCGAACATCTTTTATTGTATAGAAGCTAAACTCTTACCGGTATAGATAATTGACATTCTTGGTTGTTTCTTTATTTGTTTTGTTGTTTGTTGTTATACAAGCAGGATTCATATGCATTGTGTCGTGTATTCAAGAAAAATGGTGTTTGTTCAGAAATAGAAGAACTAGGCCAACCTAGTATTAACGTACCATCATTTGAGTATCCATTAACCCAAGGCATTAATAATAATGTTCATGATCAGTACCAAACACCATCACCAGATATTCCATTAGCATCATCATCATGTTGTATTGAAGAAGAAGAAAAAGATGATTCATGGATGCAGTTCATTACAGAGGATGTATGGTGTTCTTCCAACTCTCCCTTTCAAGGTGAAGAGATCTCTCCACTTGCTTTCACAAACTTGTAAACAGCAGTAGGAACTTTCTGTGCTCGATCATCGATGACATAAAATTCTTACCATAATAATCCATATTATTTGATGATAAAAGTATGTAACTTTGACTTCGCTAATTGTACTTAGGGGCTTTTTAATCATTTGTTTTGGGACTGGTCATATTATATACTCTGTACAGCCAGTTTATCTTTTGGCTCTACGGATTCAGATTTTGACCTCTTTCT
The DNA here is from genome assembly GCA_029783415.1 of Anisodus acutangulus. Classification (NCBI taxonomy): domain Eukaryota; kingdom Viridiplantae; phylum Streptophyta; class Magnoliopsida; order Solanales; family Solanaceae; genus Anisodus; species Anisodus acutangulus. The sequence continues at coordinate 15,557,576 of CM056497.1, read as the reverse complement.
TTGAGGTTGTCATGGTGTTATACTTGTGAAATAAAAAGCAAATGGGTTGTTATTTACTTTTCTCTTCTTCTTATATTTATTTCTTTTGAAATCGTAATCAGCAATTACTCTATGGCCTTTAATTCTACTACTAGTACTTAGTTTTGCCCCAGGGGCACAGGCGAGTTGGTAAGTAGCAAGGTGATTGAGGTACAACCACTTCGACGTCGCGGGTTCGAATCCGTGTGGTGACAGTCTTTGCTGAAATATTACAAGGATTGTTGCTGGGTTTGTGTCCCGTTGGTCCTCTCCCTTGCAGGGCTGCCACTCGCGCATATCCCTCGATTTACATCCCACCTGGCCAAGGGGCCTCTGGTACAGGTGGGGGGGTTTCGCCTTCGGGACTTTCCCCTTCACAAAGTACTTAACCAGTGTTGGTAAGTTGGTAGGGGCCTAATTTTAGAGCAAAGACGACTAGCATCTTTCATAGGCCAGAGGCTATGTGGGAAAATGTCAAATGTGTCGATGTTTATTGACTATTTCATTCTCAACGAGATTTTTGAACCCTACATCTTGAACTTGGACGTGACAATCATTGAACATAGTCCATGAACTATAACATCAACGTGATATGACATTTTAGTAGTATTGACTCTCTGGCAGAAACAACACTGTAATTGGAAAATAATTCAATCCAAGGTACGTGGCTAAGTTCAACTACTTCATGTTGAATAAATAAAAGCAATCCAACTACTAAAAGAAAGTCCCTGCCGAAAGAGCACAAACCCATCTGCACTACCTAGGAGGGATAGAACCCAAAGGCCGAAGCCACTAAAACAATTGTTTTGAGCCCCATAGGTTGAAGATCCCTAGTGGACCAAGGTATTTTTTTCATATAAAAAATAGATTCTAACTATTTAAATGTATGAAATTATTAACATTCTATTTAGTGAAAAATATTTGAGATCAACTATTCAAATGCATGGTATTATTTTTGACATCTAATAAGAGTAGATTTTTTATATTACTAGGCAATGGGAACTTCAAACATTGTTAGTAATGAATATTTCTTAAAGATGATATAAGTATTTGTTTATGCGTGTGAAATGAAGAGCATCACTATTATGAATAAATTCAAATAAAAATTTATAAGACACTAATTTTATCAAGTAGCCCTTGCGTGTGAAATGAAGAGCATCACATGAACATTGAATATTTCTTAAAAGATGATATAAGTATTTGTTTATGCGTGTGAAATGAAGAACATCACATGAGAAGATGCTCGAGATTCTTAGTTTTTATAGGTTTTATCATCATCATCCGAAAACAGTAAGAAATCATCTACTTGAGTCCCAAAAGAAAACAACCAGCGGATTGGACCACTGTATGCCTTGCGAAAGCAGATCCCGCTACACAAAAACATAATCCACCAGTATTGAACTATTCATTAGACGTAAATTACACTACTAGTCCTCGACATTCTTTTCATGACGTGCCATATTAGAGTTTCTTACATAAAAAAGAGACCTACATAGACCACCTTTGACTATAAGGTTGACACCATTAAAAGGTCTGGAAGTCTAGCATGAGCAATCCTACAAAGCCCAACTATAGTAGCTGTCAAGAGATTATCCTACTTCCATCGTCATAAGACAAAAGATGTACAGAGATAGTCAGTAGGGATCATTTGCGCAAATGGAAAGAAAGTGCGACATGGATAAGCTCTCGCATAGTCAGTGTCGATTGTGGGCTTTATCTAAGACCTAGTTGTCGGATAATACTAGGCCTAAGACAAAGGGCCAAACTTCAGTTAAATCGACAGGGCAATAGTTCACCTATGTTGAAGTTCTATTTGAAACCTTCCAATTCTCAAACTCAGCAAAGTTTAACATAAATGAACTGGCATTTCGATGTCCACCACCACCAAATGCCTGAGAATTCCCAAGAAATATATTATACATGACTGCAAACTATATTTTGTTACGCATTGAAATAAATGAGAAGGTAGAAGTAAACAAAGTGAGAAGACCCTAAGAACCTGGGAGATAGATGTCGTATCCTCATCACCAATGCTCCTTAGGCTAACTTTTAACATTTCATCGTTTTCAAGCTCAGGTACTTTATAAACAACAGCCCCAATCCCCCTGACATACATCCAACAAGAAGAATGAAGAACCATTTCTGCATGTGTTGTATTCTCGTTTTATCCAATTCAAAGATATAATTTAAGAAGAAACCATGACTACTTTTCTTTACAATTAGTTCAAGTTATTTTCTTTTCTTTCTTTCATCATCATATCATGATCATCCACTTATTTGGGCTGGACTGAGTGAAATTGATGCCTTATTTTGTCATTCACCCTGTACCACACACAGTCAGTAATCAAAGCCTTGGTTGTCATATTACACAATGAACATGTTTACTACTGCATCGAAGGTATTAGGTCCTGTAGCAATGATGAAAATAAGTGATGAAATTATTAGAGAATTTGAACTTCTCTCTTTTGATATTTTTTTGGTAATGGGAGAGTAATATTACCTTTAATAAAACCAGCATAAAGAAAGTACTGGTGGTATGGGCAACCAAATTAAAAACTGTACTGATTACTAATAAAATCTATCATGGCATCTACGTCATTTCTCTCTTCTTATAATTTTCATTTCTGCTACTATCCTGCACACTAAGACATGACTCATACAGAAGTCATATTGTTCCTGACCATCTCCCATAATTACAGCAAATCTAGAACTTTCAAAGACAATCTGCAGCATGCTTACTCAACAACATCAACTCATTCTTTCATTTTCTCACTAAGCCTAGAAGATTGTATCCAGACTGCATTTTTTGGAGTGACCAATTCTATATTTTTATTTATTTGATAGGTGTGCAATTCTATATTTTGCATTAAACCCTCTGATAGTTTTCACCATATTGTCCTTCACTTGTTATTAAAAAGTATTACCACGTGCTTGGACCATTCACCCTTTCAGCTAAGTATCCTGTTTTTTCCTTGAGGGGAGCCGAGATTCAAAATATGTGGGCCTTCATAAATCAGGATTCACGTAGGAGGCATGCTAAGACATTATTAAAATTTAAAAAGTATTATCTTTCAATAACTTAAGCTTTCAACAACTTAAGCTTTTAGATGAGGCGATCATATAAGCAAATCGACAAATCCATCTGCATAATCATATTTTTTTGAATAAGGTATGTTCGTAGAATCAGAAGTGCTTGCTTCAACAATAAGATAGGAAATTAATAATTTTAACCTTTATGCTTTACGCCAAACTTATATAATGAGCAATGCATCACAAGACATGGAGAGATAGTAGGCAAGGAGGAAAAGTAGAAAGAAATAAGGCATCATAGAAATTAAAACACACAAGAAATAGGGAACTACAAACCTCAAGTTCATATTACGGCTTTTGACAGCCAACTGGCTTCCAAGCTCACTTCTTAACTCAGGCAAAGAATCTGCATTAGCTGCCTACAGGAAAAGATTGAATCAGCTTTTAATTCGCAAATCCTCAGAGCAATATGAAAATAATTTATAAATCTAGTCTACAGTAAATATTACACCAAACCATAACATCTGGTTGCTGACAATTTCTGACTTTAAGCTTTGTGACCAAAATAGGTTATTTAGAAATAAGTGAAATTAGAAATTTCCCATTTAGAAAGAATTCACGTATCAGGAAGGCATAGTTGCTTGTTGCATTTTCTGGATGGAGTGGGAACTACATATATCTTTTAAGGTAATTTTTGTCAGCCACAAACACTGAGGGGCAAATTAATTCATTTCTTCCAAGGCATCAGTCACAAAGAAACTGGTACATTGAGTATTCCCAGATAAAAGCCTCCATAGTCCTTTGGGGGCATCCTCTAAAATTGGAAACATAAACAGCCTCCATATAAGAGACACATGATATCCATACCCGTGAATAAATCAGATAAAAAAAATGATGGCATCCCCGGGGACACCTTTGAATTGTTAAATTCACCTACCTTGTACAGGCAGGAGCATTCATTAATAAGACACCAGTCAGAATAAATGACACATTACGATTCAACTTCCACTTGATAGACAGATGAATGACACCAGAAATTCTTGATTTGAGTGGGATAAACACCAAACAGGAGTTTCCAGGGGTAAATAAAAGCAATCTACAATGCAATCTACTCAACCACAAACCTAATATTATGTAACTTTCATCAAGTATGATGACTATAAGACATAAGACAGCAACCTCACATGATTATTACAGACCTTCTCTTATTTCTAATGCATTAACTCAGACTCCTGCCGCGTATTTGCTCTGAGTGAAGCACACAATTTCCAGTGAGCCAACAATCACACAAAATGTACAGAACATATTTCTTTTTCAGGCAAATCTCAGTGAGCAACACATCACGTGTTCTAGCTTTAGCACGGAGAATATATCGCACTCTTTTCCTGCCAGCAATGATTTAGCGCACTCTTGGTCTCCTAGACCTTTGCGCAGTAAATGACAACTTTTCAAATCTCTTCGAAACATGTAGATGTGCACATGTCTGTGGGCATACGGTAAATAAAGAGAGGCAGTGGCCAGGCAGGCAGCCTGAGGCCACTTTCAGGGAATCTGCTACATTAGAACATTACCATGGCACAGTTGAGGTCTCTAATGTGAAGCGGACATCACTCAGGAACTTTATTGACAGGTTTCAATGACAGGAGAGATATTCTAAGAAATGTCAGATCTACTACATTGAACCTTTGAAAGAAATGTCAGATTTACTACATTGAACCTTTGAATGGATTGTCACTGCATACCACATCTCTCCAACATTATACATCTGATTCTGGTATGAAGCATGAGATTAAGGAGCAATCTCACATAGTCAGGAAGTTTTATTTTATGCCTGTGGAACTGAGAATGTTGCAGAGAATAAAATTTGATCAGAAAACAAAGTTTTCTACAAGCTTGATTTTATTACAAGAAACTGATTTCATGCACTGCATTTTTTTGCCTTCTGAAATTTGCTTGCAGATTGAAGATCCCACAGAGATAAGTCCTTTCATTGGACCATGGGCCCAGAGTCCATCTGATCGAGGAATTAGGATAGTATTAGGGGAATGGGAGAGGGAGTTTGGTCATATATGCTACTACAACAACAACACCATACCCAGTGAAGTCCCACAACGTGGGATCTGGGGAGGATAAAGCGTATGCAGACCTTAACTCTACCTTGGTAGGTAGAAATGTTGTTTCCGAGAGACCCTCGGCTCAAGACAAAGCATAAGCACAAGCAAAGCAAGATATGAAAATGATGGTAACCAAAGCGAATAAGACATAATAAAGCACTCTAAAAAGTAGTAGTAACTAACGTAGGTAGATAAGATAAACAAAGTACACGAAAGAACATACCGCAGCAGAAATCACATGACATGGGACTATAAAACAATATTGCGCCTACTAGTATGATAGGCTAAGCAGGGCTACAATAACAACTCTACAACTAACAGTATGTAAGCGTAAGTAGGACTACGATCAACTACCTACTACCCTTCTATCATAATTTGTGTCATCCACAACCCCCTATCTAAGGTCATGTCCTCAGTAAGTTGCACATGCATCATATCCCGTCTAATCACCCCCCAATACTTATTCGGCCTACCTCTACCCCTCCTAAACTCGTCCTTAGCCAACCTCTCACACCTCCGCACTGGGGCATTTGTGTCTCTTCTCTGCACATGCCCGAACCATCTCAACATCGTTTCCCGCATCTTATCCTCCACTAAGGCCACTCCCACTCTGTCCCGGATATCATCATTTCTAATCATATCTTTCGTATACCCACACATCTATCTCAGCATCTTCATCTCCGCAACTTTTATCTTTTGGATGTGCGAAGTCTTGACTGGCCAACACTCCGCCCCCTACAACATAGTCGGGTCTAACCACTACCCTATAGAACTTGTCTTTAAGTTTTGGTGGCACCTTTTTATCGCACAAGACTCCAAATGCAAACCTCTATTTCATCCACCCTGCACCAATACGATGTGTGGCATCGTCATCAATCTCTCCATTCTCTTGGATAATAGACCCGAGATACTTGAAGCTTCCTTTCTTTGGAATGATTTAAGTATCAAGCATCACCTTCACGTCTGTCTCAGGGTCGCTCTCGTTACTGAACTTACACTCCAAGTATTCTGTCTTGGTCCTACTCAGCCTGAACCCTTTAGACTTCAATGTCTGTCTTCAAACCTCCAGCTTAGCGTTCACTCAGCTATGAGCCTCATCAATCAGGACTATGTCATCTGCGAATAACATATATCATGGCACCTCTCCTTGAATTTGTCGCATCAGTCCATCCATCACCAATGCAAATAAAAATGGGCTAAGAGTTGATCTCTGGTGCAACCCCATCATCACTGGAAAGTGCTCCGAGTCTTCTCCTACTGTATGTACCTCGGTCTTGGCTTCATCATACATATCATTGATCGCCTTAGTGTATGACACATGTACATCTCTAACCTCCAAACATCTCCATAGAACCTCCCTAGAGACTTTGTCGTATGCCTTCTCGAGGTCGATGAAAATCATATGTAAGTCTCTCTTTCACTTCCTATACTGCTCCACCAATCTCCTAATAAGATGAATTGATTCTGTAGTCGAATGCCATGGCATGAATCCAAACTAGTTTTCGGAAATAGAGCCTCTTCTCACCCTCATCTCCACGATCATTTCCCAAACTTTCATAGAGTGGCTTAGCAGCTTGATACCTCTATAGTTGTTGCAACTCTGAATGTCACATTTGTTCTTGTACAAAGGAATCATTGTACTCCACCTCCATTCTTCAAGCATTCTTGCCGTTTTAAAAATGACATTAAACAACTCAGTCAGCCACTCTAAACCTGCTCTACCGGCTCTCATCCAAAATTCAACTGGGATCTCATCAAGGCACGGTCGCTCGTCCCCTGCGCATCCTACGAACAGCACCCTTAACCTCCTCAACCATCCCAAAACCTTTAGCGAACTCCAAAAGTGAGACGTCTCCCCCGTTCCTGTCCCCAAGGCCAAACCCTCCATGCACGTCGTCATAACCCCCGGAAGTGACCCGATATGTCCATTGAAATCCCTTCCTACAAATAACTTCTCAGTGGGTGGTATACTTCCCACCACCTCGTCCAAATCCTCCCAAAAATGCCTTTTTTCCTCCTCGTCCAAGCCCACATGCGGCGTGTAAGCATTAATAATGTTCATACATCTCCCTTACCCCCCCTAACCCTCGCCCCCATCCCCGACCGAGAACATGACCCTAGTCTACCATCAGTCACCAAAGCCACTAAAGCGGATATAACTAAAGGCAAGAAGAGTAAATGCAAGAACGTAAAGGCAAGATGCAATACATTGGAACGTCAAAATTTAAATACAGGGATAAGGACAAAGAATAGATACGAGCAACCGGAGGTACCAACTCCAGTTGAACCGAACTTGTTTGTCGTCTAAAGTCAATGTTCAACACCGGGAGTTAAAAGGAAAAAGGAGAGGAAAAGAGAAGAGAGGATTGGCCGAAAAATGATGCCGGAGAGAGTCGCCGGTGATGAAGCAATGGTGTTTTAGCCGCTGGTCGAAGCGCTAGAAGCAGAGAAAGAAAAGAGAAAAAGAGAAGAGAAGAAAAAGAAAAGAGAAGAGAGAAGCAAAGGAAATCTGGTTGGAAAAGTCACCAGCGTTACCTGTACGCCGTCAGAAATCGTTGTTCACTATGTATGGTATTGTTCACTGCCGGAAAATACTGTTCATCAGAAAATCACTATCGGGTTATTGTTACCTGCCGGAAAATCATTGTTCGCCGCCGGAGCCTGTCGGACAAATTGAGACCTGTGCAGATCTGACCGAAGACCTAGTCGGGACACAGTGATGTCCGTCAACGAACGGGACCCAAGTCACCAGCCAGAGTGGCGCACAAATATGAGATTACCATGGGAGAAAGTGGGGGTATGTATGCTACTCCCATTCTAAATCCTATGAGACCATAAATTGTGCACGGTGAGCTAGTAATCCTTAATCTAGGGGTTGTCACCCTAGTATGATGAGGAGAACCTCTAGAGGAATAAGAGGTATCATTAACTTAACTTAAAGAGTCAAATATAGATATTTTTGGCTTTCAATCCAATCTTTTTTTTTTGATAAGGTAAAAGTTTTATTAAAGGGGTACCAAGAAGGTACTTAAAGGTTACATAAACAAACAAAAGCACCAGAAAGAAAATCAGACTACTAGACTTTCCTTCCTAAAATATCTAAGAAATCCATTAGTTGGTTCAAACTGCCTATTGAACTACTTCTACACCAGTAGTAGAGATACTGTAAACAACTATCTTTTACTCTAGAAATAGGAGATCTATGTCCTTCAACACGGCCCTGTTCCTTTCGGAAAATGCACAATGGGATAGTCCTCCATATTTGTTTATTCTCTTTACTAGTAACCTGTTGTTGCCAACTTTCTAATAAACCTCTCACATTGTGTGTTAAACACACCGCCCTTGTAGCAACCCACCCAAAGCATGCTACTTTAATAGGAGCCTTAGTCTTCCATAACATCTTCCATGACCAAGAAGCCTTCCCTTGGCCTGATTGTTTAGTTAACAGACTGTAATCATTTTTTTTAATAATCGAGAAATCTCTGAAGGCCAGTGGCACACGTTTCGTAACTCAGTGGATAATGGGTCCACCCCACTATCCTTCGCCACTTAAATACCAGGTTGTCTGCGGCAGTGTTTGAACATGTGGCGTGCGCCTAACCCACACATCACGTGTTGTACTCCTACCACTAGACCAAAGCCCCGAAGAAGCTTCCAATTCCTATGTTGTGCAGCAAGACCTCAAAATTTTCCACAAGGAATTTGACTTTTCTAGTTCCCATTTGATCTTACCTTTGTGTAGTTTTGCATATGTATTCACTTCCTTGGTATATGACAGGTAACACTATATTCACTTCCCTGCTGCTACAGAACTTTGATAGCTCAATCTCATATGATCCTTAAAACCCTAAAGAATAACCTTTGCACGATATAAAAAAAAGATATGTGAATGACACACATACAAGAGGAACCAGCCTAATCTCTTTTGACTATCATGATTTGGCAACTAGTTCATTTCAGCCTAGAGTAAGATCGGGAAAAGAGTAGGTTCGAGCATGTATAAGATAAAAACTCAGACCAGAAAACAAAAGATCTCCGGCTTGTTATTTATCTAAGTATCTAACTTCAGTCACGCTTTGACGAGTAGACTCCTGAAAGAGTTGTCCCAATGTAAAACCAAGAAGTAAAAGACACATAAACCTATATAGTAGAAGCTTGAAAATTTGGAGGGAAACACACCTATATATTGTTTATTTGTTCATTCACCTCCTCACAAAGAAATAGTGTTCATTCACCTCCTCACAAAGAAATAGTGTTCATTCACCTCCTCACAAAGAAATAGTCCTTAAGGACATCCCAAGATATTCAGACAGAGAATATATAAGGTAGCTAATGAAATTTTCGTACCTTATACATGTTCCGTCTCCGAGAACTTCCCACCTATATCATTGTTTTTTGCTTTTCTTTTCTTTTTTCCCACCTAACAACAACATACCCAGTGAAATCCCACAACGTGGGGTCTGGGGAGGTAGAGTGTACGCAGCCCTTACCTCTACCTTGGTAGGTAGAGCGGTTGTTTCCGACTTTTCCCACCTATATCATTCATTTGAAAGCTTAAATTCCAATTACAAGTGACGGTAGCCACTTAGTCTTTGGCTCATCGACAACATCCAAAAACCGACATGTCGCTATTTACATGATCTACTGAGCTCTAACGCCATGAAAGGTGCATAATGTGTTATAAGAATAATAATATCGCTGGCATTTGTGCTTTCAGAAGGATTAAAAGCACGGCGTAAGTCGTAAAGCTATTAATAGTTTTTCCGTGAGCATTGGGAGTTTGCACATAGCACACGTAATTCTAATGTCTGCTCAGTTGTTTATCCATTCACAAAGAGCAAGACATAGAGCCTATCATGTATCCACCAAAGCGCCTCATAGATAGAAACTAGAGTTACTTGATTCAATGCATATGATGGAAAATTGCCTATTTAACAGCTAAAAGTTTATCAAGAAAAGCTTCCCTGGTCACAAGATGAACAAGTCTTGGAACTTACCAGGCAACAACCAAATTCTCCAGCTCCCAGTGCTATCTCAAATGACTGCTCAAGGACCTCATCTATTTTTTTCTGCTTGTGGGACAAGCTTATCTTTCCTTGCTCTACAACAGATTTTAGATCCAAAGCAAGCAACTGTAGGAAAGGAAATCATTAGAGGTGTAGTGAACAACCTACAAGACACAAAAAGTAAATTTGGCAATAATAAACTGCTTAGATTATGTTCAAGTATATGAACTTGGTGATGACTGCATGTGAAAAGGATCAAAATATTCAATGTATCTGTCGAGCTTTGCGCCAATGAAAATCACCAATTTTCCCAAACTTCTAAGCCTCTCAGATTAATTATGCAAGCAACAATGGTCAGAGCTATACTGAGAGCTATACCTCAAGTGGATCTAATTCTGCTATGTGATGTAACTAACATTTTTTCACTCATAAACATATTCAACCACGGATGTGTACTCTGTGAATGAATACATCAATCCTGGAAATAGGCACTTTTTTTAATAGGCACTTCAGTTGTGGGTGGTGACTTTATCATTTGCATGCATAGTATCATCCCTTGGCAGAATTCACAATCGATACGAGTCTTAATTAGTTGGTTTTATAACCACCTCAATAACAAAACAGTTGTCCATTAGAAAATAAATCAGCCAGTAGAAACCACCTGTTGAAACAAGGAGGGGTTCATATTGGCATCATATTCAATATTGATGCCATCCAACCCGCTGCTGAATGCTTTACTGTCTGGGAGTTTCCATCTCCACAAATCTCTGTCCTCTATATATTCGAATAATCTCCTGACTATGTCAAATTCACCAATCTTTAGAGCACCGCCGTTGGCAGCTTTGTCATTGTCCCCAGTTATGAGCTTCTCCTTGAAATAATCATAAGCAATAGTAGCCCCACTTCTATCCATGTCGATCACTTTACTAACATTTTCACTCACACATGTCCCTCCACCTAACAGCTCTCGTGCAGTCTTGTGATGGTCCAATACAATAACACTGATCATAGAACCACCCAAAAAGAAAAAAGCAATGAGTATAGAAACCGCAAACACGTGGTTCCATTAAGTTCTCAAATACATACAAAATTACAAACACTTTTGCACCCAATAAAAAAGAACTTTACAACATACCCAGTGGAGTCTGGAGATGGTAGTATATATGCAGACATTACCCCTGCCTTTGTGGGGGTAGAGAGGCTATTTCTGATAGACGCTCGGCGAAAAAGGAAAAGGATTTAAAGCATGGTATCAAGAAAAAAATGAACTTTAACCCAAAAAGATCAAAATTCAAGATGAGAGGGTGCCAAATAGGAAGAGACTGTGAATATCAGTTACCATTTTGCAACAAACTGCCAGTGGAAAGATAGAGAATGTAGAATCTTTGAACACTATAAGCTCCCAATCAAAGTGAATTCTAAAGCAATTATCTTTTATGTTACCACCACCATGTCTAAACATTATTAATGAAGTAAACATGAAACCCCATATGCTGAAACAAAGAAAAGAACTTACGAGTCAACATTAGACTTGAGTTGGTGAACAAAACCAGGAGGACCCACAAAATCCAAGAGATAAACGTGATCAATTTCATTTAGAGGAAGGTCCTCCACCCTATATATAAACAGAAAGATAATTCCTTTAACAATTACGTAAAAGGGAAAAACAAAAAACAAAAAAAAATGTAATGGAATGCAAGAAAGAGAGAGAGAGAGATACCTGAGAGGAGAGTAAACGGTGTTGGGGAAGTAAAGAGGAGTTATGTGTATGGAAGAGAAATAAAGATGAGCGGCCAAAGCGGCAAAAGCACCATCAGGGCAAGGGTAATGGTAAAGAACTGCGGGTTTCCTCATCACTGTTGTTGTAGTGGCTACTGAGGACTGAGGAGGCTGCCCTCGTAATTGTAGTCCTCCTAAACTTGGAAACCAAAATACACGAAAAACATCTTCCCTTACCAGTTACCGCTAGTTTGGACGGCTGTTACTTGTTACCTTGTACTTGTACGATGTACTTAGTTTTGAATTTTATTACTTTAAATAAATCCTCATAACGTTTGGTTTGATTGCCATTTGAAATTTATAATTAAATTTATTATTATATAAAGAATATAAAAAGGGTTTTGTGTGTAATAATCTATTTGTTGTGATCCTATAGTTACTTTTTTTCCTTATTTTATCTTTTCTTATTACTCCTATCTCATGATCCTAGTATTCTTTAATTTATTTTTTTATAACAAATTTATCTCGTATTTTATTTCTTTGTGTAGTTTATTCGATTGTTAATGTGTGGCATTATATAATAATAAAAAAATTATTCATAAAAAACAACACAATACAATATAAGATATGATATATTATGATATGATACGTATAATGTTCCTTATTGTCAATGTACCAAAATGAATAACTGCATTTGGTATGATGATTAAAATATTTCCTAGAAAATATCAAATGTATATAGAGAGAATATTTTAGTATTTGATTTTTGAGTAGAAAACTAATATGTTGAAGATTACACTTAGGGGTGGCCGGGGAAGCGGGACGGCGGGACGGCGTGACCGGTCCTTCGGCGGGACTGGCGGGATTCGTCGATGTCCCGTCATGTTCCCGATCCCATCTGAAAAGGGAAACGATCTTATCGGGGCGGGGTCGGTTAGGGATCGGGATTTTCCGATTTTTTTTCACTTAATTTTAAAAAATAACATATATAAACACCTCAATAATAACAAGATATTGTAATAAAAATATCCCAAGATTTTTTTTGTGCCTCTTATATTATTTAATACAATTTCAAAATTGCAATTTTGTGGTTTTGAAAGTTGCAAATAACATAGTAAAATTACAATTTAAAAACACATTTTCTAGTTTCTTCACAATGTCTTGTGGTTCTTCGATTGGAATTGAAATTTGTTGGTCAAATTGCTCGACGTCGCTTCCACCTTCGTCGGATAAGATTTCGTTGTAGTTTTCATCGTCTTCTTCGTTGATCTCCGGTTGACCGCACATTCTACGCTCCGCTCATATTCAATCTCTGAATAATATTGCAAACTCCAAGTTGTCTCCCGTTAATGAGTGTATGTGCTCTCCTATTTGAAATCTTCCGGTAGAAAAAGCACTTTCAGACGATGTTGATGATGCTTGAATGTTCAACACATCTCGGGCCATCTTTGATAGTGTCGGAAATGTCTTCTCATTCTCCCTCCAGTATTTCAGCAAGTCTTCACGTCCTTCTTCATTGAGAACTGTTTGGTACGGTACAACATCCTGCAAAACAAAAACATCAAACTCGCTAACTTGATTAGTAATTGTACCACTAAACATTCTATTTTTAAGGCTTTCAATACTAGTCGCAGAAACATCATGTCTTTTTTGAAGTTGTATTAAAGAAAAAGAAGAAGATGGTATGGAAGCCGGTTGGTTGCTAGCACTTTCTTGTTGGTAATATCTATATAGTTTTTTACATTCATCGTGTATGCTAGATAAAACTTCTTCTTTAGTTGGTTTCTTAGGTGGTTGGTCATTTTGGATTTTTTGGAATTGAGGCGGACGTACAGTTATGCAATCATAAATAGATTCAATAAGTGTTTTACAACCGTCTATTTTAATAGTCGGATTTAATACAACAACAATAATATAAATAGTGGGAATAGGAATAAAATATTTTTTAAATTTGATAAACATTTTTAATAGATGTCTTATAAGATGGTTTTTTCATATATTCACTAAGTAATAAAAATGTTAGAGCTATATAAAATAACATAGTTGAAATAGTAGGATAATATATACCAGAAAATTCCTTTGTTGCTTGAAAAAATTTCTCTAAAAATACAATAAGTTATGAATTTTTTTCCAATCGTTATCTACAACCATATCAATTGGATTTCAATTATTGACGTTAAAATAAAGTTATAGGTCTTCTATAATCATAAGCAACACGTAGTTGTTCGTATAAAGAATTCCACCTAGTCACTACTTCTTCGTGAATTTTTCTATAAGGTAGTCCACAATCGTGACAAGTTTTTTTATATTCTTTTTTTCGTTGTATTCTATTACTTTTAAAAATAAAGTTTATAGCAATTGTATTTTATTAGGAATGTCTTCAAAAAAGTTATAGAACATCATTTACAACTAAGTTATATATATGACACGCACATTTTATATGAAAATGATTAGAAAAAGATAGAGTTAAAAGATCATTTAAAAGTCTAATACCATAATTATTAGAAGAAGCATTATCTAACGTAATTGTCATTATTTTTGTCGGTTATACCATAATACTCGCAAATTTGATGAATATTTTCTGAAATAAAAGTTTCAGTGTGTCTATCATCAATATATATATATATGCTAAAATACATTTTTGCATAGACCATTTATAATCTATTCAATGACATGTTACAGTTAAATAATCATGGTCGTTAGTACTACAACCTATATCAGACGTGATAGATACTTTGCCAGGAAAATGATATAATGAATAACGTAAATATTGTTGATACTCATGTGCAAATTTAAAAACATCTCTCCTAACAGTTGATCTAGGAAAACCGTTAAAAGCATGATTATACATATCTCTAATGTAATGAATAAAACCAGGAGAGAAAGGAAATGAAAAAGACAAACCCTCCACCGCAACTAATTTTGTTATTGCTTCCCTATCTCTATGTTTATCGTATTTATGACCTACAATTCCCTCCGTTATTTTTCCCATTTTAAATTTATATACATTTTTACAAATTTGACATCTAACTATTTGATTCTCTGGGTCCCTATAAAAAAACGCATGCATCTGATTTTAATTTTTATCGTGTTGGGCCTCGTCTCATACCAGGGAAAATATGAGGCGTTCCAGTTTTAGTTTGAAGTGCACTAGTGGGTGTGTCATTTAGATTAGTTGGTTTGTCATCTAGATTATCTTCTAAATTAAAGTCTGATTGAGTTGCAGAAAATATATCATCGTCTAATGGTATATCATTAAAAATTTATGTTTCATCTATATGTGTGTAATCAGTCAAATCATCATGTCTAGGAATAGGATGACTAGAAGAAGTACCCCTGCCCTTGTTACCCCTACTAGAAGAAGCACCCTTACCTTTACCCTTAAACATTTCTCTTGTTCCTTCCATTTTAATTATGCTAATAAATGACTAAAGATAATGAAATTAAATTCACTAATTAAAATAAAGTAACAATAATAATTTAAAGAAGGAACGAAGGTACCAAACGCCAACGTAACGTCGACGCGTAATCGAGGTTGAAAATTGAAACTTTACTCGATGGATGATCCTCAAGCTAGTTGCCAACTTCACTCCCAATTTTTGAACTTTGATATAGTTATACAAATGAACAAATAAAATTTAATATTTAGTAGACAATGTAGACTTGTAGAGAGATAGATTGAGAGATTAGAGAGACTATATGAAGATTTGTGAGAAAAATGAAGAGAGAATGAGGTATTTATAGTTGGAAAATTAGGTTAAAGTGTAAATATATTAACTTAGGGGTTAAAATAAAATATTAAGGGGGTAGGGGGTTTGGAGGGGGAGGTAAAAAATGACAGTTGCATAACGGTCAAAATATAAAATGGTCATTGTGCAACGAATATTTTTTGCAAAGGGGGGGATCGGGCGGGACCGGGGCGGGTCGGTGGGAACGGTATTGGGTCGGGACTAGCTCAGGTCCCGTCCCGAGTTCGAGTCCCATTGCGGTATTTTTTTTGCGGGGTCAGGTTGGGACCGGACCGACCCAGCCCACTGGCCACGCTTATGATTACACTAATATATCAATTTGGGTACTCTTTCGATGAAAATTTAAATATTATAAATTTGTCATGATCTAATTTGAGATGAAGAAGATGAAGATTCATTGATAGAGGAAGTAGTAAGAAGAGTAAATTTCTGTATTGATTCATTGAGTACAAAGTGAGATACAATGCTCTATGTATAGCTAACTACCACAACTCCTAGTTATAACTGCTTTTAGGAATCAATAAAAAGGACTAAACTGACCTTCATTTAGTAATCTCTTAACTAACCTTCTTATCACTAACTTCTACACTCCCCCTCAAACTAGGTAGTGCAAATATGTTTTGAACTCCTAGTTTGAAACTGAGATGATGATGTTGAACTTTAGTGAGTCCCTTATTAAAAGAGTTGTTCTTATCTATGAATGTACTTTGTAACAACTAATTATTTAGTATTTTCCCTTATGAAATGATAATCGATCTCAATTTGCTTAGTGCTTTCATGATACATTGGATTGGTTGTCAGATGCATTGTTGTTTTACTGTCTGTAAACACTTCTACATGCTTCTGAACTTCAATTCACGAGTCTTTCATTAGTCCTGGTAGCCAAATGATCTCTGTAACTATTGTTGTCAAGCTTTTATACTTAACTTCTATTGAGCTTCTAGAAACAATTGATTGTTTCTTTGATTTCCAAATTACCAGTGAATCACCTAGTAACATACCTCTTTGAATGAGGGCAAGATGCCCAATTTGCATCACAAAATGCAGTGATGGTTTTCTTGTTATTGCTTGATAATAGAATATCTTGACCAGGTTGATTCTTCACATATCTTACAATCCCCAAGGTTGCTTCCATATGTGATTTCTTAGGTTGTTGAAGAAATTGACTCTGAGTTTGTACCCCATATGAGATGTTTAGCCTTGTAATGATCAAGTATAGTAGTTTTCCAACTAGTCTCAAATAAGCTCCTTGGTCTGCTAGAGGATCACAATTGACTGCTTCTGTAGCTTTTACATGTTCATTATATTTTTGAGTAGTAAGTTTGTTGTTAGTGTCAATTGGAGTCATTGCAGGTCTTGCAACACTTAGTCTTGTCTCTAAGATAAGCTTCAATGCATATTTTCTTTTATGATAAGATCCCTTGTTTCGATCTAGAAAATTCAATTCCAAGAAAGTACTTTAGCTCACCCAAGTCCTTTATTTTTAAGGTCTGCTTCAGGTTGTCCTTTGTTTCTTCAATTATATGCATACTATTTTTTTAATAAGCATATCATCAACATAAATGAGTACAAACATTGTACGTGTTTGTGTTCTTTTGATAAACAAGGAATTATCATGTTCACTTTGTATGAACTGGAAACTTAACAGTGCCTCAGACAGTTTTGCATTTCACTGTCTTGGAGCATGTGTTAATCCATAAAGTGATTTAATGAGTCTATGTACCGTCTTTTCCCCTGACTCTTAAATCCTTAAGGCAGCTCCATATAAATAGTATCATGTAAGTCATCTTGTAAAAAGGCATTGAACACATACATTTGATGAATGTATCGGTTATTTTGAGCAGCAATAGATAACATAGTCCTAACAGTTTTCATTTTTACCACTGAACCTAATGTTTCTTAATAGTTAATGTATTCTTATTGACTATACCCTTTGGCCATCAATCTTGCCTTAAACATTTCTATTTCACATGTTGACTTGTACTTTACTTTGTAAATTCATTTACACCCTATAGATGTTTCGCTTTGTGATAATTTTACTATGTCCCAAGTATGGTTGCTTTGCAAAGCTTCAATTTCATACTTCATTGCATCAATCCATCTTGGATAAACTGCTTCTTCCTTGTATGTTCTTGGTTATGTAATGCTAGATAACTTTGACATGTAGGCTTGATATGTTAGTGTCACTCTTTCATATGACATGTAGTTAGCAATGTCATATGGTGTATCCTGAATATTCAGTGAAACAAAATCCTTCTATATGGGAGGTTTTTTATTCCTTCATGACTGTCTAGTATGTCCAACATGTTGTTGCTGAGGTTGATCATGTGCATTTTTAATTTGTTGTGGAATTTGTGGCACTTCTGGTTCTGGTTATGCTTGGTGTGGACTATAAGGATCTAGTTTTGGTACTAGCTCTTCATCACGTATTATGTCATCAAATACTATAATGGATGTTGGATGTGACAATTCATTAGTTGTGGCTTGAATAGCTCCAGGAATTATATTTAGACTAGTGTAGTTGAAAACAGAGTATGCATTGTATTGTCCTTGTCTTTAGTTCTGAATGGAAGGATGTCCTCTTTGAATATTACATTCTCTGTTGACAAAGAAAAAGTGATTAGTGAATTCATATAGAAGATAGCCCTTTTGAGTTTCTACATAGCCCATGTGGATAACTTGTTTGCCCTTAGTTTAAGCTTATTAACTTCATTAACCACTTTGGCATAACATAAGCATCCAATCACTCTTAAGTATTGTAAAGAAGGTTTCCTACTATGTAGTTTCTCATAAGGTGATATATTTCCAATTATAGTACTTGGCATTCGATTTATGATACAGATAACAACTTTTACACAAAGACCAAATATCTTATAGGAATACATGCTTGAAATCTCAAAGCTATTGTTATTTTTAATGTATGTCTGTGTTTTCTCTATGTTGTGCCATTTTGTTGTGGTGAATATGCACATGATTTTTGATGTACTATGCTTAAATCTTTGAACAAACTATTGCAGGTTATGTTCACAAATTCAGTACCATTGTCAATCCTTGTTACCTTAGCCATTTTATTGTATTGAGTTTTAATGTAAGTCAAGAATTGTTGTATTACAGTGCTCACATCAATTTTAATTTTGATCAGGAATACTCAGGTTATCCTTGAGTAATCATCTACTACTGTTAAAAAAATATTTATTTCCATCAAATGTAGGTACTTTGTAAGGACCCCAAAGATCCATATGAACTAGATCAAAATTGTCAGAACTTATAGTGTTACTAACAGAAAATGGTAACCTAGACATCTTAGCACAAGGTCATACTAAACATTTATTGATAGTACTTGTAATATGATACAATTTTACATGTAGTAACTTTTTAAATACTGAACTAGATACATGTCCAAATCTTCTATGTCATATGTCTATACCCAATTTTGACTTATACTCAGACTCAATATTAATATTGCTAGCTACTAAAACCACTTCTTTGTTGTCTTTATTATTTGATAGAATGTAGAGGCCTCCTTCTTCTTTACCAATCATTTTCACCTTTCCAGTGTAAAGATCGAAATACAAAGAAGTCAGGAAAGAAAGAAGCTGAACATTTCAACTCTTTGGTTAGTTTAGCAACAGACAGTAAATTGAACTTGAAATTTGGAATATAAAACACATTTGAAATAGTGTTTTTGTTATGAAGTGTACTAACACATATGTGAGTAACAAAAGACACATCACCATTTGGTAAATAAACTTTTCTTGATTTTCAATTTTTGAAATAGTGTGATATCAAGTAGATTCAGGTTAGCTTCCATATAATTAGTAGCACATGTATCCATTATCTAACTTTGGTTATCACTATAGTTACTTTCACTGCTATTTAAACTCATACCAGCCATACTTGTTGAATGTATGTTTTCTGGTGCCTTATTCAAAAGTTGAACTATTTGTTGATATTGATCATTTGTCAGAGTGCATGAACCTTTGTGATTCAGTTGTAGCTAATTGAGAGCTGACTTGAACGTTGTCCATACACCTTATTTCCAGCATTAGAAACAGATTGCATCTGATAGTTGTGTTGCCTATAAGAATTCACATTTTGACTGCTTGGTTCAAATGATCTCGAGTGTTCAAACATCACATTATGAGTTGCATTAGGTCCTCTTTTCTTAAACTTGAAATCTTGAGGATAACCTATGATCTTGAATATTGTGGCCCTTGATCTTGCACACTTCACAGTACAGGTTGTAGTTTCTCATAAACATTTGATGCCCCCCCCCCCCAAGTTTTTAGTACATGGCACCATCATAAGTCCCTTGCATATTTGTTGGATTTGCACCAAAAATGCATGTATTTGCCACTACGGATTTTGAGCTTTCATCACTAATTATCTTTGAATAAGCTTTATTGACACCAGGCATTGGATTCATCAAACTTTCTGGTTGTGCATACGACTCATTTAATCCCATAATAAATTGAAACAACTTTAGTTTCTGAAGATGGGCAGCATAAACCTTTGATTTTTCACACTTACAAGTTGGAGTTGGGACTAGAGCCTCAAAATTTTCCCATAATTCTTTTAGCCTAGTAAAGTAGACAGAAACTGAAAAAGTCCCTTGGTGCAAAATGGCTATTTCTTTGTGTATGTTGAAGGTTCTTGAACCATCAACTTGGTTAAATCTCTCATAAAACTCTTCCCAAACTGCCTGGGCACTAGTATCATACATAATCCCTGCTAGCAAACCTTTGGTTACAGAATTTAGTACCCATGACAGCACAATAACATTCACCCTATCCCAATTTTCTTCAAACCCTAGAAACTTTTCTTTGGTACAAGAACTATCAACGATCCCCATTTTATTTCAACCCATTAAGACTATTTTCATAGATCTAAGCCACAAAGAATGGTTTTCTGCCCCAGTTAATTGAAATGAGATAATTTGAATACCACTTACATCGGATTGATAGCTACAGTCGATGCCATTTCCATTACTATTTTCAGAATTTTATGGTTAAGAGGATGAATTATCGGTAGTATTGTCAATTGTTATTGTAGCAGATCGATCTTGAAAAAGAATTACTCAGAAATTGAACAGAGAAAGAAAGAAATAAGATGTCATGCCCCGAGTCATGGCCTAAGCGAGACACGACATTCGGTGTCTGGCTGCATGTGGCGAGCGAACCACATGGCTGATGAATCAACATAGGCATCAAAACATACTATAATAGTGATTTAAAACATGCAAAACATAGTACTGAGTTTACAATAAAAAATAATACCTATAAAACAAGAGTCTGACTGAATAAAAATGTCTACCAGGACAATATCCTGACATAATCTACTAATATGCAATATCTAGAAAGTAACTAGACTGACGCCTCGAATGAGATGGGGCTCACCAAACATCTAATACCGAAGCAATCCTACTAAACAGATCAGTCTCTCTGAAACTCAACACTACGAAGTGCAGGCCCAATAAAAAAGAGACGTTAGTACATTTGAATTATACTATATGTAAAGCAACTGAAAGAAATAACATAATTGTGGGTGCTCGGAAAAAGGGGAAACCCAAATCAATAACAAATACTATACTGAATTTGAAACTGAAACTAATAACTGATAAAAGGAGCAAATAATAAGAATACTCCATGTACTGAAATGGAGAGCCACTTGTTTAACTGAAATAATAAAAAATAATAGATGTGGCCTTAGGCCCAATATGTGTTCACAAATCTATGGCCTCGGACCCAAGTATATGTATACATAAACTATGGCCTTGGGCCCAAATATATCTATGGACTTGGGCCCAAAAATACAGGTGCTCGACATGATACTGAAATACTAAAAATATACTGATATGAAAACTGAACATGAGATCACACTGAAGTTCTAATATAATACTGACATTCTGAGTAATGGTTCATTGAGACATGTATTCATGAACTAATTATGAGTACTGAAGCTTTAACTAGGTTACAACATGTTGAATATTCTAGGTTGAGACTCGTGGTTATCAAACACAAGTCTATATTGATTAAGTATTGAGTTCACGACAATCAAAGTGATAATCATAAACAACCACAAAGTTATAATCTTAAAGATATATGTTTTAGTCTTTTCAGGAACTAGGGCATAATATCAAATTATGAAGTAATTTGCAATAATCTCGATGAACGAGGCGTGGGGATGACTAAAGACATTTCCAAACGTAGATAGAAGCTCTACATACCTTAATCGCTCCAATACACGTCTTAAAAATTTGAGCTTTGGAGTAGAAACTCAAAGCTTGAACCCTGAGACTTAAATTGGATTTATCCTGAAAAATCCTAGGTTAAGAACATTGAATTCTACTTAGAATCCATTAGGATTACATTAGAATCACGTGAAAAAGGCTTACCTTGATGTAGGAGGTGGTTGAGAAGCAATAGTCTTCGTTCTAGGGTCTGATAAAAAAATGATTTTTTAATCAAGGGTCGTATTTATACTGTTTGATGTCGGGGAAAATTGACGGTCCATTCGACGGCCCGTCGAATGTCTGACCGTCTATACAATCGGACCGTCATTTTCTGAAAATTTTCAGAGCGTGGTGAAATCTGGAATTTAAGAGACGGAGAAGTTTGATGGGCCGTCGAACATTTGACGGTCCGTAAAATTGACCAACAAGCCGTCAATTTCAAAAGCAAAATTGACGGTTCACTTTGACGGGCCGTCAAACAATCGACGGTACGTTATCCTACCGTCAAATCTCCTTTGTAGAGCTGAACCTGATTTTTCAACGTAAACTCCCCGTTTTGATTTCCTACCTTATGAATCATGAACAAGACTTAGTTTGAAGGTATGAGATGTTACACAAGAAGAAATTATTTAGCGGAATAAGAACAAGAAAAAAAAATTATAATCGATTTTCAAGCTAGATTTCTATCTTCATGCTCTGATACTATGTTGTAATTTGAGATGAAGAATATGAAGATTCATTTAAGTTAATAAAGTGTCTAAGAAAAAAATTATATAAGTGTTTAGTGGATGACTATTTAGGTTAATTCTTCATATTAATAATAACGAACAACTATTTATTTATCAAATGTACTGACGTATTGAAATAACATGATTAACCATACAATAAAAGATACTTCTATTAAATTATTATTTACAAATCACGTGATAAGTAAGTTGATTTTCATATTGAAAAGTTATGTATAAACGTCATTGTAATTCGCTTTCATAACAACCTCAAATTAAGCTATTGTTCATTACATTTTTTTCTCCTGATAAATGAAATTGTTCTCTAATTAAATTATACATGAAACAAGCATTTGATTGTTAATAAATCAAACGAAATATTTGCCAAACATTGCAAACAAAAAGAATTGGTTTTAATAACAGTAATGTTCCAACATTTACTTTTAAATGCTAATTCAACACACAACTTTTCTTTTAAGGATCTTTTTGAAAGCAAAGTGATTTCTTTTAACATAAACCTATGCTTTGCAAAAAAATATTTTTTTTGAGGGGCAAAAATTAAAAGCTATCACAGAATAGGAGCAAAAGTACAAATGATCCAAAAGAAGAAGAAGCAACACCAACGACAACATTCTTTAGTTGAGGAGGGGCAATTTGAAGGAATGTCCTTATTTCGAGGTGATCTTTAATTTTTGACTCTTAAATTATTAGTCTTTAATTTTTGTCCTTCAATACTTTAAGTAATAAAAAATGGCTGAAAATATCCATGATATTTAGATTCTAGGTTCGACCCGCAACTGAGAAAAAAACATAATTTCGCAAGGCAGATGTTTCATAAAAACTATGCCTTAATACAATTTAAAACTATTTCTTGTCCGGCATAATTTTGTAGAAATTAAGTTATCCTACACAATTATGTCTTAAGACATAGTTTCTATATAACTACATAGCAAATAGACATACGTTCATAGTAACCTATGCCTTGCGAATTATTATTATATTTGACTCTACTAGAGATCGAACCCAGAATCTCCCAGCGAATAAGAGTATTTTAGCCTAATTTTTTTTATTAAGTGAGAAATAGGGACAAAAATAAAAAACAAACGAATTGAGGGGCAAAATTAAAGACTAGCATGTATGAAGGTCAATCCACACACACAAAAAGTTGAGGAACCGGTCAGTGGGCACAAGCTAAACCCTGGTCCAAATTTAGAGCTCTCGAGGTCATTCGCACAATGACCCATATTTCGGGTGGTCTTAAATTTTTGCTCTTAAAATTTATAATTTTAATTTTTGTCCTTCATCATTTTTGACACGATATAATTTAGATTTCGCAAAACATATTCACGTTTAACTTGGGCATATGTACCATAACATAAACACAAATTATGTCGAACAAAACAAAATTTTCAACATTCAACATAATTTGAAAAATACTAATTATATAAAATTTATGCGGCATAACTTAATTCCTACCCTTTATATCGAGTAGACAAAATCAATTTTTGGAAAAAATAGTATAAAAATTAGGTCTCGAGATATTTTCATTAAATAACTAAAAAAAAAAAAACTCCAAACGCACTAGTCCAATATCCAATTTCTCAAACATTTTTTGTGCGTAAAGTAAAGCCACAGTGATTTGTGACTGTCCCCCTCGAAAAAAGAAAAATTCAAATTCGAGCACTGTGAAAATCAGTCTCCTCCTTTTCCCGGCGATTTTCAGGTAACCATCGGAATTCTAATGGATATGGCTGAGTTGTGGTTTTATATTGTCTATTTTCGATCCGAGTTTCAACCTGTATGTTTTACTGTGATTCCAGGATAATGGCATCTCGGTTACAGATTGAAGGAGATGAATCCGTACTTTTACGGGTCACTCACTCCAATATGAAGACCTTTTCACCAGAAATTCGTTTTTCTCTTCAGGTTCGGCTTATCGTTGCTGTTATTCAATTACTACTTCCTTATTTCAACTACATCAAAAAGATCACGTATTGTGTACTGCTTTGAAAAATACTTGGTCAATCGTGCACAAGTATAGGTAATGGAGTGCAAGACACTTCCCTATCATCTCAAACCCTGCTCATGAAGTGTAATTAATTTTTAACACCAAAGTCATTTTTATATAAGTCATTCTTAAAAGCAATGGAAGTAGTGCTGGTTGTATATTACGAGAGCCAGTCTAAAATCATTACTGCCAGCTGATAAACTCCCTGATCGATCATTCTTAAACCACAATCGTAGTCATAATTTTGACAGAAATCTATAATTAGTACTTAAATTACAAATCTGCAAAGACATAGGATTGGATTTACAACTGTTCTTGACTTCTGCATGACTTGTTATTAGTTAGACATCCAAATGACTCATCTTTGATATAATAAAAGAATGATTGAAAAATTCATTATTTAGTATTCGCGTAGTATCTTATTCTTCATTTCTTACTACTATTGTTGCTTCATTTGCTCTGTTTATCTTGCTATTTTGATGTTGTTATTTTTCTTTCAATCCTGCTTTGATTACTCCTTTTGAGTCGAACGTCTATCGAAAACAACTCCTCTATCCAAAAGTTAGGGGTAAGGTCTGCGTACATCCTACCCTCCCCTAACCCTACTTGTAGGATTATACTGGGCATGTTGTTGTTGTTGATTGAAAAACTCATCACTGATTTTGCTGCTTAATTCATTTTGAATGTACTTCGGGAAGAGAAAAAATTCCTTTCAGCATTTGTAATATCCACTGACATGTGAGTTACAGTCCAATTTCTCTTTTTTTTTTTCAGACGACAGTGGAAGCCATGAAAGAGAAGCTTTGGAAAAAGTGTGGTACTTCGGTCAATTCAATGTCCTTGGAGCTCTATGATGAAACTGGTGCTAAAATCTCAGTCCTAAGTGATAATGCAAGACCACTTGGTTTTTATTCCCCGCTGGATGGGTTAGTAAAGCTCTTTTGGTCTGAGGACCTATTACATTATAATTATCCATTTCTAGATAACCAACTCTTTATAGTAGCTATTGGAATCATATCCTGTCTGCATTTTGTGCAGAATGAACTTGAACTAATATGGACATATATTTTTGGATTAACCAGTCTGCCTTTGCAGTTTTCGCCTGCATGTCATTGATCTTGATCCATTGTCAGTGACTTCTGGAGGTTGGCTCGAGGACACATCACTTGTGGAGAAGTATACTATCTCTGACGAGGCTTATGGGAAACTTGGTGGTAAGTGTTGACGAGTTTCACTTGGCATGTTTGTTTTATAAATGTTTCTTCTTATTTGATTTCTCCTTAACTTGGATGCAATACCTTTCCAATTCAATTTACTCCTCAATTTGTTCCCCTGGCAATTGGGGTCTGTTAGTGGACAATGAGTTTTGACTCGTCACAGAAGTCCCATAAGAGGGTAATCGTGTTCTGACTTAATATTTTTTAAAATAATTCCGTGAGAAGCAGAGCCTTTGGAAAACAATGAATCTTCCCCAACTTGCTTCAATTTCCTATCCTTGTAATTCTAAGATGAGGGTAGAATACTAATTCTCTTTAGATCAGTGGTTTTCCTTCATTTTCTGACGTAAGTCACTGTGAACATCTTAATTTTACATGAGAAGCTACCTATTATGGTTTAACCAGGAAGCAACTACATAATGCAACGGGTTATATATATTATAGCAATATTTTTTGTCCAATCAAACATCTTTTGTTTTGTTATTAGGCTAGGATGCAAATTTTTATCTAATTAATCACGTTCTTAACCTTACGAAAGAGACTTTTCTTGTCATTTTTGATTTGTTGACTTATGTCTTAAATATCCAACTGCGTTCATGAAGTTAATTTGGTACTTATTATCCATTCATCAGTCTGTGCATCTTTCAACTAGGGGATGGGATGGGTGGCTGATATCTTTTGGATATAAGATAAAAAAGAGGAAGACAGTCCTTTCTTTCCTCTTCTATTTTCTCCTTACTGATGCTCTTCTCCGTCATCTCCTCTTCAAAATTACATTTTGAATTAAATGAACTTGAAAAAAAATTTGAAGGATGATAATGAAGAGGGGAAACAAGGGACTGAAGTTTGAGCCTAGTTCCATGAAGCACTTTATTGACTTATTATTTTTAGTCTCAAAACAATGTTCATTTTTCTACTGGCCTTATATTTGGCTGTTGGACAAAGGTAAGAAAATAAATAGTGATAGCATAAACATATCTCTTATTGAATCGTTAAGTAATTTATTTCCTTTAGTGAAGGAAAACAATGTGTGTAACCAGACAATTACGGAAAAGTATTTTAACAAATGAACAAAAGAAGGATATATCCACCATTTTACTGGATATTTCTGAAAATGGTGATGTTGGGTCCAGTTTGCCTGCATCTCAATTGATCCACCGGATATTTGCTACCTTTCACCAGCGAAAGTGGCTGGTAACTGTATCACCATGGCTTCGACAGAAAAGAATACTTAAAGGTTTTTATTATGCTGGAGTTTGAACCTGATCATCCGTGGTCTATTCCAGCTTCATTGACCGCTAGGCCACACCCTTTGGTGCACTGGCCTAGATATATTTGGATAGACCATAGCGGCAAGTAAGTTGATTCAAACTTGGAAGTTCTTTTCTGTGATCTTTTGATCGTAGAATCAACAAGCTTATATGTAACAATTGCCCATGAAGAGATGTCTATCACCCCATACAGTTACCAGATTCACTTAAGAGAACTGGACACATGTTCAGCCTCTTTGGAGATGCAAAGAAGTAGCCGTGAGATTGTAATCCTTTTCCGCCATTTGAAAGAGAAAGTAAATCCAAATAACAATTTGTGATGCCCTATAGTATGGCTTCAGTCATTAATTAACATGATTTTCATTGGAGGAAATAAATGCTGCCAAATGCTAGAAAATATCTTTGTTTTTATGATAAAGTAGAAAATCTATTAATGTGGAAATACACCAGTATATAAGTCGTATACCGAAAATTAGAGAACCTACATAATAATATAGTTTCTACAGATTACACCCAATCTTCTATGCAAACAATGGATTTCATGGTTGCACAGTGCAGTGTCAACTAGCTGAGAATAAAAGGCTATACCTCAAATGTACAGTATTATTTTTTTATATCCAGTTAAAAGCTCTGTTATTTCTCTCCTTCCTCAAGACCCATGTTGAAGAATGAAAAAAGTCTCACATCGGTGGTTAATAAGATGTGTGGTCTCCTTATATGGACTTGGGCAATCCTCCCCTCATAAGCTAGCTCTTGGGGTTGAGTTAGACTCAAGATCCATTCTTCACATGGTATCAGTGCAGGACCCATCTAACCCGATGTTGGGCCCCCCAAATTAATTTTTTCACGCTCCAGATGTCCTGGGCGTGAGGCGGGATGTTGAAGAATGAAAAAAGTCTCACATCGGTGGTTAATAAGATGGGTGATCTCCTTATATAGACTTGGGCAATCCTCCCATCATAAGCTAGCTTTTGGGGTTGAGTTAGGCCCAAGATCCATTCTTCACAACCCACATGATGGATATCTGGGTCACTCTGATGTCCTATGTTTATTAATCCTTCTTCTAGATGCCCAGCCTGAGACCGGTATCACCTACTAGCAAATATCTTAAATAGGAGTGATTCAAACAAAGTTAAGCTGTAACTGTGAAGCTTCAACTTATACATTGCCCACACTCCATGTTTATCTATATAGTAAAGATTTGCTTGTCGATGTCATGAAGCTATCTGTGATGGATCGTAGAGTTGACAAGTTTGTTGTGACTTTCTAGGTACTTTCAGAAAATTCAAGGAAACAATGCCGCTTAAGAAACCGCCTGGTCAAGAATCTAAAGTAAGTTATTCTATTAATATTCAATTGCTTATAAATACTTGAGGGTAAATTTCTCAAGACTTTTGCTCAAATTTAACACAACATTGAGGACCTCCCCTCTAGTTTACAATGTCAATGCTTACTGCTTAGGACCTTAAATAACTATGCTGTTTCAGAAAATCAACTTTATTTCCAAATTAACTCTACAATCCTATTATATCATCCCAATAATATGTGGAGTAAGAGAAAAAGGTTGTCACTAGGTTAGATCATTACGTCATATGTTTGGCATCACCTGAATGCTACAATAATAAAATTACCCTGATTTATCTAATAGAAAGAAGAAGGGAAATTTTTCAAACGTTAGCTGGTTAGCCATTAACTCAACTGCTCCCATTTTTAACTGGATAACTCCCTTTCCCCCTTTCCCAGCATATTGATCTCCCGCTCCCATCCTCAGAGCGACTTCTTCACCTGACAAGCTCTAGCCTCACAACCCTTTTACCACTTCACCCTTTCTCTCCCAGATATCCAGACCTGCTACCCACCCCTTCAGTAAAAAAAAAGGAGGAAGAATTCAACCCCTTCTTTCTCCATTTCATTCTTTGTTAAGTGAAGGGAAAGTTTTTCACGTCATACCAAATTTAGATGCCATCTAGGGTGAATATTTGGAAGGGCAAGCCTCAGGTAGTTTTCAAACTACTGCGACGTTTAAGTAGTTGGCTGTCACTAAAATATAGCTAGGTCCTTGCCTTGCTACTTCTTTTGAGAAGAACTTTTTGGCACTGGATAATACCAATTGCTGAACTATTTACTTTTCAATTTTGTGTCGCGATTGCTATATTTTGCGATTCTAGGTCTTTAATACATTTCCCCACTTGGTTTTGTCAAACAGATATCTGACAATTACATGGAAGATCTTTGTGCAAATATTAAGGTTAGTTGATCTCCATCTATATTGCAGTTCCCTTTCCAACTTCTTAATATGTCTATTTATTTTAAAGCAGTATATACATACTTGACCATACTTCGGTTTTCTCACGTGAGCCTTTTAATTATACAGTAATTGAGGATTGCTAAATTTGTTAAAAATTTTCCTTATCCTTTCTGTTTTTCCCTTCCCTTTGTTTATATATTATTGTTTTTTGGCAGTGATGGTGCAGGAGTTATGTTCTTCTCAGTACTTCTTTCTTTTATTTTCTTTCTGCAAGTTAACTTTTTCTGTCTCGGAAGATCAATAATTTAGTGTTATAGTTAACTTGTTCAAATATGATTTTGTATTCTTCGTGAAAGCAGATAGGGGACAGATGTGAAGTGGAACCTGGAGAGAGAAGAGGCACAGTCAAATTTGTTGGTCAGGCAGAAACACTTGCACCTGGGTTTTGGGTTGGAGTTCAGTTTGATGAACCAGCAGGAAAACATGATGGCATGTAAGTCAGGAACACAAACTTCTCATTTAAATCTTAGTTTGAATAGCACGTATATTTTATTAGTGGTAACTAGCAGTAGAGAGTTTATTCTTTGAGGAAGCATGTGCTATGCAGGTCTTTTATGAATGACTTACTTGCCTCCCCGTGTAAGATCGTATGGGACTTTGCACTTAAGAGAACCCTTGTATTGGCTCCTTTGAGCCAATCCTTAATTTAGAACTTTAGCCATGTGATGTCTAACTTGAACTGTAGGACATGTGTGAGCCAATTCTTTACCCTCAATGCTTACTAATTGCTGGATATAAACCAAATTCTTGTCATATATTTCACAGGGTGAAAGGGAAACGTTACTTTGACTGCCCTCCCCTTCATGGTGCAATGGTCCGACCAGACAAAGTAGAGGTTTGTATAAGGCGTATCTTTGTCACATCTCAATGCCCTAATAAACATGTCAGTTAAGGTTGCTTGTGTCTGTTTCGTGCTTGGGTTGAAATGTGATATGGTTCTATATTTTCTGAGATGAATATATTCACTCTTATTACCTTCAGAAAGTAAGTTATTAGCTGCATGTACCTGTTATGCAGTCTTGATTCAGAAGTATCATGGATATGAGAAGTTGTAGATGCTGTGAATAGAATGTGGTAAACCAACATCCCATTTCGTGTGCCTTTAAAGATAGAGTAGGCTTTAAAGTTTAAACATTAATTATGGGACGTTGACTGTTAAATTTTGTGATTATGGGAGTTACAGAACGGGGTGTGTAAAGCCTTCAATTGATCTGGCTGTACTAAGACTGTACTTTATAAAATTTCGTTTTTATAATCGAGTCAAGAAATTAGAAATTATTACTGGAAAACAACTGCATCCCTATTCCCCTTGAGAAATGTTTTGGGATGAAAAGGTGAAATCATTTATGGTAGTGTCGTAAATGACATTAAATCTGACCTTTGACGCAACCTCTATCTTTTGTATTGCAGATTGGAGACTATCCAGAAAAAGATCCTTTTGAGGATGAGGAAATTTAAGTACATAGGATTCCCCTGTCTACTGTTCCTTTGATCCCCTTTGCTTGATCTTTTAATAGATAGGAGATGCTTGTTTCAAATATATAACTCAGCAGAAAAGATGGCCAAGCTTAACGCAATTGAAAGTCACGGAAATTACTCCTTTTTTGAAGATTTTACGTCGATGATGAATCCCGAGTGAATTATAACATTTACCCGGCAGTTGCATACAGATTGCTGCACTTATGTGTATTGTGATTGTGTTTTAATGATTGATTATCAGTACGAACCGTGTAAGCAAGTTTCCAGTTTTCAGAGATATGTTTATTTCAGTGGACAGAAACTGGTGACGGGTTGCACTTTCAATACCAATAGGTTACATAGCGGCCTAAATGAAACATATTGTATCCATTTTAAGCTTCTTCGACTTTGATGCTGCGGCCCTGAAGTAAAGATGAGAAACTGAAACTTTCACCCTCTCCAATCCCGTGGTGCCTGGCAGAAGACCTCCCTGTGTAATATAGCATAACGTAACAAATTATGCAACTCTAAATTAATATAGGTCAGTTCAAATGGTGACAGATTCAGGCAGAGTACTGCAAAATTCAGGAAATGAATGATCCCAGTATATATATGGGGCGTTGGCCATCCCAGTGTATATTTTACTAATGGTTATCCAAGGTACACTTAGAAATACTGCTTATGAAATAAAAGAAATCAGAGGATCAAATAATGTAAAATGGCTACTGTAGCAATTGTGACACATGAAATCTCTTAAGAGAATGGAAGTGTAGTGCGTTTCCAGTGACGCAAGGTTCGCTTGGGAACGGTCACAAAGATGCGGCTCCCTAGAGCAACAAAGGATGGTTTGGGTGTCTTTCACACTGCATAGCGTCGTGACCACAGTGATGGCTCTTGGGTGCAACAATAAGAAGCTCATTAGTCACACTCTGAGGGGGGGGGGGGAGTTCATTCAAACATTAAAGATCACTATCAAAAGGGAGAAGAGACAACTGCATTTCGACAATAAAAACCAAGTCGTGTTGCTTCACATACTGTTAAAAAGACAAGAAAAGGGGAAGCTACAAAATCCAATGTAGAGAGACACCAGAGAACCAGAGAACCAGAGAAATGTCGAGTGAAGGTAAGAACAGACACGTTTCCTGTAGTCCTTAAGACAATTTCTCTCCTTTTTGCTAATTCTTCTATTGTTGGTAAAACATGGAAGCATATCATCAAAGGGGAGCTAACACCTCGACCATGCACTAAGCAAGTTACAAATGGACCACTATTAGCTGCTGATTTAATCTTGTTATCATAAATTGATTACAGAAAAGGCAGCACCAGGCTGTCATATAACTGATGGCACAAGTAATACACACCGACAAAATGTACATTTCCTGTTATCTTCACTAGAAAGAAAATCTTTCTTTCCACTCACAACACGACAGTAATCAGCATATACATTAGCAAAGGCATCACTTGTGGCCTTATCCGAAACCAACCAAGAGCAGGTAGTTCAAAGTTTAGCACTGACAAAAGCCATGTGGCAGAATGTGAGAGCTTCAAAGTTTAGTGCCGACGAAGGCCATGTGGCAGAATCTGAGTGAGCCACATATAACAGCTATGTTGTTACCCATCTGCAACTCAACAAATCTTGATTTTCATGACTTAAGATTCAACATCATCTTGCAATAGTATTTCATAAATATCTGTCCTCAAATTGAGTTCTTTATCCCGCATTACTTCCTGGAGATCCGACAACTCTTTTGCTGTAAGAACAGAATTTAACTTGATGAAACCATCAAGCCAGAGCCGTTTTGACCTGAGCAAATTTTAAGCAACAGAAATGGGGTTATTAGAAAGCACAGCAATTAGAAATTAACTGATTGTCGAATCTGTATGGGTCGCAAACTACAGTTCTAAGGTTAAGTCAATGTTAAGGAAACAATTAAAATAAGAGAGTAAGGATACAATCGAGGGCATGTCATTTGTGTTATGGTAAGCAAGGAGACAACTTGGGATATGTAGGAACTGACACCATCGTGCTACAGAGGAACAATGACAGTAGGCCATCCATGGCAAACAAAAAGATATACACTAAATCTACGATGCAATAAAAATTGCACTGACGCTATAAGAAACGAGTAAACAAAGGCTCAATCTAGAATTCCTCAAATGCTATGACTCGACTTTTTCCACTAGCCGTGGCAGGGCACAGCTTCTTACTTGACTTTTGTCTTTTGAGATTAACATGTTCTAACTTTACCTATAACAGAAAAATGTTCATTAATGAGACCTTCAACATTCACTCTCACTTCTTTCATTCAGTAAGATCTTAGGGTATGCAATGAGGACAGACAAGGATAGACTGCTTATAAGCAAAAACAACTGGAATCAGAAAAACAAAGAAAAGAATCGGAAATAGAAGACGCAAACCAATCCTTGGCCACGCCCTGCTGCGTCCACCATATTCTAAACTTAAAGATGCCGAAGCTATAACCACCACCACTTCATCTTCATCCCTGATCAAAGAATGCTTTTTTTTTTCCATCGAGAAATCAGTCTGGGTCAACCCTTAGGACCAACTGCAGCCTTCGAAAATCAGGGATAATGGGCCTACCCCTCTACCTTTCTTCACTTAAGATGTAATGTTTTCCTCTCACAAAGTCAAAACAATGAACCACCTATGTCACTCCTCGCCATAGTCATTCTGCAAAGTACCTAAATAACCTTGTACCTAATAAAAGTCCACCAGCATCAGTGCAAAAACTTATCTGCCTCAAGGAAGAATCTTTGACAGACCAACTCCCCCCCCCCCAATATTATCAGCACTCAAGATATACTGAAAACTTAATTGAGAGAGTTTCAGAGTTGGATGGAAGGATGAAAGCTATTATTTTTTTTAGCACATTGGACGTACGTACAAATTATCAGCATATTTACATTGTTTTTTTTTTATCGGTGTGTCTGTTAATCACAATCAGACGGTTTTGACCAATGTTCACAGTCAAGACTCTAGCATTTAACAGCTGAAGTGAAATGAGAGGCTCAAATACGAAGTACATGGGCATTGTCCAACAGTTGGAAGAGGAAAATGACCAGAAATAAAGAGTTTGTTTTCCGTTCCTCCCCCACTTAGACCGCAGCAGTAACAACCTTTTTTTAAATCACTCTGGTAACTGCTTTCATAGTAACACTATACTTCTCCACCACCCTTGTTATGTCGAGTTCTTTCCTTCTAGACCTCTTAAAATCATGAAAGTCCTTTTTATCCTGATTTTATTTCACTGTTATATACTCACCATGGGCAAGCATGGATGGCCCGAAAGAAAGCTCTTCGAGCTGCAGAAGGGTTGCATGCTATATCACTTTCATAAGCAATATACGAGCGCCAGACTAAAACTGAGTTACGTAGCTTCTCATTCTCCAATGTCCTCTCAAAAAGTCTGCGTATTCTATGCTCTGTACCACCTCTGCTCATATCGAACGATAATGCAAAGAGCCAAGCAACAAGCGACGGTTTCCTGGAAGTTTAAGCAATGGACACAAGAAAAAGAGAAATTAAAATATTTGAATCCAGTAGATGAAAAAATATAAACACAGCTTTATACAGCTTACACGTTAGGTATATATTCTTTCTGCATCTTCTTTCAAAAAATGATAGATTTCAAATGCAAAACCAAGAGAGAGTTTATAATACCATTGGCGAGAAATTATGGGAGAAAAATATTACTCCCTCTGTCCCAATTAATATGATGTAGTTTGACTGGGAACAAAGTTTAAGAATTAAAAGAAGACTTTAGAATCTTCTGGTCTAAAACAAGCTAAAGATATTTGTGTGGTTATAAATCATCTCGTTAAGCGTAAAAGGTAAAATTTAAAGTTACATTGTTGACAAATAAGAAAATGCGTCATTCTTTTTGGGACTGATTAAAAAGGAAAGTATGTCATAAATTGGGACAGAGGGAGTATTGAATTGTGTATATACAACATTACATAGATTCCTATTTATAGGCACTATATCCCAATCATTTTCTATGTAGGATACTATATACAAATCCTATTCCTATTCATATTCTAACACTCCCCCTCAAGCTGATGGATACAAGTCATATGTACTGAGCTTGTTACAGATGTAACTCATACGAGCACCAGTGAGGGACTTGGTGAAAATATCAGCAAGCTGATCACTTGACTTCACAAATTTTATAACAATATCTCCGGAGAGTATTTTTTCACTGACAGTCGATCTCAATATGCTTAGTCCGCTCATGAAATACCGGATTTGATGTGATATGAAGGGTCGCTTTGTTATCACATGCAAGTTCCATCTGACTGATTTCTCCAAATTTTAATTATCTGAGCAACTGTTCAGTCCAAACTAGCTCACAAGTTGCTACAGCCATTGCTCGATATTCTGATTCTGTACTACATCGAGAAACCATACTCTGTTTCTTAATCAGGATACCAAATTACATCCTATTAAAACACAATATCCAGATGTAGAAAGTCTATCAGACGGTGTTCCTGCCCAATCATCGTCTTTCTATCCAACGATCTACTTATGACCTCGATCCTCAAAGAGTGGTCCTTTGCCAGGAGCCGACTTTACAATGCGGGCAATTGGATCCCAATGACTATCACAAGGAGAATCCATAAACTGACTTACAACACTCACAGGAAAAGATATGTCAGGCCTAGTCACTGTGAGATAATTCAACTTACCATCCAGCCACCTATATTTTTCAGGATCACTGAGTGATTCCCCTGTCCTGGCAAGAGTTTAGCATTTGGATCCATAGGAGTGTCAATAGGTCTACATCCCATCATTCATGTCTCCTCAAGAATGTCTAAGGCATACTTGCTTTGCGAAATAACAATAACTGTTCTGGATTGGGCAACCTCAATACCTAGAAAACAATTCAGTCTACCGAAATCTTTAGTCTGAAAATGCCGAAAGAGATGTTGCTTTAAATTAATGATACCATCTTGATCATTGCCAATTATAACGATATCGTAAACATAAACCACCAAATAAATACACAAATCTGGAGCAGAACGTCGATAAAACACAGAGTAATCTGCTTCACTGCGAGTCATGCCAAACTCTTTAATTATTGTACTGAATTTACCAAACCAGGCTTTCGAGCATGTTTTAGACCATAAAGTGACCGATGCAATTGCCACACCAGATGAGACACTCCCCCTGAGCAACAAATCCAGGTGGTTGCTCCATATAAACTTCCTCCTCAAGATCACCATGGAAAAAACATTCTTAATATCCAACTGATTAAGAGGCCACTGGCGAACAACAATCATGGATAGAAAAAGACGAACAAATGCTATTTTAGCCACGGGAGAAAAAGTATCACGATAATCAAGCCCAAATATCTGAGTATGCCTCTTTGCAACAAGGCGAGCTTTAAGCCGATCAATTTGGCCGTCCGGACCAACTTTGACTACATAAACCCAACGACAACCAACAATAGATTTACCTGAAGAAGAATAAGCTCCTCAGTACCACTCGTATGTAAGCAGACATCTCGTCAATCATAGCCTATCGCCATCTTGGATGAGAAAGTGCTTCAACTGTAGACTTAGGGACGTAGACAGATGACAATGATGATACAAAGGCATAATGGAATGCAGATAGACGATGATAACTTAAAAGGGTATAATGGGGGTTAGTATTGTGAGTGAACTATATACCTTTTCGAAGTGCAATCGGTTCATTAAGAGGAGGAGACAAGTACGCAGTAGGGGTAGGGTCCGATGCAGGATATGAATCATCTAAGCCTGATGCTGGACATGAACGACGATGATAAGTCAGGAGTGGTGGCACGATGGGTGGAGACATAGAAGTAACTGTATATTCTTCAAAAATCGTTCATGGGTAAGACTGGTAGCGCTGTGGATGGAGATGTGGAAGTAATAGTAGATTCCTCAAAAGTCGGTATAGGTAAGACCTCAGATATGTCAGAATGATCAAAAGATGTAAAGGTCGAGACGCAAAGAATGTGACATTTGCTGACATAAGGTACCGACGGAGATCAGGTGAGTAGCAACAAACCCTTTTTGAACCCAAGAACAACCAAGAAAGACACATTTGAGAGCACGAGTAACCTATGAACAAAACCTGTGCTCCCAAAAGACACAAGGAAAATAGTATAAATGTGACTGAGAAAACACTATTGAATAAGGAATTTAATTCTGAATAGAAGATAAGGGCATTTGATTACTTAAATAGCAAGATGTAAGAACTGCATCACCCCAAAAAACGCAACGGAACATGAGACTGAATGAGAAGAGTGCGAGCAGTCATAATGAGGTGCCTATTCTTCCTCTTTGCTAACCTATTCTGCTGAGGAGTGTATGGACAAGATGTCTGATGAGTAATTCCTCGGTGAGAGATGACAAAGCTCCCTACTAGACGCAAATTGTCGAATCAACACCAGGCAGTATAGGAGTGCTTTCTCTGATCGGCGTTCCCCAGACCAGAACTGAAAGGACATACTAGCCCTCTAAGGATTCTTGGGCATTCCTTCGTGTCGGGAGAAGGGGTCCGATTCAATGTTGGTATTAGTGTTTGTTCTATTATACAACAAATATCACATTATTTTCACTTCGTTCAAATAATAGTTGTACCCATACGGAATTCTTCTGTTTCTGAGTATAAATTGTTGAAACTGAGAGGACAAATATTTTAAGACATTATCGCTACGAAACGTACAAATAGAGACCAAATTGATTTTGTATTTCAGCACAAAAACTCTGAAATATAGAAAACAACTCAAAACGATCTTTCATTAAGAAAATCCAAGTACATCTTGAATAATCATCAATGAAACTAACAAAATAACAAAATCCTATGGTTGAACTGATTCTACTAGGACCCCAAATATCATAATGGACTAAGGAAAAAAATACTCTCCACGACTCTCAACACTACCTGGAAAGGTCATGCGGGTGTGTTTCCCAAGTTGACACGACTCACAATCTAATTTGGACAGACTAGACAAACCAGACACTATCTTTTGTAGCTTGAACAGACTCGGATGTCCCAATCATTTGTGGATTAAGTCTGGAGGATCTGTAACCAGACCTACTATGGAGGAATTAGGAGTAGAGGTAAGATAGTAGAGGCTTTGTGATTCATATCCTACGCCAATTGTCTGTCCCGTACTGCGGTCCTGTTTAATAAAAGAATCATCAAGAAATACGGTCCTGCATAATAAAAGAATCATCAAGAAATATTATGGCACAATTTAAGGCACGAGTCAAATGACTGACCAATGCAATATTAAAAGGACAACCAGGGACAAAGAACAGAATTTAGAGTGACAGAGGATATGAGATTAGCTTGTCCAACTCCTTTTGCTTTTGTTTGGATCTCATTGGCTAAAGTAATAGCGGGAAGAGACAGTGAATAATCAATATTTGACAAAAGTGATTTATCACCAGAAATATGATCAGAAGC
The DNA here is from genome assembly GCA_029783415.1 of Anisodus acutangulus. Taxonomy (NCBI): domain Eukaryota; kingdom Viridiplantae; phylum Streptophyta; class Magnoliopsida; order Solanales; family Solanaceae; genus Anisodus; species Anisodus acutangulus. The sequence continues at coordinate 15,519,262 of CM056497.1, read as the reverse complement.
GTCAGAGTCTACAACCCACGATCCAGGGGTATTAGACAGTGCGACTGAGGCTATTTGTGAAGATGTTTGCTTACGTGCTCGATACTGAAAATACTCATTATATTGTTCTTCGGATAAATAAACCCATTAATTACTTGTAGTGGCAGTCTGAACAACATGAGCATTCTTGGGTGGTCGACCATGCAGAGAATAGCATACTTCACGAGTGTGTCCAAACCTATTGCAATAACTACACTTAGGCCGAGATCTGCATACTTCACGAGTGTGACCAAACCTATTACAATAACTACACTTAGGTCGAGATCTTCCAAAGCGGCCTCTTCGTCGATTCCTCGCAGACTGGGATGTTCGAATATCTGATCTCCTTGTTAAGGGTTTTGAAGTTCCGATTCACGTGTTTTTAGAGCAAAAAAATCAGATCCGAAAGACATCTTGTGAAATCTGAAATTTGTAGCAAATAATATGGAAATATAAATTGGCCAAAATCTGGAAAGTTTCACAACCGGATCTAGAAAAAAAATGTCATGTTGCAGAAAAAAATAGATCAGATCACCAGAGTGGTCAGAATCAGAAAAAAATTATGTGTGTAGGGTCGGAATGATGGCACAATCCTACTGGAAAACAAATTATGCCGGAACTTGAAGAAAGTGGTATGTGTCAGCTCGAAATCTTTGTGCGACGCTGACAATAGAAACAAAATTCTCAAAAGAATGCCTAGAATCGCCTGAACCCTAATTCCGACGATTGGAATCCGATAAAAAAACTGTTCACGCAGTATTGTTCACGTAGCACTGTTCACGCCAATTTTTTTTCCCGGTGATAATATTTTATTATGGCTCTAATACCATGTGAGTAATTATAGGAGAAAAAAATATTATTGAATTGTGTATCTACAACATTACATAGATTTCTATTTATGGGCACTATATCACAATCCTTTTCCATGCAGGAAACTATATACAAATCCTATTCCTATTCATATACTAACACCATAAAAAAGGAGACATCGTAAATTTTTTATTTTCATTTTTGACTTGACTAATTAGAGGGGTTGAAAATTTAATCTACTTCTCTATTATAAGTCTCTCCAAAATGAAAAAGGCAGAATATTTGACATTGGAGACCTATAATACATGCTTGTCATATATTTTCATTTCCAAAAGCGAGCAACTTTGCAAAAAGATCTTTTAAGACTCACTTAGACAGAAAAACACATATATAGACATGCATTTGAAATTCAAATTGCAAACTCAACCTCATGAAAAGTAGTACTCCTCTGTTTCCATTTACATATAGTTCGACTGGGACGAAGTTTAAAGAAGACTTTTGAATTTGTGGTTTAAATATGCCGTAACATTTAAGCGGCTAAAACACTTTATGCGGGTGTTTGGATTGGCTTTTTAAAAAATACCTTATAAATTGAAAGCTAAAAGTCATAAGTTGGGAGTACTCAACTTTGGGCTTTTAGCTTATTTTTGTACTTCTTTGGCCTAAAAGAAGTACTTAAAAGCACTTTTTATCTTTCCCAAACACCACAAAACAAAACGTAGAAAAGAGCTTAAAACCCAAAAGCACTTAAAATAAGTCAACCCAAACACCCTCTATACCTTGTGGTCTCAAACATGCCATAACATTTGTTTGACTATAAAAGCTTATCATTAAGGATAAAATGAGAAGTTCTAAGTTAAATTATTTTCAAATTTAGAAAGGTGTCATTCTTTTTAAACGAACTAATAAGAAAATAATGTCAATTCTTTTTGGAAAAAAATCAACTAAGAAAACTTTTTGAGAAGTCATTAGAGCATCAATATTTCACATAGCCGACCCCAACTAGTTCGGAATTAAGGATAGTGTTATTGAAATGAAGTATCAATATTTGTTTTGATAACCGACAAATCCCTGAGGAACAATGGCGCATGGTTCAAGACTCTATGGATAATGGCCCGTCCCTCTGCCCTTCCCACTTAAATACAGGCTTTGTTTGTCGCAACGTTCGAACACGTGACGTGAGCGTAAACCCACACATCAAGTGCTACACTTTTACCACTAGAAGAAAGCCCTAGAAGGAAATACCAATATTTTTAAGTTTTACTGGCACCACCACCACCAACAACAAAAAATCCAGTGTAATCCCACAAGTGGGAAAGTTTTACTGGCACCAACAAACATAATTTTCTATTAAAGCATTTTGGGCCCAAATTCCTTTTAAACTTGAGCATTCTTAATAATAATTATAGACAACATAATAGTCTTACAAGCACATACAAAATTCCTAGACCCTATGACGCTACTAACAAGAATATTGAAGCAATAAAACTTAAACATAGTGATCAAAGAAACTCAACCTATGTGGGAGAGTTCTGACTGACTACTGTATGTCACATAAAACGGGGAGAAAAGGTTAAGAAGGTCATACTTTTGGAAATTTTCATCAAAGCTCCACCGTAGCTTATTAGGTGACACATAGAGATCGCCAATTTCAACTAATGCGTTGTAAAGATTTGGACTGCATGGATATATATCCAGTCCTTTCACTATATATTCCCATAATTTTGACAGCTTCATTTCTTGATGATGTCTGCAAAGCATCCTCACGTAAAAGTTGAACAAACACTCTAGATGATGACTGTGCCGCCTCCTTTCTGCAGTAAGGTCATTGCAGTAACCATCAGTAAGATGATAATATTCCATCAGAAAGAGATCTATCAGATTCAAGATAATGGTAAAGTACATAAATTACCAATTCATAACACAATTTCTTTGGAAAAAGTAAACCAGCAGCATATTGTCTTATAAAAAAAAACATATTGCCTTTTTTCTCTTTTAATTTTTGGCTGTGGGGTACCGAGTGAGGGTGTGGAGGAGAGGATTCCAAACTACAGGTTATAACTATAGAGAATGGTATGTCCAACAAGGATAACTTAGCTTATCTTAAACGTATCTTGGAGGATTTACACGCAGTTACTACTGTCAGTACAAGTTTTAGTTCTAGTAATATTTACAAATAAATGAAGGAATAATTCAGATATACCTCCCCTCTCATCAACTATCTAAACTCATCTACTTGCATGGATATTTACAACATTTTTCACCTTAACAAAAAAAATATATCTACAATATTTTGTGTATTTTTCACACCTGCCCTGAACTCTTGAAGTATTACTAGTAGAGTTTTATCGCATTGAATATCAGGGGTGGATGTAGAGTGTAAATAATGGGTTCAATAGCTCTGGTTTTCGAATCTTGTATACGTGTTAATAAATTCACTAAACAAGTACAAATAATTGATTTTGAACCCAGTAAATCAAATAAGTTGTGGTAGAATTCCAAACACGAACCTATAAAGTTCAAATCCTAGATCGGTCCCTGTTGAATATAGTCCTACTCTATTGAGACTAAATCTGAACATATATGTAAATACTCCGAATAGTGGACATGTATCCAACTAACATCTATACAGAAGACCTCTTACAAAGCATGGTGGTATTCATCCAATCAAATCTTTTATGCCTATGCCAGCCGAAACAAATTTACTTTTTTTTGGAAAACCCGACGAAAAAATTAATTTGGGTTCTAGACAAATATTAAACCAGTCGATTCAGATTTCTAATTAACAGATAACTTCCATGATAACAATCTGACAAGAAGACAACCCCTTGAGTCAAATAGCATACAAAACAAATCAAAATTGCCTTTTCATTGGTTTCCGCTTCTTGTTCAGAAACACAAATCAGACAAGTTACATTAGATAAAGAATTAACTAGTTGTTCTTTGATTAGAAAAAAAAGGAAATTCTCATGGAACTGTAATAAGTTGAATTTACAACAATAGTTCCCAAGGAAAAACGACGAAGTGGCTGCTTTGTTAATTTATTTTAAAAATAAAGCGAACTTTTAGAGAAGGGCAACAAGAAACAATATTCATAATAAAAATATATTATTCATTAAAGTACCAATTACAACAACATAATAACCATAATATGTGATATGACATAATAATGGCACATAAATTGTTCAAGCATTAATACTATTTTTTTTATGACAAGGGAACCCGCAGCCGCTACCCTTCGGGTGCGCACAGGGTAAACCCCGCTCCTGTGCCATAGCCGGAAAACCACACAGGAGAGATAATCCGCACTAGGCAAGCCCCGTGCGACGAGGTCGACCCAGAAGGCAAATTCCCTGATGTCGTAGGGAGGGGGTATCGAACCTGAGACCTCCATTATGGAAGCCTCATGCTCAACCAACTGAGCCACACTTGCAGGTCAAGCATTAATACTATTCATGAAGAAGAGCAACGGGAAACAATATAGCAAACTAATATGGAGACATGAAGATCTAGCATCACAAGGAACGCAACTCACCCTCAATATAATTTTACATTTACCCTTAGTATCACCAAAGAACGTATTTCACCTTAATATTCTTAAGGTAAGACACATTTCTTTTTTAGGAAAAATGAATTGTGCAATAGCTTTAGAGAGCCAGAACTGAAAGTTTAAAAGAACAATGCTCGCAAAATCAAATTCAAAGAGAATTTAGTTCATCCTACACATAAACGTCATGATGACTTATATTTTCCTTGTCAATTTCAACCACATTAAGATAGTTTTGTGGAAAAGGTAAAAAACATCTCGAAAGTTCTAACAGAACAAACAATATTTCTTATCAATATTGCAAAAGACAACTTTTTTTTTACCCCAGACCCCACGTTGTGGGATTTCACTGGGTATGTTGTTGTTGTATTGCAAAAGACAACTTTTCTCAATAAGATGATGAATATTTTCCGGTAATACTAATCAAAGGTTGAAACAACAAGACTATTCCACTGTCTTCATTAAGAGGTAAGAGGTATCTTCAGTTATTAAGAAGACAACTAATTTTACTATACAAATACTTAAATAAAAGGATACAAGCTGGAAATTTCCAGTACCTCATCTGCATTCTGTAGGAAGCAACAATATATTTCTCATAACAATTGTTATTGTTAGGTGAAGGTTAAGTGCATAACTAAATAAAAACTAATTGACTACATCTCAATTTCAAGCAATCTTAAACCAACAAGCAAACAGGTGCAGCTAGCTACAGTGAGATCAAAAGGACACAAAATTTCAGGTTTAAAAGGAGAATATGACAGGCAGCGAAGAAGCTGATTACCAGGAAGCACCATTGTGAATGCTTGCTCTAAAATTTGAACACCTTCAGTCCATCCAATTGTTATTTCTTCAAATAAAGAAGCTGAACATATGAGAGCAACTGAATGATCATCAATTAAACCGTGTGTCCACGATGAACGTAGCATATTCACTTGTTCTTTGAATCCTTGGCGTGCTTTCAGCTGTTGCACGCTTGAGGGTTTACATTTATGCGAACTGTATTTCGTACCACTCCCCAAGCAAGATAAAATATGCATAGCACGTAAAGATGATTCAGCCGATCCAGAACCACCATGAGTACCGTTTGCGAGCTCCGCTTCAGCGTACCAGAGATATAAGAGAGATGCATTTGTCTGAACATCCTGCTTATTCAATAAATAAAGTACTTTTACAACATCAAATGACAAAAACAATTCATAGGTAGCCAAGAAGAATTAACCAACAAGAACTAAAACTAGTAATTGACTGAGATTCCCCGAGAAACTGTGTGCTTGGACAGCCTTATTTCAAGGTGAAGGAAATGGTGAGTTCAGCACTTGCCAAAAGACTGCCTCTTACAGAATCACGGGGCAGGTTGAAAGGGTACTCCTCTCCCAATGAAGGGATACCATACCAATATCATGTTAAACAAGAAATAGAATGTACCTGTGGAAGTCCATCAATAGAAGACAATGCCATGTCGAAAATCTTTCTAGCATGGTCAATATTTCCAAAAACTGCTTCCCTTCGTGCATAAACTCCACAAAGCAATACATCCTGTAAGAACAAAAAAATGTAAAAGACAAACAAGTAACTTTCAAGTTGAGTCATCTGAAGCACCTAAACGCTAAAATCCAATTGGAGACATCAGAAGCACAAAAAAATATAATACAATCCACTTGTGACACAAACTTAAATAGAAGAAGTTCGTGGTGAACAGGGACAAATGAAAAGCAAATTAAAGTAACCAAAGTGATAATCCTTGGGAGAGGCAGGGGCCAATAGAGAGGATACAAATCAATATCAAGTCTAACACCTATCACACTGTTACCATCTCTAAGCACCTAATAGAGCAATAACGTAAACTATCACATAAGATCCTGATCAATCTCCAACATATGCAATAAAGTTCAAGGAATTGACAGAAGACCACAAAAAGTGCACACGTTACTGTCCATCTTTAAAGAAAGACATCGAAACGAAAGAGAGAGAAGCTGACACCTCAGTAAGACAAACAAGCACCATTTTTATGAGGACTTGCGAAACTTTAATAAGTTATTGTCACCAACAAGAACACTATTTGTGCATCGATGTTCTTACACAAATATTTCATGCAACCACGGAGCCACAAACGAGTTTCCATTTCTTGATTGTTAAAATTACCTTTAGATTTATTTGCAATGCAATTATTTTATTTAAAAGTCATGTGCAATATGCAACGTTGATGACATGCGCTCTAATATTTTAAAAAAATCATGTGAATATACCACATACGTAGAATGCTTGACCAGCAAGACAAATAAAAGTTATACCTGACGGTTACTCTTCAAAAGGCTTTTTGCTAAAGTTCGACATGGTGTTACTGAACAGCAAGAAGTATTCATCATTGTATTTGATAGCTCCTCCGCAATAAGAACAGCTTCTTCCAAAATGTGGTTTTGGGGAAATACAGTGCAACAAAGCAATGTAGCATTTCGAACAAATCTCATCATGCTAATCCTCATAGAGATATCATCAGAGCTGGTAAAAACTTGCTCCAAACTTTTTTCAATTTGGTTCCTTCCTTCTTTGGTTAAAACGTTGTGCATTCTTCTTAGTTCATCAAAGAGAGAATCTGGAATTGCCTCCAAACTAAGGCTTTCTTCAGCCCAACTTGAACTGTTTGTACAAGTCCTGCACGCATTAAAAGGAAGTAACTTACATACAATTAATCATGTTTCTCTTGTTTCATTACTTCCCTGTGCTAGTTTACCAAGCATCTCCATATGGCTTCTCTCAATTAATTGCATCCTTCATCAAGCCTAAAAAGTGCATAGAACTATCCAAAAACCTTTTTTCTGCATATAATGTCAACTTCAACAAATTGACTCCTTACCAACTAAACTGCTAAGGAGTAGCGCAGATTCAGGGTTTTAACCAAAATTCTGTGCTTTATATTCTTAGGGAAACCATTAACTATCCAGTATCCAATGCTAGAGGCTAAAAATTAAAAACAGTTGACACATGGATATAACTTAACAATTTACTACCACTTCAAGGAGGAAAAAGTATATGGACATAAAAGGATGATCCTAGCTACTCGAAAGTTCACACACACCAAGTTTTAGCAAGCTCAAGACTTTGTACAGGAACCAAGCATAACTAGGTAGCATTCTTCAACCCTAAATGTAAATGTGACAGGATGGCTTGGTTCTCAGAGTTAAAAGTTTAAAACTTCAGCACATGAGATCCTTCCAGGTATGCTAGAAAAACACCACCCCTTCTATCCAGATACATTCACACAGTAAATAGATCCTCAAGCATGAATTATCTAACATATGACATGGACCTCTGCATTTCTTTAATGGCAACAATATGACATGTATGACTCTAATATCTAGTAAAATCAACGTGATCACTAGAGAAGTCAATATAATATTCAAGATAAGAAACGAACCATTGAGCCATCCTCCCGCCATAAAAATCAATGAACTGGGATACCAGCGAAAAACGTGATTCTTCAGAACTTATCGAGAACAAGTAGTCACTCAGATCTTCATATGCTATTACTCTCAAAAGCTGCTCATCATCCTGTGCATCAGCAGGACCCTCACTATGAGAAATCCCAGCTGTTAAACATAAACACTTGAGGGATTAATTCTCTACCTCAAACAACAGATGCTAATGCGAGAAGAGAAAAATGAGGCAGGAAGCAATTGATCACTTGGAAACACATGCAGTACACTGATACTTAGATCAGCCAGTTCAAGATCTTTACAAGGAAAATACTCAAGAAAAATAACAACCAGCTATTATCACACTCCGTTTGCAAACACACACCATTCTAAAGCATAAAATTAGTCTCAGAATCAAAATAATAGATACATAGTCATGCCTATTGATCAAAAAGACTTGGTGGAGTAAGGTATGATAGGTGAATGGTGCTAATAACACAGCGAGGATGAAAAATGAAACATGAGCTATTATGTGTACAGTGGTAGAGAGCATGATATTGAATTTCGTCCAGAAAACTACTATTGTTCATGCCTCAGCCACATGTGAAATAATGTGGATTTGCCGCTTGATTGGCACGTCTACTATCATTTAGCCATTGGAGTCAAACAAATGAGATAGACTTGCCAAGCTTTATGAAGAAAGGAAATAGGAGAAGCTAAGCCATTAAAACAGAATTTGACACTAAGTATTCAGAAGTAAAGGGTCCTTTTTGGGAAATTAAAGGTCCATTAAGTGATGAACATACTATTTAGACAGAATTTTTCAGCTGTTCCACCCTAGTGAGTGAACCTTCCAGAGAACAGTTTTCCGTGGCACAAAGATCGACCTTGATATTTCCCTGTTCAGTAACAACAACAACAAAAACAACATACGCAGTGTAATCCTACAAGTGGGGTCTCTGGAGGAAAGGATGTACGCAGACCTTACGCCTACCTTAGTGGGGTAGAGCGGATGATTCTAATAGACCCTCGGCTCAAAAGAAATGTATCCAACGCAGGATTGTAAGAAAAATAAAACAGCAAAATAACAAGACACAAGAAAAGTGCAACAATAGATAATAATACACATTGAAGAATAAGAAACTACGCCTAAATAAAATTATAAAAGGAAGAAGAAATTCATTTTTCACCGATTTAGTTAATGATGTGCTCTTTTCAAGCAATTCATTCACTTGATATTTCGTCCCAAAAAAGTGCTTTTATACTTTATCAGGAAAAGAAAGAGGGGTGGAAAGAAGTAGGGAAGGGAGAAAATCACTTTTAGCATGGACTGGCATCCACTCGTTCGAGTCTCTTGCTACCTCTTCTTCAGACCACCTAGTCCAAGTTCTTGTGTCTTTAATCTCACAATTAGCTTCACCAGTAGCATCAATCCCAAGCATTTTCAGCAAAGCTTCAGTATCATCTTTCTGCTCAGCATCTTTCATTTCAGATCCATCTTCTAACTCATCAAGAGAACCATCAGTCTCTGTTTTATTTTCTATAGCTTCATTACTTTCTTTACTTTTAGATAACGGTTCTGACCAACCAGTCCAACCACCTTTTTCAGAATCATGCGAAGACTCCTCCTTCATAGCCCTTTGCCTCAGCTCTTCCTCTTTCTCTAGCCATTTTGACCAGCCGAGTGCACCATCTTCCCCAACCCTGGCACCATTACTGTTCCAGAAATGCTCAAATAATCTTTGCTTACTTTGCTCACTAAGAAGTAAAGAAGGGCAGAACAAACTGTATTCAATCTGCGCCTGAAACAAGGCAGTAGCCAACTCTCTGTACCCAGCCTGCCACTCAAACCGGCAGAGACTGAGAAATGTATCAACCAGACCAAGTTCTAGTCTAACAATAGCAGGATCCACAGAAGGCGAATTAGCACCTCCAGAAACCTGTATCCAACAAAGATATCTCCATCAGCAAATCAAAGGGTGATGGAGAAGATCAGGATGAATTTATTTGTCATTTATCTGAACTCTTGCGTCGAAGCATATGCTAACTCTGTAAGATTTCACATACACAAAATCAAGAGAAAAAGAAGAAATTAAATTATTTAAAAGACTCTGCAAGATTCCAGAGAAGAACTACTACTATTACGCCTCAGTCCCAAATCATAAAGCAATATAAAGAGAATAAATTGCATAATTTAAAGGATTAGTTCTTCATAATTTCATCTAAGTTTTGCATATTGCTTTACGATTACTTACATAACAATGTGGAAACTTACAGTACTGATGCTCATGAGATCAATGCAAAATTTCATTTTTACGAGGTAGTGCTGCACCAATGGTAAGGTTTTCTCTTTAATTTAATGAATCCAATACTCTGGTTATACATAGAGGCTGACATATATAAATCCAGTAACGTTCATACAGTTTCACCCTTGAGTCAAGGGCCTCACTTAGTCAGCTTCTTATTTGGATATCTGTCACTATTGTCCTACTTGAGTGACCAAATATTAAGGAAGTTCTAGGAAATGCATACACCAATATTTCTTGAGCTAGTCCTTGCCAAGTTCCTCCTGCAAGCTACTACCCACTACTTTCAGAATCCCTACCCTTCCCCAACAACTGCATGGAAATACCCTTCATAAGAGCTCGAATAGACCATCTCTCCCCAGAGTCCAGAGAAGGTGCTCTCAGGATTCAAATGTCCTTTCCAGGAACCACAGCCACGCAGATAGATTATTATGCAGTTTCTCAACTATTTGACTGTTAATGATGCCATCACTCTACTGACCCAGAAGGGCACAATTGGCCTTATCATTAAAACTGCTTAAGAAGACAAGGATTTTCAGAAGCCACGCGAGCACCCAACAGGCACAAGGATCAAATTTTCAGAACAGCATCAAAACTGAAAATATAGATGTTCTAGTGTTGTTAAAGGTCATCCGCCACTAAGGGAAATGAAGTGATGCGAAGCAAGGGGTTATCGCTTCATGGGTGAAGCCATGTGCTTAAAACAATGACGAGCACAGTGATCCAAATGAGAAGCAGCCGACTCTGAATCTCAACTCCGAGAGATCGGATTAGTGTCGGCATCATTGTATATTGGATGTTATTAGTTATCTAATAGCAATTAGTTAATTATAGTACTAAAATTAATATATGTTTTGTTTTATTTGCTTCAAGCCTCATGGACCTTGCCACTTTTTGCACTTTTCACTTTTAAGACCACTGGTATGTTCAAATTAATGAATATCTTATGAACAAAAAAAGAATAATATGTCAAAGGTCAGAACCTGCCTATGCTGCTTAGTCCATGCACCAGTTAATGCTTGGATTGCATTTGCATACATTTTTCTCGTTACAGAAACCTTAAATCTTGAAAAGTCACCCTGAACAACCCGCAAAAATTCTCTCCACAATGTGCAACTACCTGAGTTTTGGATAAGTATCTTCTCCCATCGACTAATCAGGTCATCAATGCTATCTCTGCTCTGATAAGCACTCATAAGAGAGAGAAGCAGGTCCTCACTGTCAGGGTTCAGCTCTGTAGCCTTCTCCAGAATACTAATCTTTTTTTCAAGTGTTTGCAAACGGGCACCTTTCTGTGGCTGCATACTTGCTACCGTATCTTGGAACTGTGCAAAAGCCAACCAAATTTGTACATCATGTGGCCTTTCCCTTGTCATCCTGTTGAACTCCTTGGTTTTGCGAAGGACCTCATCCTCCCAAGATTCCTCGACCACAGCATTGCCTGCAATGGCATCTCCTCTGATTCCTTCATCTGACAATGAGACGAAATCAGCTGGAATGTTCATCATTGGCTTGAGAGGAGTCAAAAATTTTTGACGCTTCAGGTTCTTATGGTGCTCAATTGCAGCATATGTCGCAGACCAATAGCGACCTCCAGACCTTACTTTATTGTCCAATGCATCAATATCACTATCCCTTTCAAAAGTTCTCTTATCATTCCGCCTATAGTAATTGAGCTCAGAGGTTTTCCTCAAATTATGAAGCTTGTAACGAGCAACATCCATTCTACAGTACAGCAGAATATTCTACAGTTAATAAAGTGAATCAAGCTAAGAACTAACACAAATTAAGAGAATCAAATGCCTTTTTGTGTAGAACAAAATCAAAACGTATTTTCATCACTGATGAAACCAAGCTCAACAGAACATTTATAAAAAAGTATAACCCCTTCATACATTCTTTACCTTCACCATAATAGAAAAGAAAGCACGAGTTTACCGGGTGTGAGTTTTAAAATCACACTGCATGCCCCACGGTGACAATGGAACAGAAACCTCAATAAAAAATTTACTACCAATAAACAAATTTCACAAGTGATGCGTTTACGACATAGTTAATTGATTGAATAGCTTTGCTGCAAATATGAACGGGTTAACTTAAACTTTGCATTGTGATGATTTTTCACAAGGTCTTCAGGTGAAATGGATGAGAGATTTCCAAAGGAGGAGCAAACTCTATGGGGCACTGCGATAAAGGAAAAGTACAGGAAGGACGGATTCCTGATAAAGGAAAAATACAGGAAGGACGGATTCCTGATAAAGGAAAAATACAGGAAGGAGGGCTTCTGGAAGACCAGAGGAGTGAACAATCCTTATGGTACCAGTCTATGGAGATCCATAAGAAACAAGTGGTCAGGTTTTTCAGAAAAGCTGAGCTTCAATGTGAAGGATGGAAGGAAGATAATGTTCTGGGAGGATAACTGGTCGGATACTGGAAGCCTCAAATAGCTATATCCTGACATATATAACTTGGACCAACAGCAGGGGGCCACATTGAATGAAGTATGGTCCACACAGGGGTGAAACCTGACTTTTAGAAGGATGATGCATGATAGGGAAATGAATAGATTAACAAACTTTTTTAGCCCCTTGGAACAGTGCAAGAGACTGCAGGAAGGGGAAGACACACTCAGATGGAAAATTCATAGAAAATGATTTTTCATAGTGAGCTCTGCATACGAAGACCTAAATTAGGAGGGATGACAGCTCAGTTATTTGCCTTGGAAACTTATATGGAAAGTAAAGGTACCATACAAAGTGGCAGTTTTCACTTGGTTGATTTTGAAGGAAGCTGTTCTTACTCAGGATAATCTAAGAAAAAAGGGAATTTCAACTTTGTTCAAGATGTTATTTATGTGGACAAAATGCAGAGACAATTAGCCATCTGTTTCTACATTACAAAGTGATCCGTCAGTTATGGGATCTGTTCATCTGTTTCTACATTACAATGTGAAAGTTGAGGAACTCAAGGTGTTTTGAAGATACAAGCAACCCCTTGCAAAGAATCAAAATGAATTGTATTCTCCTGTTTTGCTTTTGGTGTCAGCAAGAATACAAAGATGATCCAGTTTCAATTATTAACATTCTAGGTTCCTTGTAAGAAGAGCTAGGAGTTTTTAGTCTTTAGTTATTACTTTTGTTTGGATCCTCTGGTGTAACATTTCTCATTTTGGTTTCAGCACATTTCGTGCTGATAATTTATATACGGATTTGTTATTTCTCAAAAAAATCCACATTGTTAAATGGTTGAATCATCATCTTAAGTTCCTAACATTTTTTAAGCTTCCAATTGTGCTGGATGTTGAGAATAAATCTCTCTTTATCTTTTACTTTAAAGGCTCATAATTTGGAGATTGCATTGCCCGTTGCTTCATCTAAAACCACTGCAATCCACATATGAGTTTCAATGATGTGCAGTTTTACTTTGAGTCGCAGAGGAATTTGTTAGTTTTCCTACTTCTGACATTTTTCTTCCTTCTAAGAAAACCAAATGGCAGAAGCAGGAAAACAAACAAGTTCCTCTGCTACTCATTCCTGTATACTTGTTCTACTTCTACAAGCAGTAAAAAAAGGTGAAAAAGAATGCAAAGTGTAACTTCCTAACATTGTCAAGTATCTTAATGTTTACATCAAAGTTCTATAATTTGCATATCGCATTACCCGTTGAGAGCCACTAACCGCAGCAATCATTATCAACCTGAGTTCCAATGATGTGTAGTTTTAAATTCTCTTGACGACTCTTGTTCTAATTACTTGTTCTACATTACCTATCACTCTGCTTGGATGAGTGTTACATAGTCTTAAAATGTATCATAGTATATTGTATTTTGTGGTATTGTACTGTATTGTTTTGATCAACATTTGGATAGATTGTAATGTTTTCCGTCGGTACATAATGTCACACATTAACAATTTAAAGCATAAACCTACAAGAAAAGTAGGATGCGCAGTAGAGCTATTATAAAAAATGTAGAATAAAAGATAAAAAAAAAGATTATTAGATAATAAGTGAGATAAAATGAGAGGAAAAAAATAAGGTAACCACACGATTACACCAAATCGGTCGTTACACAATAGAAACATTGTATTTAAACTAACAAACAATATAATACAATACAATAGGTAACAACCATCCAAACAAAGTGTTAAAAGGAAGATACAAAAAAGCAACAGTGCACACCTGTAGATACTACCAAAAGCTAAATTGTCTCGATCGCCACGAGAGTCAAAGTAATAGTCCTTAACATTAGTAGCAGCAGTTGAAGAAGCCCAATTTCGAACATCACGTTTTCTAGCAGAATTAAGTGCATAGTCATACTGTGTACGGTCATCACTCGATAATTCCCTCTTCCTTCGCTTAGTTTTCCTCTTCTTCTTCTTACTACTACTATCTCTTTCATCATCATCCGATGCGGACGAGTGCAGCAACTCATACCGTGTTCCCTCACCTTTCTTATTTTCCTTCTCTACATCTTCTATTTCTTCGTCGTCTTCCTCTAGGTTCTCTAACTGGATTTTTTCGTAGTTCGTTGAAACGGCTTCGTTTATAACGGAGATGTCGGTGGTGAAGCTGGAACTGCGAAGCCATTCAGGAACGGCGTCGTATGAGGTGGTGGGATTGGGCGTTGAAGATATCTGACATGGGGGAAATACGGGAAACAATGATGAATTTTCCGGTGCTTCTGCTGCGGTTTCGGGTTCCATCTTCTCCATTCCGTCGGGCTTATTCTGATTTACACTCTTGTTTTCTCAAGGTATAACTAAATCCCCGTAGTTTTCAAAAATCTCCTACGAAGTCCTCATATTACTGAAAATGTACAATTGAACCCCTAGAGGAAGGTATAGGGGAGCAAGGACAGTAAACTCTTACCCGCACAGTAATTTAATTAGAAGTTAAATAAAATACACATTACTTAATCATAATTGATACTACATATAGCCATGGAAGACACATGTTTTGAGTACCATCATTTATTTGCATTTTTCTACTTAAAGTATGCCAAGCGATGAAGCTAACTCAAATGCACTAACTTTATCATGGTTGATGTATTAGACAAAAATATATAGTTGTTACCTCATACCCAAGATATTTATTGCAAATTCTCCGAACGAAAAAAATTTATTATGAAAAATAGTACGAGTCACATATGGCCCTAGTACTTAACGTCGAGCATATATGAAAAGTTCGATGAGGAATCTTCCAACTTATCTTGGACCTCGATTTTTGCAGTGTTATGCTGGTAAGACTACTAACAATGTTTATTTAAGCTCCAAGCAATTGATACACAATTCCTTCCTTATAAAATTTCAGTGCGTATAGATAATGTTTAGAAACTTCCAAGAAAAATCTATCAAATATATATGGGTTACTGCTTTGTTCAGAAATGGTGAACTTCAATCAAGATTTAACTGACAAAATTCAATAATATGATCTGTCATTAGAACTCATAAACTATAGTGTTTTCATTTTTATTGAAGCAAATGCAATACAAATTTCAGCTTTTGAACAAATGCTGATTGTTGACCCAAACTATAGAAATGTTATCAAGAATTAATAACTGAAACTCACAGACAGAAATCCTTGATTGCAACTCTTGTCACCACTGAAATGTTCATCTATTTACCTTGTGTAATGGCTCTTTTCAAAGACAGTATTGGCTCTTGAGGGATGATACTCTTAACAGAAGTTAGAGAGCGACACGGCGCACTATACTGCAGAGGGGGGGGGGGGGAGAGAACTCTGCAAAAATATTTCATCAAGTGAAATTTTGCATTATGACCATTGATGAAATGTCAGATATGAAAATATGTTTCTGATCTTCCTTCATATTGATACATTGCTGCAAATGAGGGAAGGCAACCAAAATTGGATAACCAGCTATTTCACAAGCTATCACTAAACAACTAAAAGAATCAACACACATCATGTACAAACCAGTATGCATCCCCTTCCATCAAACAAGACAGAAAACCCTAATGTTACATAACATCTGCAAGACTACATTCTCAGTTGGGTTAAAATAGAAATACAACTCAGTGATATGGGAGGAAATGCGGACCACCTTGGAGATATCCTTCCTATGTTGTAAGTGTCACTGGAGCATCCAAATTGGAGCAATTGCAGAATTTCAACGGATTAAAATGCCAAAGAAATCTCACACAACTCAAGATGATATTGGCTCGTATGGATATGACAGCCACGTATGCTTTAAAGCCTCCGAGGCAGATGGACGCTTCTTTGGGTTTACTTCAAGAAGATGAGCCACGAAGTCAATGAATCCTTGATCCCCCATTGGTAACCGATGCCTCAAGGATGTCTTTTTGGGTATCAAATATTCCAATCTGTTTGTTTCCTGAAAAAAAAATGGATGTGATAGATAATCAATAATGGATATGAGCGAGCAGCAGACAGATAGAGCAACACAAGAACAACAGAGAACACATAAGTGGTGCCTCTAATAATGGGAGTCTTTAAGAATTTGAAGAAAGGAACAATGGCCTCTGAGAGATTAATGTATATTGTCCCCGACTTGTCTATCTTATCATCAAGTCAACTTGTAGCAAGTCAAAAACTTTTCCTTTAATAAAACAAAAAGTATTGATCTTCTGAAAGTGAGTCGTCAGAGAGGATACAAGACATAGTAAATCGCAGCACTGCAAAAATCCCCCCCCCACCCCACCCCCCACACACACAAACAAAGGAGAGGAAATTTACCTGATTTCGTTCATATAGCATGTGATTTTTGGTGAAATACTTGTAAGTATCTCGTCCTTTGACAAGCAAATCTTGGTCAACGGGACCTATAATACCGATCACCCTAGCGAGTAATGTGGCAGGAGAATCATTTTGAAATAGTACCTGCACATGAAAAAGTAAGTCTTAAATTCCCACTTGGAAGCAATATTGGAATCAGAACATTACAATAAAGTAACCTGTATGCATTATCTGAGCATCAAATAAAACAAGTATACATAACAAACACATCTGAAAATAGAAAGGTTCATTTCTGAAAACTTATTGGTGTATGAGCTGTAAGTTAACTATTGGTCATTAGCTTTTTGCTTTACTATTGTTTTGTCAACTGGATAGCGCATATTAGTCCTCAAGAGGATTTTGCTCTCAGCACACTACCATGTGTCAACAGTACTGTAGTATCATAATACTAAGGTTATTGACTATTCCCGCCTGTCAAACTATATGCACAATTTCTAATTCTCACCAATATTCCAAGTCTACCAGAAAAAACATACTTGGATGAAATATTAGTTCGTAACAGATGAGTTGTCTCCATCTAATTTGCACTACATATGCCACTTATAGGTTTGCTTCATCCAACAATTAGAAAGCATGTCAGCCAGCAGGCAAAACAGTGTCAAATTCAAAAGCTACAGTACATGCATAGCAGTAATACATGGAGATGGATACTGATTTGTTCTTAAAATGGACTTTGACATAATACATTAGAGAAAAAGGGTTTTTAACGCCACCAGAAACGTTCTTAGAATTAAGGCTTCCAAAAGTTTAGGTGCCACTTCTAACTCCACAACTTAGTAATGTGTCCCGATTCTCAGAAATCAACTCTCCAATCTCTTTAAAAATGAGAGGACAAAGGGCAAGGGAATAAAATAAAAAGGGATTAAATACTTTAGGAACTACCATAGTGCCTGATATGACAGGTGAAAGATCCCTAACATCAGAACCATACTTTCACTAGTTACAACGAGGTAATAATCACAAAACGCATAAAGAAAGAACCTACATTTCCGGTGCAAAGTTCTGCTAGGATGCAGCCAAGTGACCAGATATCTATCTTTTTATCATACGGAAGTCCCAAAATAACTTCAGGTGCACGGTAGGATCTAGATTGGACATAAGAACAAAGATGATCTGTTTCAAAACAACTGCTTCCCAGATCAATCACCTTCACTTCACATCTACTGTAGCTTTTCACCAATATGTTCTCAGGCTTCAAGTCACAATGTATAAGCCCAAGGCGATGCAAAAACTGAAGAGCCTCCAAACATTGGATAGTGATTGACTGCATCAGAGATTCATATTGAAGTCAGAAGAGAAGCATCATTGATGACATAAAATCTTTATGGATATAGCCATGCAACAAACCTGCAGTCTTGGCATGGTAAAGTAGACTTCTCCTCCAGATTCTCTATTAAATTTATGGAACTCATAAAGATTTGCCTTAAGGAGTTCACATACAATTAACAAATGCTCCTGATAACAAACACAAGGATTAGTTGCGAATAGCATTTCACAGTCCAAAAGTTTCTTCAGCTTATCATTCAAAATTGTACATGAAGAAGTTTCCTTAGTTATATGTTTTTGCTTTCAAAACAGATTAGACAGTGGCCCAGCAAAGACCACAGAGTCTATAGAACTTAGCATTTAGAAGGAATTCTGATAATAGGGAAGTAAAAAAGATGGTTCAGCTTTAAGGAATTTGGAAGGTGCAGTTAACATAAAATTCCATATACATTGAAGTGGAGACACCAGAAGGAGGACAGTACATGTAAAATCTGGCCACAGGCTACTTTCATCAGTTAAACACACATAAGCCAACCTTGGAAGGTCATTAGGGAAAAAGTCAAGCTCCTCCTAAGGTTGTTGGATTTTGTTGGATTGCAGACCATGAGCTCAGCTGACTCATTCTGATTTGCAGAGGAGGGGATTCAATATATGTAATAGATACTGTGTGAATCAGAAGCTGGAGACTTTTAACCATCTTTTGCTTCATTTGAAGTGGCAAAATTAACTTTAAGAAGTGTTTTCCAATTTATATGGACATGGTAGGGTAGTTCTTAGAACAGTAAGTGACATCTACTGGGCTGGTCAGATAGAAAATTTATTAAAGAACAAAGTATTTCACCTTCCAGCACGTATCTTTTGGAAGGTATAGCAGGAAAGGCAACAGAGGTGCTTCAACAGCCAGGCTGAATCTGCGCATAAGTTCATTTACATAGTTTGATACCTTTTTTGGCTTTTTGACTTAACGTGTTGGTTGTATATGATTTAGAACTTTGTTCGATCTCCTTTGACTTCCTAAAAAATAAAGGTTTTGAATTGTACATATCCAGCCCCATCTTTGTGCTGATCTTTTTATCAGGCCTCTTTGTGCTGATCCGAAAGAATAGAATCTTACTTATAAGTTGTTACTGTTACAATCAGAAGATTTCTGTTTTTATAATGAATCAGAAGATCTCCACTTAAAAAGAATACATAATATAGAAAACTAAGGTAGGAAAAGCTAAGGTGGGTGATGCCAGCATCAGTAAAAGATGTTATGTTCAGCTGGGTATTCAGACAGGAAAAAGAAGAAGCAGAGCCCCGGTTGCAGTTCCTCTAGCACCCACTAGATGTTGGTTCTATGGAGAGAAAGAAATAAGAGAGCTTTTAAGGTGGGGGGAAATTGTCCACGGTAGGTCAGTATTTTGTTTTTTTGTGGAAACAAATTTATCCAAGTTGTAATATTAAGCGGATTTTGTAAAGAACCATGTTTTAGTGTAGGTTCTTTACTTACTGTAGACGACTTGTATAAAGGGGCTCTCACACCACAAGAATGAAGTATTAGATTAATGAAGAAAAACTAAGAATTCTCACTTACTCGGTAATAGAAGTAATCATACAACCGAAGTAAATGGTACTTGTCACCGGGATCATGCTTGTTGACATACTTGAGAAGCTTTATTTCATCAAGGCTCTGGTCAAAGAAATCTTTGTTGTTCTTTATGATCTTTACACAAACATCCATGCCAGTGTGAAGGTCGTGAGCTTGGATTGCTTTGCTAAATGCAGCAGATCCAAGATACTCAGTAACTTGATATCGCCCAGCTAAAACTGAATTTAAAACGACATTGAAATTCTTGTCCTCCTCAAAGCCAGTTCTGATCCAAAAGATAAAACCAATTAATAAAATATGTCAAGTCTAAACATAAAAATTAGGCTGGATGAAGGAAATTCATCACAGAAACATAAATTATGCATGATGAATGCAGATATGAAAGCCTCCAACATAGGATGCAGAGACTTGTTAAAATGTATTTACAAGGGTAATACTGCTCTATAGAAAAAATCTACAAAGCAGAAATAAACATAATACTCTCTCCGTTTCAAAAAGTTTGTCATACTTTCCTTTTTAGTCCGTTTCAAAAAAAATGCCTCTTTCCTTTTTTGACAACTCTTTCATTCCAACTTTCCAAATGCCATGTTTACGACCACAAGATTAAAGGTTCAAACACATCTTTAATTTAAGACCACAAGATTTAAAAGTCTTCTCTACTTTCTTAAACTTTGTACCAAGTCAAAACCAGACAATCTTTTTGGAACGGAGGGAGTATTTATGAAGATATAACATGTGGTTGAAGAAGTCAAAAGAGATCAGGTAGCTACAATCAGATAAAAGAAAGAACTAGCACAAAGTCATGGACCAAGTTTCCTACACAACAGACCCAGCACATACAGAAGCTTCAAGATTGATCAGAAATGTGTAGGACAAGGAATTGATCAGGTTTCAGAGCCAAACGTTGCCGTTCATAAAAAGCAATTCAAAAGCATTGGTGTTGTACCACAATGATTGTAGTGAAATTCCTTCAAATGGAAACCCTCAAGTTAAACAATAACAAGTTTCCCAAACAACTATAATTGATCCTACACCTCAAGCTCCTCAGGCTAGCAAAAAATAGGATGGCATGCAAATGTATAAATAATCTATCATGCCAACTGAAAGGCAAGGCATTATGTTCAACTTCAGGAAAAGAAACCATGTATCATATGTCACAGAGGGGTTTTTTCCTTTTTAATTTTTTTAATACCTCTTCAATTATTAGGTAAGCTTGTTCATCAACTGTCAAGCATGAAATATAGGTTCAGTAAGCACTAATGTCTAGCACCCTTACAGCCAGAAATCTTAAAACGATTGTGGACAACCACACTTATTTTAAAGGGCATATATTTTTTTGAAACTGGTAATGTTAATTTTTAAAGGGCATATATAATTTAAGCTCCCGTCTAAGCTCTAAAATTAAACTGTTTTCCTTCAAAGAAGAAAACATAATATATATAGATGTACATAGATACACACACACATGCACAAAAACTACATCTTCAGATCAATATAATTCTTTTTTAATAGTATATGATCAATATACTATGTTAAATTTACTTCTTTGTTCTTCTGTTTATAAATAAGTTGTGATTGATATCTATAAAAAAATATAAAATTCACGTGCACTATTTTTGCATAAACAAGGTCTGACCAGAATTTCAACTATCAAAAGGGAAAATGTCACCATGGGTACACCTTCCCCAGAAGGACCAGTTGCCTATTTCCAAAAAGAAGTCCCAGCTAGTGACCTTAGATCTCATTCCTGCATTCACCCTTAGGTTGATTCACTGCTTTAGTGATGGTGCTTAGATGAGATGTCCACAAAATCAAGCAAACAGTTCCTCAACTGTTCTTGTTCTATACATAGAGCTCAGGATTTATTGGTAGAAACTAGCCCTAGAGCTGTGGACGAGTTTTCCATTTACTTTGTACATCTTCAATTCTGCCACAGTGCTTGTTTCAAATGTATACATTAACTGTCTCTGTCTTATTACATTTTAAGTTTAAAGATACAAAACCAGTATATTTTGTTTTTATTAGTTAGATAAAAAGACAGCTGCGTGCATAGAAATATGAAGATTCTCATAGCAAATAACTAGATGTTTCCTCTGACTAAGACAATCGCAAAGAAAATAAACTAAAATCAGCTAAAACGAATTATGTCCACTCTGATTCAAATAGCCAATAGGAGATTGAACATGCCTGTTTTTCCTATGCACAATCTTAAGATCAAAGGTTTCAAATTCCTCCTCCTGTGCCTTGATCTGCCTTACTTGCTCCTGTACTGCAGTTGCTTCCTCATCCTCCAGTAACGCCCCTACATCTTCTTCTCTTGCACTGGCTATTTTTGTCTCCTCTTCTTTCTTCACATGCTCCCGTTCAGCGTAGCCATAGTTTGAAAGAGAAGAAGGGCTAGAATTTTCTGATCCTGCAGCATTTGCATTGCTTTCATCTCTTGAGCTCTTGGCAGGTGAAGACTCACTGCTTCTGCGCCTCCATGGAGCAAGCATGTCATCATTTGCCATCAGAGAATCATCAGCTTCATCACTGACAACAGTGTTGCACTTGTTTGACCATAAAGACTTACTCGAGCTTGTTTGAATTAACTCCCCATCTCTAGGAGGGGGAAATGAGAATCCTCCATCCAAGTGACTCATTTTCTGCACAAAACTTCCTTTGTCATCCCCAGTAACAAACTTGTCAGAACTATGTTTAGCTGCTTTCTTTTCTCTCTTTGATCTCTCTGAATAAGGTTTATCTGAAATGGGTGGTAGGTGTCTGGACCCACCAATACTGGTATCATGATCATGGAAGTACTCTACGTCCCCTTCACTACTCTCTCCAACCAAACTTTCACGCACTTCGCTTCCAAAATCAGCAGTATCACTGTTAATCCCCACACCAATAGACCGAACTGAACCGTGCTGATCATCGTCCATGCAAATATCATCCGGCCGAGGCCTCCCACGCTCACTCAGGACTTTACCATCCCCCAATATGACAAGTTCATTTGTTTGAGTAACAAAGCCCCGCCAAACTGGCTCAGCACGCATCAATTTTAGTTCTTCTTCATCCAGCAACTGTCCATCATATTGGGCAATCAAGTCACTCTCATCAGTTCTCCTGTACATTTCAGACACTGACAGCCCTATGTGATCATCTGCAGGCCTGACTGGATCAACATTTTTTGATTGGAAATATCGCTCACCTGAAAAGCAGGAATCCTCTTCTGCAAAAGATTGTTCATCATCTTCTTCTCGGTTTTGCCCTCTTTGAGGATCTGGAACACTCCCATGCGCTGTTCCCTTCTCATTATCACTGGGGTAATCAATTTCATGAGCTAAAAACCACGTCTCATCCTCGATAGGTTGTCTTGTGTAGCCAACATCATCATCGTCATCATACTCATCGGAGTCCCAATATTCATTGGGGTAATCAATAGATTCACTCAGTCCATCACCAATTGTTGCAAAACCGGAAACCAGATCAGAAGTGTCTTCAGCAATGCCTTGACTTACAGACAGCCAACTACCTCCTGCAGGCCTTTTTCCACCTGGCATTCAGTAAAGCAATGATGATTACTGCACAAGCCATGAATAAGTAATATAAATAGAAGTTCAAGAAGCACCAAGACAAGGATAATTAGATGAATCATAAGGTCAAGACAATTCCAGAAACTGCCTAAGATGGAAACCAAAATACGATAAGAGAGACAACCAATGGTCTATGAACATTGAACAACTTACTTCTAGAAGCTCCCTCTCTATTGTTTTTATTTGAGGAAAGCAATAAAAGAACAGGATTTAGGATGCTCCACATGCAAAAAACATGAATCTAACATCTATTTATCAAGTGTATTATATGAATTATAAAACCACACAGAGTTGTACGTTCATAATGGTAAAAAATTAAGAGTTCAAAATGTCATGTCCATGGAGGTAATAATAGTAGGCAGCCGATCTGACTGCATTATTCAACAAAAGAAACCCATAATAAAAGAATACAATTGTAAGAAAGAAAATTATGCCACCGAAAAGAGAAAGTTGAAGCCACACAAAGAGCATATGAGCGCAAGTCCAAGACTTCCTTAATACCGATAGGTTTTGTGACTCCGGAAAAGATTTCTCCTTGTATAAAGTTCTTTTCTATGGACGAGAAGATCTACATTTCTTTGTTGATCCAATAAACCTTGATTCCAGACTTAAAATTTCTCTAGAAAAACACACATCAGGTCGCAAATATTATCAACATTTTTCGGTCCAACAGGTCAGGAGCAAAAATCTGATTTTAAACAAGAATTATTCTGTAGCATAATATCCTTATGAAATTCTGCATTTCACCAAATCCCCCTCCTCACACAGCAACCATAGGATACTCTGGTATAATAGGAGAATAAGCAAGCATCCCAGGAGCTAGTACCATTTATCTTTGTACAATTCTAGAATACACTGGTTAGCGACAGTGTTCAACTATCAAATATATCTTGATTGACCACTTGCTATGCAAAGTTTACCCCTCTAAACTGAATTTTCTTTTTCTTTGATAGCCAAAAATAGTTCTTGGAGCCATATTTTTATTACTTCACATGATTTCTGAGATTACAAATTTCCAGTCCAAGAAATTCAGGCGCCATCTGTTATCTCTTCTATTTATTTATTTTTATGAAGAAAAAGGAATGGGATAATTTCAGAAATAAATCTATTCAACTGTCATCTCTTCTATGTTAAAGATATTGATTTACATTTATTCATTTATCCCAAGACTGACAAACTATGATTTCAGCAAAGCTGATGAGAACCCCCACATTGGGAAAATAATGCCAACGGGACTGTACTCAAATCAATTATGGAAACCCACATGCTCCAGAACAGGGTCACATGAAGGTTAAAGTGCACTGAATGCCACAGGCTAAATTTATTTTCCTCTAAAACTACAAGCTAAAGTTGTTTATTAAAGAAGCAAACCTGAACTGGTAAGATCTTGTCCAATAGGAACATCAAGAAATGAACCTATGAAATAATTGTCACCGTTAGTAATCTTTGAGGCAGGTCCATCTCGTTCAAACTTTTCCTCCCAGGGAATATTGAAGGACTTCTCTTCTGACTTCAATCTAACAGGTGGCAACCTTGGGAATCCTTCTTTCTGGCTTTCAGAAGCAAATGAAAAGCCTAGGCCGCTGAACTCTTTTGGTTCACTTCCTTGTGTCTTTCCAAGATACAGAGCTCTTCCCACCTCATCCACTTGTTCTTTTATTGCTGCCCTAACATCACTAACCTCTGTTTTTCGTTTTCCTTCTTTCCTGTCAGTACTACCAATGTCATGATCATAACTTGTTGAGACATCTCCTTTGGAAAACGGGAAAACAGTTTTAACTGTGCAGTCTCTCCAAGGCTCATATGAAGGGTGTGTAAATTCATCACTTTTAGACCAAGAGTTATTAATTACTACGTCTTTGGAGCATGCCCCACCTAGCTTAATTTGTTGATCAATCTCCTTGAGCTCAATATTTCGACCACTGTCATGCTTTGGTTCTACAGTGTCTTTGCTAGTACTTCCAGGCCAAGAAGTTCTCTTATCACCAGAAAAACTGACATCTTCCTCACATTTTGCATGAGCCTTACCACTATCAAAGACCTCACAAGAATTTAACTTCGACTTCCCAGAGTGCACCAAACTGGAGAGGTCAATGGTACTAGTAGTTCCACTGTCATGCTGATAAGTAACCGGACCGTTACCAGGAGTGTATTTCCACGAATACAGATCAATAGTATCCTCCGAACTGTTGGCAAAACTGAAGTTTTTGTCACTTGTCCCAACAGATTCATTAACTTTCTTCTGCTCCTGGGCATTTTTCCAGTTGCAGTCTGAGCCATTTCTCCCGGTGCCACACTCTATCTCCTTAATAATAAGCTCCTTCGATATCTCACTGCTGCTCCTTGAACTTGTCTCCTTGTAGACATCCTCACTATTCCGAAAAGTTGTCCCCGGAGTCTTTGTCGTTGCGTTACCCCTACTTGCTCCTTCCGTTGATTGGCTCAACTCTTTGTCCTCTATAGTAAGCTTCTGAAGAACACCATTCAGATCAGGATGATTATTCAGCTCCCCCCTCAAAGCTGCCTCGGCCCTTGTAAATTTGTTTTTCCGTAAAAATTCCAGTATTACATCTACTGACGTCGGGTTCGCCATTTATACCACGGTGAACTACAAAGTTTAGCAATGTTCTACTACTACAATGAATAATCCATCATCCCTGAAAAAACAAAAGAAACAAAGAGAAATTAACAGAAAATGCAATGCCAAAAAGTCCAAACTAAGACATTAATTCAAAATTTGACGACTGTAAGCAAAAGTTGAACCTAACTAGAAACAAGTATAAGAGTAATGGCTGAATAGGTCTATGTGGTGGATCCCACTGAAAAAAGTGAACTTTAACCAATAAGGGTGTGTTTGGTTGGTCAAAATTTTCGAAAAACGTTATCTCTAGGAAAAAAAGTTATCAAAAATGAGATAAATGACTTACTTAATGAATGAAAGTAGGGAAAACAAGTTACATAAGTGACTTTCCAAGTTCATTGTCTCCTCCCCACCCACCCGACGCCCCCAACCCCCACCCCTTAATCATCCCACCACTCCCCACCTCATCCCACCCCATAGTGTTTTGCTAGATTATATACAAATATCCTTGGGATAATATTATTTTTCTTCCTTACCAAACACTAGAAAATAAGTAAGAAGCCACTTATTTTCCAAGAAACCATTTTCCTTTATACCAAACACACCAACAGCAACAGCAACATACTCAGTGTAGTCCCACAAGTGGGGTCTGGGGAGGGTAGGATGTACGCAGACATTACTTCTAACTTTGCAGAATAGAGAGGTTATTTCTGATGGACCTCGGCTCAAAAGGAACATAGTCAAATGCAGGATTGCAAGAAAAATAAGACACACCCTAAGACATTAATTCAAAATTTTACAGCAATAAGAGGTCCAAGAAATTTGAAGAGGAAAACAAAAACTGTAGGCAAAAGTTGAACCTAACTAGAAACAAGTACTACTATAAGAATAATGGCTGAATAGGTCTATGTGGCAGATCCCAATGAAAAAAATCAAAACATTAACCAATAAATCATCTCAAAAATTGAACTTTCTTTATTTCTAGGGATTTCCACATTTTTTCTGGGCAACCAAATACCAAAACCCTAGCTAGATTTTCCACCCTCCGATTCAAAGATCTCCACTTTTTCCCACCAAACCCTAGAAAGCAGCACCCACTAAGAATTGCCATAATAATAATAAAATAAAAAATAAAAATTTAAAGAGGAAAAAATGAGTGAAAATGCGAACTTACAGATCGAAGGTGAAGGATATAACCCAATTGAATCCATGGCCACCATATACAATAAAACTCAGAATACTTCGTAAACAAACATCACATTTAACTTAACACCAAGCTGGATAGTGATGCTCCCTTTTACAATACCAAGGCAAATAGAAGCGTTTTGATGAATTTGTTTTTTTTTTTTTGCTTTGGCTCTTGTGATTTGTGATTCTTTGTTCCCTGTTTGGGGGGGGGGGGGGGGGTGCTCTGAGAGGGGCTGATTTTTTTTTCGGGGTTTGGGTTTGGTTTAGTTTCTCTTTGGCTTGGCTTCCAAACTAGGGGTGGGCATGGTATGGTACTCTATTTGAAATTTTAGTATAGTAATTATATTTGTGGGTTTTTAAAAATACGATATTATTATTATATTATATTAATTTGGTATTTTAAAATTTGGTTTCGGTATTTTACGGTATGGTCATAGTTTGTTCAATTTTGACTTACGTATATTCATATAATAAAAAATTATGACTTCGATTATTTAAAAAATATCTCAATTATATTGTACTAACACCTTAGACATGTAAAAATATTCAAAAGAATGTATAAACAATTCCCTTTGTAAATCAATTACACAAAAAGGGGATTTCAATCGAGATAGATTAGTCAAATTTTAACTTCTAAACAATTAGTTTTGTACTAATACTAATTTATATATTTATTAGTATTATAATATTAATATATATGAATTGTATATGTAATTATATACTTCGGTATGATATTCGATATTTCGATATTTCTTTTATAAATATCAAATATCGTATTATATATCAAACGTTTTTTGAATGCATACCATATACCGTACCAAATATCATAATACCGAAATCATGGTATAAATTTTTTTGATATGTACCGTGTGTACCCCTACTGCAAACATTATGGGGGGGGTCATATTTATGTTGTCCAATTAAATATTCTACAGAATTAAAACCAAAAAAAAAAAAGATATGTACTAATAATTGATGAATTGATTTTTTTGATAGTATGGGTGTAAATTAACTTGTAGCCGTTGATGTATTATTATTTCTTATTTGGTGTTCAATTGTTCTGAGATCCAATTAATTTGAACTTCTTTTAAAAAATTTATTTTGGGAGTAAAACATTTTTCTATCAAATGTGTTTTCATTTTCAGAGTTTGAATTCGAGATTTTAGTTAAGGATGAAAAGGTTACTACCCCACCATAACTTTGGTGGTAAAATTTATTGTTTGTTTGAATGGTTTGTACCTATTGTATCGAATTATATTATATAATTTTAAATATAATGGTGAATTGATGTTATTTAAATTTTTATTATATCGTATTGTTAAATTTATTGTCATATAACTATGAAAATTTCACTTTAAATAATAACGATTTAGTGTTTTGCTCGTTTCTCTTTTCTCATCTTACACTTTTTTTTAATTTAATGATCATATTTTACTCTTTGCTCTACATTTTTCTTATTATAACTTAACTCAGAACCATTTTAAATAGTATGAGCTTATTTTCATATTGATGGTGCAAGGCACTACAAAATGACAGAAAAATAATACTCCATAATTTATACAATGCAATATATTGTAAAACGGTTTGTAACGATCATCTAAACAAGTTATTAGCGGTTGATTCACCATAACGATTTTCAGTGAAAAGGATAAACGGCTAAATAATTAGATTGATGCAAGTGCAATAAGTTTAAAATAATTAGATTGATGCTGCCGAAACCCTTCTGATTATTGTACCTAAAACTTTAGCATACGTCTTTATTTTTTAAAATTTAATTTTCAATAGTTAAGTTATTCCACAAGCTAGGTAGCTACTACCACTTTTGGAATTTGATATTTAAGGTTATATGATCCTGATCAGTGATCAGTATATTTGAATATTCTGGTTCCTTATGTGCACTACGCTTGGCATTTAATACAAAGTATCATTCACACGTTGTGGTTTTGTATGTGTGGTACAAATTAAATACCGATTCTTTAAGTAACACTAGTATTAAAGTGCTTGATGTCGAATTGGTCCTACGTACTTTTATGTGTAGTAGTAGTAAGAATCATTTCTCTGAGTTTATTGGCAGGATGTGTATGATTCTAGCTCACTAATAAATTTTACTGTAGGTTTCTATTGATACTTGTTGGCTATTGCTTTTCCCTTTTGGACCTATAGAATGATACATCTAAACTTTTACACAATAATGGTTAAATATACACAATATACATATGTATATTGTGTGTATTAGGTCTCGGCTATGCTCACGGATTGGCCTTCGGATGGGCTGATTATTATGTGTAATTTAAGATAAATATTTAGTATCCTAGTTTATGTAAGGTTGTAATATAATTAGTATTGTATTACCATAATTAGTGTATTGCCATAAATGTATAGAATAAGGTTTTAGAAATAGGATTCTCCTATTATGTAACTTGTATATATAGCCTTTCAATTAATGAAAATAATCAAGGGATTATTTCTTTCATGGTATCAAGAGTCTAGGTCTTAAAATCCTCTCTCTACTCTCCTAAATTTTTCGTCGACTTCCCTCCACTTCCGAGACGTTTTGCTCTCGGTTTGTGTGCCGATGTGACCTCTTTTCTTCCCAAAAATTTCTCCCTAATCCCTCAATCACATATTGTTCTATCAATATGTCTACATCCCGGAACATGTTTCATCCGGCCCTTACAGTTTCTAACATCAAGAATAACATCTCTCTCGTTCTTGAAATAGAAAACATCCAATATATTGGATGTGACCTCTTTTCTTCCCAAAAATTTCTCCCTAATCCCTCAATCACATATTGTTCTATCAATATGTCTACATCCCGGAACATGTTTCATCCGGCCCTTACAGTTTCTAACATCAAGAATAACATCTCTCTCGTTCTTGAAATAGAAAACATCCAATATGGGACGTAGGCCGAACTGTTTAAAACTCACGCACGATCGCATCAAGTCATCCATCACATAATCCCCGCGGCTCCTGAGGATACGGAGGTACCAAAACGCGAGGATGATCCTAAGTTGTGGACGACTATTGATGCTACCGTCCTTCAGTGGATATATTCCACAATATCTACCGACCTTTTGCAAACAATTATTGAGTCTGACGCTACGGCACAAGCGACTTGGGATAGACTGCGTGATATATTCCAAGATAATCAAAATTCTAGAGTCGTTACCCTTGAGCAGGATTTCTCCCACGTCAATATGGAAGATTTCCCTAATGTTTTGGCTTATTGCAAAAGATTAAAGGAATTGGCAAACCAATTTCGCAACATTGGCGCACCGATTTTGAACGATCGTTTGGTCCTCCAAATGGTTTCCAGCCTCTCCGAGGCCTATAGTGGTGTGGGAACGCTTCTTCGACAAAGCAATCCGCTTCAGCAATTTTATCAGGCGCGTTCTATGCTTACACTAGAAAAAGCAGGCATAGCGAAACGAGCGGCTACCGGTACTAGTCCCGTAGTCATGATGACCGAGTCCACGGTATATTCTTCCGATTCCAACAACTCATGCCAAAATCGCAACAACGGTGGCGACAAAAAAGGTGGAAATAAGAAAAATGGTAAAAACCGCGGCGGCAACCAGCAGAATGGTGGTGGCAGTGGGGGTTCTCGCGGTGGTCAGCAGCAGCAACAGTTCTGGGGCCCATAGTAGACCCCTATGCAGTGGCAGTGGGCCTCACAATAACAGTTTGGGCCCAACCAGTTTACCTCCCAGCAGTAGTGGCCAGCCCAGCAGCAGTCCAGGCCCAATTCAGCCTGGTCCATGTACGACCGGCAACAGTTTGGGCCGAGACCGCAAGCAGGGGTGCTTGGGCCTCAGCCCCCGCAAGCCCATCACGCAGCAAGCCCCACTCGAACCTATATCGAGGCCGTGATGCACACACTGGGTTTGACTCAACCGGACCCGAATTGGTATATGAACACCGGTGCCACTACCCACATGACATCCGATTTAGGTACTCTCTCATCTTATTCCAATTTGAGCAACCCTCGTGGTATAATTGTTGGTAATGGCAATTCTGTTCCAGTTCGTGGTTATGGTCATAAAACATTGTCTCCCCCTCATCCCCCTCTTATCTTAAAAAATACCCTACACGCCCCCAAATTGATTAAAAACTTAGTCTATGTCCGTAAATTCACTACTGACAATTCTGTTTCTATTGAATTTGATCCATTCGGTTTCTCTGTAAAGGATTTCAAGACGGGGAGTCCTCTCATGAGGTGTGATAGTAGGGGAGGTCTTTATCCTATCACACCCAGTTCTGGTCCATCGAGTCAAACCCTGCCATCAGTTTTTGCAGCCATCTCTCCTTCCTTGTGGCATGCTCGTCTTTGTCATCCGGGGTCATTTATTTTGTCAGTTTTAGATAAAAATAGTTTTATTTCATGTAAGTGTACGAGTCGTACTCCAATTTGTCAATCTTGTTCTTTTGGAAAAATTGTTAAGTTGCCATTTTTAGACTCAAAATCTCATACTTTAATGCCATTTGATATTATTCATAGCGACTTATGGACGTCTCATGTTCCTAGTTCTATGGGTCATCGGTATTATGTTATTTTTTTGGATGATTATTCTAAATTTTTATGGACGTTTCCAATAGCGAAGAAATCTCAAGTTTTTTCCATCTTCCTAAAATTTAGAGCATTCATCATAACCCAATTCGACTGTGAAATCAAAAATATTCAGTGTGATAATGGAAAAGAGTATGGCAATGGGGTGTTTCGGGAATTATGTGCTACTAATGGGATAATTTTTTGTTTTTCTTGTCCCCATACATCTTCACAAAATGGGAAAGCCGAACGTAAAATTCGTTCCATAAATAACATTATCCGCACTCTATTAATTCATGCTTCCGTACCCAAATATTGTTGGCATCACGCTCTTCAAATGGCTACATATCTACTTAACATAACTCCTTCCAAGTTTTGACATATTCTTCCCCTCTTCAGATTTTATATAATAAATTTCCTTCTTATTCTTATCTTCGGATTTTTGGGTGTTTATGTTATCCGTTATTTCCATCCACCATAATTAACAAACTTCAGGTCCGGTCTAATCCATGTGTATTTTTGGGTTTTCCTTCTAATCATCGTGGCTACAAATGCTTTGATTTATCCTCCAATAAAATCATCATTAATCGCCATGTGATTTTTGATGAATCTCAATTTCCATTTGCTAAAAGTCATTCTCCCGTGCCTAGTTCGTATAATTTTTTGGATGAACAAATATCCCCGTATATTATTCAGCAGTTTTCGGACATCTCCCGCACCCAAAATTCTCCAGCGGGCCCACTGGCCCGTCACAGTCTTCTTTGCACAGTTTTGTCACTGGGCTAGTTTCAGCAATTGGGCCTGTCCAGCCCAATATTGGAACTGGTCCAGTTTCTGTTTCCGCCACTTGTACTGCTTCCCGAGTTGGGCCAGCAGGCCCACTGCCTGCTGGCCAGTCCGTCCCGAGCCCAGCAAATTCCCGACATCCACTCAATTTTTCATCGAGTCATAAATCGGTCACTCGTAGTCAGCGGGGTATTGTTACACCTAAAAGATATTTTAATTTACATTCTAATGTCTCTAAATCCCCCCTGCCCTGTAATCCCGTGTCTGCCTTAAACGACCCAAATTGAAAAATTGTTATGACTGATGAATATAATGCTCTTATTGATAATAAGACGTGGGAGTTGGTGCTCCGTCCATATGGTATTAATGTTATCAGGTCTATGTGATTTTTGCTCATAAGGAGAATCCAGATGGTTCATTTACTCGACATAAGGCGCGGCTTGTGGGTGATGGTAAGACTCAGCAGGTTGGTATAGATTGTGGGGAGACGTTTAGTCTGGTGGTCAAGCCGGCTACCATTCACACTGTGCTTAGCTTGGCTCTTTCGAAGACATGGTCTATTCATCAGTTGGATGTCAAAAATGCTTTCCTACATGGTGATCTCCAGGAAACTGTCTATATGCATCAGCCGTTGGGATTCAGGGATCCCAACCATCCTCATCGTGCCTGTTTATTGAAGAAGACCTTATATGTGCTTAAGCAGTCTCCACGGGCCCGGTATACAAGGTTTACTGACTATGTTTCAACTATTGGGTTCACTCACAGCAGGTCGGATAATTCTTTGTTCATCTACCGTCGTGGTTCGTCCGTAGACTACATTCTGTTATATGTGGACGATATTATCTTGACTGCCTCTTCCGATGCCTTGTGCAGTCCATCATGACCATGCTCATCTCCGAGTTTGCTATGAAAGACTTGGGGCCCTTGAGTTATTTTTTGGGGATTACTGTCACTCGTCATTCCGATGGGTTGTTCTTGTTACAATGGAAGTATGCAGCCGAGATCATCGAGAGGGCTGGGATGTCATCTTGTAAGTCCACTTCCACTCCAGTTGATACCAAGCCCAAGCTTGGTGCCGCGGCCGGAGTCCCTTACGAGGATCCGACCCGCTATCGCAGTCTTGCAGGGGCCCTTCAGTATCTTATGTGTAATTTATGGTAAATATTTAGTATTCTAGTTTAGGTACGATTGTAATATAATTAGTATTGTATTACCATAATTAGTGTATTATCATAAATGTATAGAATAAGGTTTTAGAAATAAAATAGGAATATGATTCTCCTATAACTTGTATATATAGCCTTTCAATTAATGAAAATAATCAAGAGATTATTTCTTTCAATAATAACTGCATCTCAATTTCAAATGAGTTAAAATTGATTTTATAAATAAAAAGGATATAGCTACGAAATCATTTGGTTAAATTGTGAACATGTTTTACTATAAATATAATGTGGGAATTATAACAGGAGATTAAACAATAACAAAAGAACAATTTAGTAGATATGTTTTTATTGGTAGATATTTATTTAGTTTGACGAAATGGGATATACGTAGTAAATATAAAAAGTATTAAATTTAAAACTAGATAAATTTGGATTTTTTTTATTAACTTTGATTTTCTTAAAAGACGTTGCAAGAAAAGGTATGAAGAAGAGGATATTTGTTATTTTATCGTGTGATTAACAACTCTGAAATTGTTATCTCACATTGAGTACGATATGAAAATAATGTCACAATTATGATATAAAAATTATTGGAATTATTTATATACCGGAATAAAAAATTCAACCAAATGTGAAATAATATAATTCCACGTTTTATCCTAGGATTGTTGTCCTTAATTTATCTTGGTAATCAAATGAATCCTAATGACAATATGCCCTTTTTGAAAACTCTAATCTTAAAGTTCTTTAATTTAAAAATTTTAAAGTTAAATCTGTTGGAAAATATATACTAAGAACACAAAAAATA
Organism: Anisodus acutangulus; assembly: GCA_029783415.1. Classification (NCBI taxonomy): domain Eukaryota; kingdom Viridiplantae; phylum Streptophyta; class Magnoliopsida; order Solanales; family Solanaceae; genus Anisodus; species Anisodus acutangulus. Next base: position 15,484,881 of record CM056497.1, on the reverse strand, counting down.
TATGAAGAAGAACACAAAGATGAAGGTTTGACAATATGAATAACAAACACCAGATTGAAGGTCTGAAACACCTACGAAACATTTTAAAAAAAATGATATTTGCTCCCTCTCCTTTGCGAGAATGTTATGAGATTATACACAAATAATTTTAGTGAATATGACAAGCCTTTCAGAAATCTACACTGAGCAAACAGTGAAAAAATCCATCTTAGAAAAGCAAGAACTTTTCTGATTGTCAAGAACAATATTTTTGTAGAAGAGAAAATAGTTTTGGAGAAAGAAAGTTACTTTTGAGGAAGAAGAAAAATTACTTCTCAAAGTAATGTTGAATTGGTTTTTATAAGCAACACATTTAATAACCAACACACCCTATTAATAAAAGCACATCATTTCATCAAAAGACACCATTCTCTATAAACTCTTTGTAAATAATTTATATTTATATAAAATAATCCAACACTCCCCCCTTATTTAAATATAAATCAAGACTTAAAAAACAAATAATATTTATGTGTAGAGTAATGTATCTTTTGCTTGGAACATTACCTTAGTATAGTGATACGCCCTAATTACACCTCCAAAAATGATGTAAAACGGTCAGATGTAAATATAGAACCCAAAAACGGTTGGAGTCGAATCCCGCGAAAAATACGACAAGAAACGTGCACTTTAATTGTAAGTCTAAATGCTTAGTCAATATTTCAAAGGGAAAGAAATAATTATTTATTTTTGTAAACCATGATTCTACAAAGTAACAAGTAATTGAATTAAGGACAATCAATTAACAAACTATCAAGTAATCAAGTTTTTAGTATCGAATTGAAGGGACTAGGGTTGTGACACATTCAGAGTAAGCATGCAATTTAGTTGTTGATCAATTCAATTGAGAAATATTCATGTTCTAAATCATTGGGCTAATAAGGGTACTAAGAGGTTTTCCAACACAATTGATACATTCATCCAAGACTTTCTCAAGCCCTAGAATGTGTAATTGAGAACACCCAATTAGATCTCAAGTTAACTAGGTTATTTCTAGCCCCAACTATTAGATGGGGTTAATGTCACGCCCCGACTTTTCTCAAGTCTTTCTTTAGGACGTGATGACACCTGGACAACTATCCCTTTCCAGGCGAACCATTCACTTCATTTTCTTCCTAAATTAGACATGTATTTGCGGAAATAATATATATAATAACCAATTTGAAGTTTACGAAGAACAATCTCATGTGGGGCATTCCCCGAGATAATAAAACTTAATTCTTTAAACAAACTTAGTCTAGAGTAACTTTCACAAAATCCGAAATAATGGATTAGTGGTACGATGAGGCTGCGGGACGATCGCTAGCCCTCTTGCGGAGCTTTTTCTCTATCGCGCCTTCCTGAAATATGTTAAATAAAAGAGTCGGCCCTACCATCCGGGGCTGAGTGGGAATCTCACCTTACAGTCCAAAGTAACCTCACAATATTTTTAATTACAATCACATTATAAGAAAATAATAAGCATGTTGAAATAAACATATTACAACCTTTTTATTAAAAAAATCAATAAATATTCACGTGCAAAATTTTCTCCCCACTCGTCTTAAAAAAAACAACTTAGTTTAATCAGTACTCTTGCTTTTTTCCCATATAACATATTATACATTTGTTGCGGTACGTGCAACTCGGTCCAGTGCATTTATATATTTGTTGCGGTACGTGCAACCCAATCCAGTGCATTTATATATTTGTTGCGGTACGTGCAACCCGATCCAATGCATTTATGTATTTATTGCGGTCTGTGCAACCCGATCCAATGCATTTATGTATTTGTTGCGGTCCGTGCAACCCGATCCAATGCACTTATTTGTTGCGGTCCGTGCAACCCGATCCAAAATGCACTTATTTGTTGCGATCAGTGCAACCCGATCCAATGCACTTATTTATTTGTTTAAAAAAATGTCATATGTTCAAAAGGCTCAAATAATATTTCATTCCTTCAATATTTCGCCCTTTTCACTTGTAAGGGTTACAACTTTCAAACCGTAAGTCGGATTTATCCCCGTAAAGTCTCAAAATGTCGAGGACAGAGTAATCTATAACTTTTATTCAGCACAATCTTTCATATGCTTTACCTATTTGTACAGTTGTTTTTACGTTATACACTCTGCTCTTCCAGACTACGGTTGATCCGAGGCAGAATGTTTAAACAGAGATAACTCTCAAACCGTAAGTCGGATTTATCCCCGTAAAGTCTCAAACTGTCGAGGACAGAGTAATCTATAACTTTTATTCATCACAATCTTTCATATGCTTTACCAATTTGTACAGTTTTTACGTTATACATTCTGTCATTCCAAACTTCGGTTGATCCGAGGTAGAATGTTTAAACAACGATAACTCTCAAACCGTAAGTCGGATTTATCCCCGTAAAGTCACAAACTGTCTAGGACAGAGTAATATATAACTTTTATTCAGAACAATATTTCATATGCTTTACCTATTTGTACAGTTTTTACGTTATACATTCTGCCCTTTCAGACTTCGGTTGATCCGAGGCAGAATGTTTAAATAGAGATAACTCTCAAACCGTAAGTAAGATTTATCCCCGTAAAGTCTCAAACTGACCGTAACAGAAATATGTACAACTATGTAAAATTTCATCCAATTATAACAAGTATAGCCCAGTATAACATATTACAATTGCACAATCCAAACTAGTTATTAAACAATCATAAATTTCATGCTCATTCTTTCAATAACCGGATTATATTCTAACATGTATTGTAACTTAAAAATAAAGGATTTTACTAAGAACTTTGAGTGAGAAAACTCACCTTTGTTGCTTCGTAACCGCGAGTGAAGATCTCAAACTCTTTTGCTAAAACTACTTTAATTTTTTTCTTCCAGATTGCTTTTGCTTTCTATGTTCTGTCCCCCTTTTGTTGTGTTGTATATAAAAGTGTATGTTGCACAGATTTTTGTGACGTGAGGGAGTGAAAGGAGGGGTTGAGGGAGAGAGGGGTTGGTTTAGGGGGGGACGTGTGTGTATGTGTTGTTTTTTTTTTTTACAGGACTTTACAGTTAAATCCCCAAATCCTTGTCAATAATCATTTTTCTAATCTCTACCCACTTTCCTAAGTTGGATAAAGAATTTAGGCATTATTAATGTTGGTCATAATTAATACGCATTACAAAGCTAAGAGTTATTAGAGAATAATAATATTTCATGAACTGATTTCAAATTCAATTACATGCTAAGCCCCTTTGGTCCCACAACTCTAGCTAAGAGTTTAGCTATTCATAATCAAGGTAAAACAATCAAAAGCTTTAATTAAATTTAACGAGAACATATTCTTACAATGATTGATGAGGAAGACAAAGAATTTTTTTTAAAATGGACACTCCCAAGGTCTTTTTCCAATGCAAAAGTAAATATGGTTAAGAGAATAAAGTATAGAATGTTCAACTCTAAAATCTATGCATGTTATTTATATGGAAGGAACAAAAGAGTATAGTGAAAGGGGAAGGGGCATTGGTACTTATGCAGGGTCGGGTTAAATGAGTTCCGCGGGTAAGCAATTCGGTGCAAGCTCCGGCTGATGCCATTTATATTCACCGACGGGTCACTATGCGACAGTAGAATGCGGTCGCATTTTGGCCGCATTCTCATGCCCAACTTTTCTCCCCACTCGTTATGCGACGTGTTTGTGGTTTCATTCTGAAGTATGCAATGTCGTATTTGCGTCGCATTTTTCTCTTTTTCGTTCAGCTCACTGTTGATTTCCTTGAGAGTATGAGACCGCATCTGCAAGTTTGCGGTGTCGCATACTCATTGCATGCAACTTGATTTTGTCAACCTTTCTGTTTCAGTTTGCGGTCCTGTATGCGATCGCATACAGGGTATGCGACATCGCATATTCTTCACATTCAGTGCTTTTTGGGCCTTTTTCTACTATTTTATTCTCTTTTATTCCTTGAGTTTTCTATACCTGAAAACACACGAAAACACTATAAATAAAGAGTAAACTCGCTTAAAAGACATCTAAAAGTATAAAGATTAGTGCCAATAATTTCCAAAAACTCACGACTTATCAACACCCCTAACTTAACATTTTGCTTGTCCTCAAGCAATGACATAATACTAAGACTCAAGATGAAAGATTTGACTCACACGAGACTCGACCACTATATGATGGATGTATATGATTGTCGGTTGGTATCAATAATGAGAATACAAGCATGCCTCGTAACTTTGCACAACCATCTCTCATTTGGCACACATAAGCCTCAAAGTGTGACTAGAGGTTATCACTCTCTTGTTCACACTCCTTTGGGCAAGTAAGGAAAGCACAATTGTCAACCTTTTTTCACAACACGTGTACCCTCACAAGAAGAAAGTCCCCCACACAAATATATATGAAGTAAACAAGGGACAATAATCAATCACTCACACTCAACAAAGAATGTTAAGTGCAACAAGTGTCAACCCATAGGCTTGCCCTTACGTTCTTTCAATTCTAACTCAAGAGTGATAGTTTAGAGATCTCGAAGGACTTTTTCGATTGTAATGTAGGCTCATGGTAGAGTAGGATACTCATTTGGATATGAAGTGACTACACATTCCTTGAACTCTACACATCTTTCCATTTTGGAGTCATTTCTTTGATTTCTCATTGCTTCTTTCCCTTTTCTCACATTTGAAAATGTATTACTCATGTATGATGCCACTTTTATTTCCAACTTCGATTCAACAATCCCCCCCCCCCCCACAATTTTTTTTATCATAGATAACAAATAAAAATAAACACCATCTTTTTGTTTCTTTTATCTTTTTTTAACAGGGGGTCTTGTGAACAACTACACCACATTATTGTCTTTACATACTTGGCATCGCACCCCAACTTAGGCTAAAAGCCTAAGTTGATCTTCTCACCTTATTCACATGAGTTCTCACCCCCAACTTAGGCTAAAGTTGAGACTTCAAGATCAAGGAAGCACGGGTTCAAAAGCGGTAAGATGTCAAAAAGGTTACGGCTTGTAATGTGATTACAAATAAAGGGTAAAAGCTCAAAATGGCTAACTAGGGATACACTTTATGCTTTGGTAGACTCGAAAGGTTAGAAGAGTTGCATTTGAACAAACAAAGAATGCCTAAGTTCATTTCTCCAACAATCATCCTCAAGATAAGATTCGTTAGACCGACCGAGCAAGTTCTAGTAGACACAAGCAATCACAAAAGTTAATTTGAACAAAGCTCGCCACACATGGCACATGCATTATTAGAAGATGTGAAGTTGACTTCAATACAAACTCAATTAGTGCAAACTTCTAATGATATCCCAAAAGTCACACAATGAGCCAAATGTTGCCAATTGATCATTCTTATCCTTTAAAAACTGCAATTTTTAAAACTTTTAAAATTTTTGGTGGGGTATCACTCGTACATGCACACATCTCAATGTATTGGTACCAAATAAGTCACAATGATATACCAAAAGGTTTAATTCCCTTGAGAAATTGCCCAACTATCCATCATTGGGAAAAACGACTCAATACTATGTAGAAATATCGAGTTCAAAAGACCATTAGCATCCTTGGGAAAAGAATCATGACTAATAAAACCAAGAATATAGCTAATACCATGACACATAGGCAAAACATCACACAAAAAAAATACTAACAAAAAATACAAGACAAATGTCAACATACTAATAAAATAATAAAAACATCAAACATTCGAATAAATATTTACAAACAAAGTAACCACAGTATCAGAATCCCACTCTCACTTACGAATATACAAGTCTCCCACCCCCAACTAAAAAAATCGTGCATTGTCCTTAATGCACCAAAATAAAAGCAAGAAGATGTGAGCAAGCCTTGAATGCATCAAATGTCATGTCGAGCTACATCAAAATGAGTTAAAATAGGCTCGGTGGGTGGAGTGACATCCATAAGATCGTCACGAAGAGTGGCTCCAGAAGTCTGGGAGTGAGATGAACTAGCACCCTCAGTCTGTGGATGATAGACCTCAATACCCTTCTTCTGTTGTGCATCTAGGTCTATCTAATAATGCTTATTGGCTATCTGGACGTCTCTCTCAAACTCCTCATCAGTCCTTGCACTGGGATACTTTGTCTGAAATGAACTAGCAATCCCTGTCTGAAGTGCATCATCCAGTGTGTCAGGAAGCGGCTCAAAGTCATCCAAAGTGGCATAGGCCTCCTGATAATTACCCGCGGCATCTCCCCCATCATCACAATCATCATCTGGAGCTCTCTCTCAAGGCAACTATCTACAGTCTCCATCGGGATACTCTCATCCGGGAATCCCGGATCCATACCCAAATCATCAAACAGTGGAGCATGAGAGGTACAAAGCTCTGTCTGAAGCTGGGCAAGGTCTCTCTTGACGCTTGTCATAGTCTCTGTCTCACCAACCTCTACCTTTTTAATCCTTTTCTCAAGACCATTTACTCTCTCTCTCTCTCTCTCTCAACTACTTGTTGACCTCATCCATTGTCTTTTTTATCATATCTGGAATGGCCTTGATGAAGTTTCACATTCCAGAAATTCACTACCGAAGGGGGCTTGACGCCCTGAGATTATGTTGTATAAGTGGTAGGAGGAGCCCCAGTGGAGGTGGGCCCTCCAGTTGTGCTAGACAAAATAGCACCAAAAGAAACACCAAATGGTGGAGGCATAGTAGTGGCGACAGGTTGAGCCACCGCCTCAAATCCCGCAGTCAAATCAACCGACTACACACTCGCTCTCTTTTTCTTCTATGGATTCTCATAATCCCCCAACTTGAGGATATCTACAAACCCCGTGTGGTGCAATCTTTGTCCACCCACCGGAAAACAAGAACTTTGTATTTCTAGCATATAACAGTGATCAAGTAGGGGAACGATATGGATCTCGTCGTTTGCCAAGATCTGTCCATAATGTGGTAGTATATGATCCTACCCACATTTATGTGGATCCCTGACATGATATACTCAAGGAGGACTGCCGTTGGTAGGCCCACTAAAGTCTCATTCTGTGAAGGCCAAAATTAACTACTAATGAAGGTCAACCAAAATGTGGCCTCAATGTTGAGGCTTGCCTTCTGAATTGGTGCACGGGGGTGTATCCATAGTGGTATGGTGCCTGGAGCTGCTATAACCTCGGTCAACCATGCCTATTGGCTCTCAAACTTTTCTGGGTGAATCATGTCTTTGTATTCGAGGTGCGGGGTACCACTATTTCTAAAATAAATGGAGTTCATACCCTCATGGAAGACCGGCACCGTAATCCCCGAATGTGGCGACCACCCAAGTATTGTTTCTTCTTTCTTATTGCGACCCCTAAGCTCATATAAAATTCTCTCACCATAATGGGCATGAAATCCCCGGACGGTTTGGTGAAGACCATCCAATTCCTCTTTTTCATTTGCTCAAGGGCCTTGGGAAATGAATAGTCTAAGCCTCAAAGGCTCGCTTGCTTCTCGACATTGAATGTTCGCTTTTTGTAAAAGCGTTCCTTCACCCCATCCTTGAACCGGATGTCATATTCTAATATGACCCTTCTTTCCAACTCTTGCCTCATTGCTTCGACAATTATTCTACTACCCTTCACAACCTGAGATGTTGGTTGAGGCTGGAAAGGTGTAGTGGACTGCCCTTCCACATGGGTCCATTCTTCTTGATTCTCTGAATGAGTGTGTTCATTTCTTTTCTTCCCTTCCCGGGGTACATCTTTGCGGAGACAGGATTTGAACCCGTGACCTCAAGGTTATGAGCCTTGCGAGCTACCAAACTGCTCTACCGTGTTTTTTTTTGGAACAACTTTTCCACGAATCATTCTACAAAAGATAGTCATATTAATACCCAAAATAAAAAAAAGAAAATCATAAAATCTTTTTGTTATTTTTATGTTATCAAAAGCAATTGAAAAGAAACTACAATTACGTAAAAGGACAGGAGAAAAATAGTGAATCCCATAGGGAATGCAAATATAGAAACCAACAACGGTTGGGATCGAATCCCACATGGAATACGACAAGAAACGTGCACTTTAATTATAAGTCTAAATGCTTAGTCAATATTTCAAAGGGAAAAAAATAATTATTTATTTTTGTAAACTATGATTCTACGATTAAGTAACAAGTAATTGAATTAAGTATAATTAATTAACAAACTATTAAGTAATCAAATTTTTAGTATCGAATTGAAGGGACTATGGTTGTCACACATTCGGGGGTAAGCATGCAATTTAGTCATTGATCAATTCAATTGAGAAATATTCATGTTCTAAATCAATGGGCTAATAAGGGTACCAAGAGGTTTTCCAACCCAATTGATACATTTCATCCAAGGCTTTCCCCAAGCCCCATGCTGTGTAATTGAGAACACCCAATTAGATCTCAAGTTAACTAGCCTATTCCTAGCCCCATCTATTAGATTGGGGTTAAATCTCCAAATCCTTGTCAATAACCATTTTTCTAACCTCTACCCACTTTCCTAAGTTAGATAAAGAATTTAGGCATTATTAATGTTGGTATTCATTAATACGTTTAACAAAGCTAAGAGTTATTAGAGAATAATAATATTTCATGAATTGATTTCAAATTCAATTACATGCTAAGCCCCTTTGGTCCCACAACCCTAGCTAAGAGTTTAGCTATTCATAATCAAGGTAAAACAATCAAAAGCTTTAATTAAATTTAAAGAGAACATCTTCTTACAATGATTAATGAGGAAGAAGACAAAGAATTTTTTTTAAATGGACACTCCCAAGGTCTTTTTCCAGTGCAAAAGTAAATATGGTTAAGAGAATAAAGTATAGAATGTTCAGCTCTAAAATCTATGCCTAGTATTTATATGGAAGGAACAAAAGAGTACAAAATATTCATTGACGGGTCGCTATGCGATGACATAATGACTGCCATATAAGGAGTTTGCGGTCGCATTCTAGTCGCATTCGCATGCCCAACTTTTCTCCTCGCTCATTATGTGGCGTGTTTGTGGTCGCATTCTGAAGTATGCGACATCGCATTTCTCCCTTTTTCGTTCGGCTCACTAGTTGATTTCCTTGAGAGTATGCGACCGTATCTGAGAGTTTGCGACGTCGCATACTCATCGCATGTACCTTGATTTTGTCAACATTTCTGTTTCAGTTTGCGGTCCCATATGCAACCGCATATAGGGTATGCGACATCGCATATTCGTCACATGCAGTGCTTTTCTGGGCCCCTTTTAACTATTTTGTTCCCTTTTATTTCTTGAGCTTCCTATACCTGAAAATACTATAAAAAGAGTAAACTCACTTAAAAGACATCTAACAGTATAATGAGTGAGTATAATAATCCAAAAACTCACGACCTATCATATAGCATCACAAGATGAAATCGAAATTCCATGTAGCATAATAGCTTTGAACATGTTATTCCTTGTGATAACATTGGTGACATTATACACATAAGCATTTCATTCCAGCTTTTCACTCAACATGCTTAGCACTTTTATGGCCATGTGCTATCCAAAATTCATGAACATTTATAAGAGTAACTCTACCTCCCAATCAAAGCGATACTACTTCTATGTTCATATATGCGAAGTTCTTTCAATGGCTTTGTCACATTTGAGACAATTGTTCCTTGAAATGAACCTTATTAAGAGTATAAGAACTCAACTTTCTAATATGTGACAACCAGTACCAGTATATCTCTTAATTTAGAACTGAAACGTCCACGTATCAATAACTTGTTGTTACCCTTTGAATTCATACCTACTCATTTCATAGTGCTGGGTAGGGTTGCCATTATTGGTGGACCTATATTTGAAGTTTCATTGTAAGAGGCTTTATAAATATATTAGCCAAACTACTCTTTGACTTCACAAATGTGAATGAGATAAATTCATCTTGATATAATTTTCTCATATAATTAATTTTGTCAAAAACTCACATATCTTGACTTCTCATTATACAAATATTTTATACGCTCGAGTTAGAATGACTTGACTATCACAAAGTGGAGCTCACACTTTGCAAGTCAATGGAATTCCTCCAAGAATCCCCTCGACCAATCAACTCCTTAATACGCTTTTGTTAAAGCAATAAATGATCAATGACTCTTGCAAACTTATTTGAACCAAAATATTTCAGCATTATTTATTTACTCGATTTTGGATCAAATAGGATATTACGCTCTTGTATATCTAAGTGACTAAATTTATTTAGCGCTTTCTTCTCAATGTAACGACATTCATTCAATACATTACCCCCACTATTTTGTTTAATATTGATACCCAACATAATATCAATTTGTCCAAGATCCTTTATATCAAATGTGAAATAAAGAAAACCTCGTCGTTTCTATTCTACCATATACACCTCTCTGTTTTTATACCGTAGAAATATGTTTATTTCAATAATGTTCTTCATATCACTGCTTGCTTGCAATAACACGTGAATAAATTAATTAGCACAAATAATTACCACGTACTTTGGTGTATATTATCTCTTTTCATGAAAAGTCACCACTTTTCAAGTATGCATGAAAGAAATATAATTTTTTTTAATTGACACCCTTTCGTGAAAGAACACAACTTTTTTCTTTTAATTGAAGGTATAAAATAATTGTCTAATATTGACTTCTAATCATAAGCCAAATACCCTACTCTTCAATTTTTTTTTAAAACACATAAAAACTCAACATTATTATACTTCTTTCAAAACATAACTTCATAAAAGGTCTTTTACCTTTAAACAAAATCATTCATTCTCATGATCTTAAAATGATTAAGATAATTTTCAAGTATTAATATGATCCTTATATATAAAACACTTCATATCATCTCACAACTTGAAATTAAATTTCACATATAATCTTAATGCAAAAATAACGTATTACACACATTTAAAATGTTATTCCTAATTATCATGCATATCAAGATCATCACAAAGTAAATTATTTACCTTAATATTTATAAAATCAGATTTCACAAAATTACGAAAGATAGACATAAATCAATTATAAATAAGTGAAGTTAAGAAAGTAATTTTTTTTCCCTTCACTTTCTTCGTGTTTGACTGAATAGAAGACGAGCTGTTGGAAAATCAGAAAATCAAGACTGCTTGATTTATTGGAGTGAACTCTTCCTTTTTTGTTGGCAGAAATTATTCTCCCAATTTAGAAGATACAACCTTCTTGGTTGAGCATGTCACACATGGCTTGCCAAGTGTGGTTAATCGGCTGACGTGGTTTGCAGGCTATTGCGTCAGTCCGGGATTTACTGTGCGCACTCGAAAGAGTAGCCGCTGCGGGTTCCTTCGTCAACAAAAAAAAAAAAACACGCCACCAAATCTCATCCAACCAAAATTGTGGAATACTCAAACCAAAACAAACCAGGCCACCACAATTTTTTTTTCTGCCTCAAGATTATGCTATTTGTTGCTATAACATCAGTTGAAAAGTGTAATGTTGCAATTCTTGTCTCTATCTGCAGTTTTCAAAGAAAAATAAAACGTATTGCTCTGTACACGAGAGAGCCACAATGGCTTACATGCTTGACAGTCACACATTGATTCCGTTCCATTCTCAATGAGAGACGTAATAATCTAAGTTGCAGCAAGTAACATTAATTTCTCATAGACACTTCCACCAATCATGCAATAATGTCTCGTACACGGTCTCTAACTTTTAACCCATCAGAGAATTCCCAGGACTGGAACCAATTGGAAATGAGATCTCAAATTTCCAATAGACAATCACTGCATCCATAATTGAATGCTTTTTCCTTTTCTCAACCAGGGAGCCATTTCTTTTTCGTGTACAACAAAATATCGTTTTTAGATTGTTGGAAAATATATACTAAGAACACAAAAAATATACGAAGAAGAACACAAAGATAAAGGTTTGACAATATAAACAACAAACACTGGATTGAAGGCCCGAAACACGTACGAAACATTTTTCTAAAAATGATATTTGCTCTCTCTCCTCTGCGAGATTGCTATGGGATTATACGCAAATAATTTTAGTGGATATGACAAGTCTTTCGAAAATCTGCACTGAGCAAACAGTGAAAAAATCCGTCTTAGAAAAACAAGAACTTTTTTGATTTTCAAGAGCAAGATTTTGTAGAAGAGAAAAGAGTTTTGGAGGATGAAAGTTACTTTTCATGAAGAAGAAAAAATTACTTTTCAAAGTAATGTTGAATTGGTTTTTATAAGCAAAACATTTAATAATCAACGCACCCTATTAATAAAAAACACATCCTTTTATTAAAAGACACATCTCTCTATAAACTCTTTGTAAATAATTTATATTTAAATAAAAATTCCAACAAAATCTTGAAACAAAAGTACATCTAGCCTAAACTCAAACATACTTCTATACTACAGTCTATATATTTTTTTTAGTTTAATGAATCAAATATTTACCAATAATAGTATATTCATTAATAATTTTGTTATTATTCAGTCTCGATGTTTTATTAACCACATTATAATTATATTAGTATAACGTGTGTTCACAAAATCAAATCATCCCTTACTGTTTCGACACTTCACACAAAACCATAGTCATCTAGCATCAGTCATCATTACTGTCGCGCCCTATTTTGACCTGCTCGGATTAAAGCGGAGCACAGACGTATCTGGTGATTCATGGGTATGATTAAGGAGTCGCCACCTAATTATTTTTTTTACGGTGAATTAGGACACCAAAATATTAAACTAAATGCTGCAATGTAAACTCCGATTTTAAGGTCTGCGAAACTAGTGAGATTCTAGGTAAGAGTTCTTTATTATCCTAAAGGGAAGGGGTTAGGCATCATTTAAGATCCGCTAACTTGCGGTTATCCGGTCAAACTCAGGTTAATATTATACTAAGGAAAATGCATGTTTAAAGTATATAAGTTAAAAAAAGGTTTGCAAATAATTAATGAAACATATGCATTTTTGTGCAAGTATGCATTTGTATGGTATTTAAAGAGAAATACATGTAAAGTTGAAAAGTATGCATTTTTAACAATTGATAGTAAAAACAAATTATTTATAATGCCTAAGAAGTAAATCTTTTGGAAATCATTTGAGTTGCAAAATTAATAAAGTGAACAGAGGATGATCAAAGTTTGTTTTGGAAATTTTAAATATGCATGACGAGCCTAAAAATAAATAAACTAGCGGAGGGTTTCTAAGTTTGAACTATTCTATGAATTAATTCTAACTCTACCTATTCTAAGCATTTCAATAATTATATAGGTGCGGTAAATAATATTACAATACAGAGCGGGATAAAAGCTGAATTAAAGAAAGTAAATGAAATAAATAAACTCCGAGGAATATTTGTCTTTATTTACTTTAATCCCTGCAAGCTGTCAAGAACAAACGGTTAGAAACAGTTAAATACCAATAACTTCATATCCGTATTCAAAATAGTGAATGTTTTGATCACGAAGGGCTCATACTTAAATTTTGAAAAGACCATTGCAGTCACGTCGTGGCTGCAAACATATGACTAATGTGGTTTATTTTGATTGTCTCGCCTACTAAACGTGTTGGTCTCTCGGATGAAATAGAAAAGATCACTATAATCACGTCGTGGCTGCGAATATATAACTTGTTGGTTATTCTAGTCACCTCGCCTACTAAACATGTTGATCTCGGATGAAATAAAAGGTTTAAGCCTCATCATTGCCCAGAAGTTATATTTCGGTCTTTACAACTATGGAGGCCTCAAAATCGACGAATATTTTTCATCGGTCAGTGTAGTATCGTGTTCAAATCAGTAAAATAATATCAAAATAGTAAAACTGAAATATTACAGTTGTCCAAAGCAGTTTTAAACCAGCTGTTTTCAGCCGAGAAAAACAGCAGCAATTGGGTTTTAAAAAATAACGCAGCAGTGGGCTTGAAACACATAAGCAGTGGACTTGAAAAGCAGCAGTGGGCTGTCCACTGCAGCCTTAAAGCAGCTATTTTTCAGCCAAGAAAACAACAGCAGTTTGGGCTAAAAAAGCAACAGTGATAAGACATCAAATATGCTCAAAATGTAGCAGTAAAATATTTTCGAAAAGAAGTGTAAATGGTCCAGACAGAAGAATTGCGGCGCTGCAAACGCAAAGATCAGAATAATGGCTCAAAAGTGCAGTAATCAGCCCAAGTATTGCAGCAGTCCAAAGAAAGGGTAGCAGCAAAGCAACATCAACAAAGAGCATATCCCAAATGGTAGGGAAAATATCAGCCTTCTCAAAGGCAGCAACAAGCACAGACTAAACATAGCATCAGTTTATAGTCTCGAATGCAGATAGCAATTGCTCATTTTGGAAAGTAGGAGCTCAATCAAAACAAACAGCTTCTTCAAAGTTTGTCATCACACTTCTCCAAAAGTCTTAATATAAATATCAAAGCATAGCAACAGATCAGGATGCAGCCCTTGAACCATATCATTGTAGCCTCAGAATACTCAAGCTTATGTGTAGTGGTTTGTGTAAACAACATAGCATCAAGCTGGCTTAAATTTGACTAGAAAAATAACAAATTGTTTAATCCCAAAATACAATGAGAATAGCCCTTTGAGGTGCAATATCTTCTTCAACAAATGACTTAAGACCATTTCACATTTGAAACTCCCCCAAGTCATACAGAGAAAAGAAAGATGACGGAGTTTACCTAACTTTAACAAACTAGCAACTTAGCAGAAACTTAGTAGTTAATCGTTAGAGTAGTTATCAGAGAGCAAAGACATAAGGGAAAGGTAAACTTAAAGACTAATCAAACTACACCTTAAATTTGAAAAATAAGAAGATAAAGGGGGCTACCACCATTCACTTCGATGCCGCAACAAGATTCAAAAGGCTTCTTGAACCTTAGGCATGGCAGGCTATCGAAGAAGGCTAAACCCAACCCGAAGCTTGTCTTCGCTTTCAACCGGCATAACAAGATAATAGGACATTTCTGACAAGGCAACTATGAAAGAAAACATTCGGCCATAACATAGAATGCAGACATAGGCAGTAATATAACACGCCACAAACTAGTTCAAATACGCACAATATGTTAATACAGATATCATTCAGCAACTTAGTAAATATAGCATGATATAAGATAACTTAAAAGACTTTTCATGATGCTATGGAGGCACTTAACACCTAATCATATAGGGGAAATGCATGACTAATTCAGTAGGCATTAATAGGATGAAAAGGATGAGCCAAATAGCCATTTAGGGGAACTGGAGAATACCAACATAGCCGGAGTGGACCATTTCTAACACACCAGACTTAATCAGCTTGTAAAAAAAAGAATAGAAATTCTCTCATGGACAGATTCAAAACAAGGAGAATAACACATACACATAGGTAGACATTGTGGATATGGTTGCACAACTTAACAAGAGGCAAGGACATTTCTTTTCCCTAAGTGAGACATGTTCAAATCACTTATTAAACCATTTCTACTTGAGCAGTCTTAACATCAGACTATTCCTTATACATGTTTACTACATGAAACAATATTATAAGTCAAAGTATGAAATGCAAACAAAGGCTATAACTTAACACGGACATGCTAGTTTCAAATAGTGCAAAATGCTAATGAAACGCCATCTAGACAACTCAATAGATAGGGCATGACACAAGATGACTTAGGAGGTATATCAATCTAACATGGATGCATTCCAAAATCTAAACAAAACAAGGCAAGTGTGACCAATTCATCAAACATATGAGACATTGATATGGTCAAATAATCATTCAAAATGTAACATTTTAAATAGGCAGGATCATTTAGGTTAATCTTAAACACATAGGACCATGTTCACGTTATACATTAGGCATAATGACACTTTAAAGCCAAGCACAATGCGGCTAAGATGGTTATTAAACAGGTTGCAAGTTAAGTAACTAGCATTCTTCAGCTAACAAATAACTAATACCTACTGAACTAGTTGCAAGCATATTTCAGTATATCATATTAAACATACACCTAGTTGACAACTTAATGAACAAAATAAACTTAAATTAGCCAGAACATGCTTAAACAGACAGTGATGCCAACCAAATATAACTAACAGACGATTAATTAAAAGCAAACACACAAAAAATAAAATTTGATAGGAATTCGAGTTTACTGACCTTCTCCGGGCAGCGAGGCGTGTTTCGAATTGTCGAGTCCGCTCGGAGAAGTGTGTTTATGAGATTTAACAGCATGTTTTGTGGTTGTGTCGAGCAAGAACTGAAAAAAAAAAAGATTTCGAGAATAGAAACTGTTTTTTTGTGAAAAACCCGATGGATCGATTCTTTGCAATAGCTTTAAAACAGAGGGTTTTCTTTGTTGTCTCCCATCCCCTTCAACAACCTACAAAGGGTTTTATTTATAGTCCCAAATGAGACCCCAACAGCTAGAATTCGAAATTCGAATTCAAAGGAAAAAAAAGAAAAGAAAAAGTGACGGTTTTTTTTCATTTCGGAAATCGAGATGATAAGGAAAGGGGTACGGGTTTGTGCTATTACCCGTCGAAACCTTGAAGGTGTTCTGGGGATCGACCGCAGCATGCATGGTTCGCCCGTCGATTCGACCTTGGATGAGCTATTCAAGGCTCTAGGGTTTGCATAAAAAGGGAAAAGGGGACTGGCGATGTGAGGGCTTGATGGTGGCAGTGGTGTTGGTGTTTATCCGACGGTTTGGAGGTGGAGCCGGCGAAGGACCGCCGGATTTTGGGAGGGTTGTTGGTTTTTGGAGGCGTCGATTTTGGGTTCTCCTTTGGTTTTGGGAACGATGGGGAGTTTTAATTTGGGTTTGGGCCGGTTCGGTTGGGGGAGTGGTGGGCTGGTCCGGTCGGTTGTTTGGGTTTAGTTGGGTATTGGGCTGGCGGGTCGGCTGTTTGGGTTTTGGAGATTAAGGGAATGGGTTGTGGGTTGAGGAGTTGGGCTCATGGGTAGGCTGTTTGGTTGGGTTTATTTTTTAGGGAATTTGGGCTTGGTAGAGGGCGACCGGTTGGGCTTGGGAGATAAGGGAAATAGAGGGGAATGCATTTGGGTATTGGGAATGGCCGGTTGGGCCAAAATTTGGGCTTGGTTGGGTTGCGAATTTGGTTAGGGGTTTGGGCTAGTTTGTGGGAATGAAGTTTATTTTGGGTGAGGGGAGATTAAATGGGTTAGAAATTGTTTTGGGTAAAAAAAAATATAAAAGGGGTTTAACATAAAAAATATATTTTTTGTTTTGTAGAAGATGTGAATTATTTAAAATAACATAACGATGTGATACTAATAAAATATTTGTGAAATGTTTAATGCTTTAAAAAAAATGGAAATGCGATGCAATTTTGCGAGAATAAAATAACATAGAATTTTCGGATAAAACTTATGATTATGATAAAAAATGCAAATGATAATAAAAATGCGAATAATAATAATAATAAGAGAATAATATATATATATATATATATATATATACACGCATGTATGTATATAGATTAAAATTGTTTTGAGGTGTTAACAAATATTTAAAATTGCAAATAATCGGAAACAAATGGGATAAAATTGGGTGTCAACAGATGCCCCTCTTTGGCCGGAGACGATGAAAGAGTTTTTGGCCAAAGAAGTTGACTGAGTAGCCAATTTATCCTGATCAACGGGACTTGAAGGAAGATTAGGTATGCATGGGTAGAAACATAATCTCAAGGGAGATGACATTGAAAAAGTTGGTGCGGATTCAAGAAATATTGCCCCAGTGTCGAGTTATGATGACACTGGTCGCAGATGTGACAAAACTATTGGGAAAGAGCGGATCGATGTTCGAAGTAGGCCGTTGACCAATTTGCCTCGGTTCGCCGTAAGAGATAGTTCCACGTTGTGATGAAGTTCCTGCAAATTAAAAACTCCTGCAAACTAAAGCTTAAGATAAAATTAGTGTATAACTGCTGAGAAAAATTGTAGAGAATATAACTTGGAAATACCCGCATTAGGAGGTGGGCGCCTGACTGAAATTAAAATAGCCGCATTATAAGGTGGGCGCCTGACTGAAATTAAAATACCCGCATTATGAGGTGGGCGCCTGACTGAAATTAAAATACCCGCATTATAAGGTGGGCGCCTAAAATGACGTCGTTGGATTGACGTGTTGTGTTGAAGACGTCGTTGTAATATTGTTGACGTCGTTGTAATGATGTAAAAGACAGTTGTTGTGCTGCCTGTAACGTTGAGGACGTTGTTGTAACACTGTTTTGCTGTAAAAGATAATTATTGTGCTGAAGACGTCGTTGAAATATTGTGCAGAAGACGCCGTTGCGTAGGCGTGTTGTTGATGACGCCGTTGTATGGGCGCGTTGCTGATGACATCATTGTAATGCTATTGATGTCGTTGTAATACTGTAAAAGATAGTTGTTTTGCAGAAGACGCCATTGCGTAGGCGTGTTGTTCATGACACCGTTGTATGGGCGCGTTGTTGATGACGCCGCTGTAAGGGCGTGTTGCTAATGACACCATTGTAATGTTGTTGATGTCGTTGTAATGCTGTAAAAGATAGTTGTTTTGCAGAAGACGCCATTGCGTAGGCGTGTTGTTCATGACGCCGTTGTATGGGCGCGTTGTTCATGACGTTGTTGTATGGGCGCATTGTTGATGACGCCGTTGTATGGGCGTGTTGCTGATGACATCATTATAATGTTGTTGATGTCATTGTTGTAAGAATGTAACGCTGATGTCGTCATTGTATCGACGTGTTGTGTTGAAGACGTCATTGTGATGATGTTGTTGCAAGAATGTAATGCTGTTTGTTGTAAGAGATAGGCGTTGCGCTGAAGACGTCGTTGTAATGTTGTTGACGTCGTTGTAATGCCGTTGTGATGTAAAAGATAGTTGCTGAGCTGAAGACGTCGTTGTAATGTTGTTGACGTCGTTGTAATGTTGTAAAAAAAATTGGCGTGCTGCCGTAACGTCGTGGACATTGTTGTAATGTAGTTTTGCTGTAGAAGGTAGATGTTGAGCTGAAGACGTCATTGTAATGTTGTTGACGTCATTGTAATGCTGTAAAAATAAATGTCGTGTTGCCGTAACGTCGTGGTCGTTGTTGTAAAGTAGTTTTGCTGTAAAAATAGCTGTTGAGCTCAAGACGTCATTGTAATGTTGTTGACGTCGTTGTAAATGCTGTAAACAATAGCTGTTGTGCTGAAGACGTCGTTGTAATGTTGTTGACGTCGTTGTAATGATAACGCTGATGACATCGTTGAAATGCTGTCGATGTCATTGTAATGCTGTAAAAGATATAGATGTGTTGAAGACGTCGTAGTTGTTGACGTCGCCGCAATGATGTAAAAGATAGTTGTGCTGCCGTAACGTCGATGACGTTGTTGTAATGTTGTAAAACGTCGATGACGTTGTTGTAATGATGTTTGCTGTAAGAGATAGATGTTGCGCTGAAGACGTCGTTGTAGTGTTGTTGACGTCATTGTAATGCTGTTGCGATGTAAAAGATAGTTGTTGAGCTAATGACGTCGTTGTAATGCTGTTGACGTCGTTGTAAAGCTGTAAAAATGACTGTTGTGTTGAAGACGTCGTTGTAATGCTGTTGACGCCGTTGTAATGCTGTAAAAGATAATTGTCGTGCTGCCATAACGTCGATGATGTTATTGTAATGTTGTTCTGTTGTAAAAGATGTAAGTGACGTCCTTGCCGTCAGTTTGCTGTAATATGGTTCCACGTTGTGCTGAATCTTCTGCCGATCCAAACTCATGTGGACTGTGAATTGAAATGTCGTCCTGGCACGGGCGAAAATGTGATGCAACGTCTTTGCCGTCGGGTTTGCCGTGTTGTCGTTCTCTGTGATTCCAAATAACATCTTTGTGCAGACATAATAGTCAGGACCCTATAGGTCAAGATGATGTCTTCGTATAAATGCAAAACAAGAACGTAATCCTTGTAGTGAGTTGTGGTGCCAAAATTCTTTGGGGAATTGATCATAAGTGATGTGGCTTCCCTGTTTTTTCAACCTGAAGAACCTGTACTCAAAGAAAATTTGTGAGTTTGGGGAGGGGCGGTTGATTCGCGTTGACTTTGTAGCTTTGGCTCTTGATAGCTGCATGTCCTGCTGATTCGGACCCGTAGCCCCTGTCTGGTTCCCAGTCTTGGCTAACCGTTAATGAAAACATTTTTTGAAAATAATTTATTTATAAGCAAGCATGCATATCAATAAAAAGTTCTTGTCGAACTTTAATGAAAATACTTGTTGAAAATAATTTGCTTATAAGAAAGTATGCATATTAGTACAAAAAAATCTTGTCAAACTCTAATGAAAATATTTGTTGAAAATAAATTGCTTATAAGAAAGTATGCATATATGTAAATGTCTGTCGAGCAGTGACATGCGGTGAAACAAAGCAAACGTCTTATCCAAAATTCTTCTGGCCGAAGGCTTGTTTTGCTGATGCTTTTCCATGTCTATCGGCGTTTTCTTGCAGTGATCCCTTTAAAAATGCTCCAGTTTCCAATATGTGAGGATGATGAACTTTCGAACGGACAACTGAGTCTTGTCTGGGTTGCTTGCCTGTCCTATCAGGGTGATCAGATGGGTGCATTTTGTCATATGTGATATAAATGAGAAAATATTTCCTAATGGTGGGACCAAAGCCGATTTAGGCCGCCTACGTATCCCCATGAGGGAATCAGGTCATGACGTAGTTCATTACAAGCAAAGGAGATTGTAAGGGTTTTTCTTAAGATGGACCGAAGCCGATTTGGCCGCCTACGTATCCCGCTGAGGGAATCAGGTCATGACGTAGTTCATGCCCGTTTTCTATTCTGATAAAGTTGCCCCGGACAAATTGTGTTCATCTGCTTTTCATCAATCAACCTCCTTGTACATGATTCTGTTATCCACTCGGCTGCGAAAGATTATAGCATTGCCCCAGTAGAAGTCCTGATCGTAGTATGGTAGCCCAATAGTACAAATGGCAAACGTCCGTGCCAATGCTTGTAACTATCAACCATCTTGATGTTTCATCCAAATCTGGCTTTGACTTACTCCAAAAAAAATGCCCCAATTCTTCCGGTCGTGAGTCTTCCTTATATTCTTCGAAGCCTTGCTTGTTATTTGGGACCTTGTTTGCTTGTTTCATTATATGTCACATATTACCGATAAATTAATTTGCATGATGAAAAAGAAAAGAAAATTATTGAACAAAACATATTTTAAAATAGCAAAAGCAATGCAGATTTGTCATTTTGAGCTTTCAAAAGGTGGAGGTAAAACATATTAAATGCATATATGTGATTCAGGCCTTAATCTGAATCGCATTGTTTCATTAAGTTAGCGCTAATACAATTTGGGTAGGCATGATTGGAAAATAAAAAATGGGGTGCTCCGCCAGTTTTAGTCAACACGAATCAACCTTTGGGGAAATAAATAAGGCAAAATGAACCTCCTGAAAAATGAAGAAAACGAAATTAGTATAAGGTGAGTAATTATTGATTCAAATAATATGAACGAAGTGGAAAGCAGCACAGAATAGCAAGCAGATTGTATGGAAATTATATGCGCGTCCTAATATACATGGGGCCTTTCTTATGCCAGAGGTGGGCCTAAACGCCAGATATGCGATATTACGACAGATTGATCCAAGCTGTTAATCTGTAATGCTTTTGTCGGAAATGAGACAAAATGAATGTACATTTTCCAATTTCGGCATGTCATGATTAGGCTTGGATTTGTCTATCATTATCACGCTACACGTAATATGCTGATTGGTCGTTGGGTTGCGAGACCCGTTGACAATTTTTGGTAGATTTCTTAATTGTGGAGTCGATACCAAGGATCGACCCACCTAAGGTATATGCATGCATGACTAAAGATAAAGGGTGGTATAGCTCTATCCTAAATTTTCTAAGATTTGGCTGACTAGACTCAAGGTTCCCTAGCGGACTGCTCGAGTGAGAAGGCTATGCGGCCAACCGGATGGTCCGGACGCTCCGCGCATATACCAACTCTCCTAAAAATTTGAGAATTTGAAAGAAGTTTGCGGGTGCGCAAAACACACCTCGCGTGTAATGTGTGATAGTGTCAATTTTCCATAGTGGAAGAAATATGAGCGGAATGCCAATTTTAAGAAAAGCAGTAAGAGAATATAGCAATTAAAGCAGTTATGCATACAAAAAATTTCAAAAACGAACGATTAAATAAGGAGCAATATAAAGCATAATAATAATTAACCTGAATTTGCTATGGTTAAGAACCTGAATAGTCCCTAGTGGAGTCGCCATGCTGTCGCGCCCTATTTTGACCTGCTCGGGTCAAAGCGGAGCACAGACGTATCCAGTGATTCCTGGGTATGATTAAGGAGTCGCCACCTAATTATTTTTTTTACGGTGAATTAGGACACCAAAATATTAAACTAAATGCTGCAATGTAAACTCCGATTTTAAGGTCTGCGAAACTAGTGAGATTCTAGGTAAGAGTTCTTTATTATCCTAAAGGGAAGGGGTTAGGCATCATTTAAGATCCGCTAACTTGCGGTTATTCGATCAAACTCAGGTTAATATTATACTAAGAAAAATGCATGTTTAAAGTATATAAGTTAAAAAAGAGGTTTGCAAATAATTAATGAAACAGATGCATTTTTGTGCAAGTATGCATTTGTATGGTATTTAAAGAGAAATACATGTAAAGTTGAAAAGTATGCATTTTTAACAATTGATAGTAAAAACAAATTATTTATAATGCCTAAGAAGTAAATCTTTTGGAAATCATTTGAGTTGCAAAATTAATAAAGTGAACAGAGGATGATCAAAGTTTGTTTTGGAAATTTTAAATATGCATGACGAGCCTAAAAATAAATAAACTAGCGGAGGGTTTCTAAGTTTGAACTATTCTATGAATTAATTCTAACTCTACCTATTCTAAGCATTTCAATAATTACATAGGTGCGGTAAATAATATTACAATACAGAGCGGGATAAAAGCTGAATTAAAGAAAGTAAATGAAATAAATAAACTCTGAGGAATATTTGTCTTTATTTACTTTAATCCCTGCAAGCTGTCAAGAACAAACGGTTAGAAACAGTTAAATACTAATAACTTCATATCCGTATTCAAAACAGTGAATGTTTTGATCACGAAGGGCTCAGACTTAAATTTTGAAAAGACCATTCCAATCACGTCGTGGCTGCAAACATATGACTAATGTGGTTTATTTTGATTACCTCGCCTACTAAACGTGTTGGTCTCTCGGATGAAATAGAAAAGATCACTATAATCACGTCGTGGCTGCGAATATATAACTTGTTGGTTATTCTAGTCACCTCGCCTACTAAACATGTTGATCTCGGATGAAATAAAAGGTTTAAGCCTCATCATTGCCCAGAAGTTATATTTCCGTCTTTACAACTGTGGAGGCCTCAAAATCGACGGATATTTTTCATCGGTCAATGTAGTATCGTGTTCAAATCAGTAAAATAATACCAAAATAGTAAAACCGAAATATTGCAGTTGTCCAAAGCAGTTTTAAACCAACTGTTTTCAGCCGAGAAAAACAGCAGCAATTGGGTTTTAAAAAATAACGCAGCAGTGGGCTTGAAACACATAAGCAGTGGACTTGAAAAGCAGCTGGGTCGCCCATCGCAGCTTTTAAAGCAGCTATTTTTCAGCCAAGAAAACAACAGCAGTTTGGGCTAAAAAAGCAACAGTGATAAGACATCAAATATGCTCAAAATGTAGCAGTAAAATATTTTCGAAAAGAAGTGTAAATGGTCCAGATTGCAGCAGCTGTGCGCGGCAAACGCAGCATCAGAATAATGGCTCAAAAGTGCGAGAATCACCCAAGTATTGCAAAGTCCAAACAAAGGGTAGCAAAGAAAGCAACATCAACAAAGAGCATATCCCAAATGGTAGGGAAAATATCGGCCTTCTCAAAGGCAAAGAACAAGCACAGACTAAACATAGCATCAGTTTATAGTCTCGAATGCAGATAGCAATTGCTCATTTTGGAAAGTAGCAGCTCAATCAAAACAAACAGCTTCTTCAAAGTGTGTCATCACACTTCTCCAAAAGTCTTAATATAAATATCAAAGCATAGCAACAGATCAGGATGCAACCCTTGAACCATATCATTGTAGCCTCAGAATACTCAAGCTTATGTGTAGTGGTTTGTGTAAACAACATAGCATCAAGCTGGCTTAAATTTGACTAGAAAAATAACAGTTGTTTAATCCCAAAATACAGCAGAATAGCCCTTTGAGGTGCAATATCTTCTTCAACAAATGACTTAAGACCATTTCACATTTGAAACTCCCCCAAGTCATACAGAGAAAAGAAAGATGACGGAGTTTACCTAACTTTAACAAACTAGCAACTTAGCAGAAACTTAGTAGTTAATCGTTAGAGTAGTTATCAGAGAGCAAAGACATAAGGGAAAGGTAAACTTAAAGACTAATCAAACTACACCTTAAATTTGAAAAATAAGAAGATAAAGGGGGCTACCACCATTCACTTCGATGCCGCAACAAGATTCAAAAGACTTCTTGAACCTTAGGCATGGCAGGCTATCGAAGAAGGCTAAACCCAACCCGAAGCTTGTCTTCGCTTTCAACCGGCATAACAAGACAATAGGGCCTGATTCGACAAGGCAACTATGAAAGAAAACATTCGGCCATAACATAGAATGCAGACATGGGCAGTAATATAACACGCCACAAACTAGTTCAAATACGCACAATATGTTAATACAGATATCATTCAGCAACTTAGTAAATATAGCATGATATAAGATAACTTAAAAGACTTTTCATGATGCTATGGAGGCACTTAACACCTAATCATATATGGGAAATGCATGACTAATTCAGTAGGCATTAATAGGATGAAAAGGATGAGCCAAATAGCCATTTAGGGGAACTGGAGAATACCAACATAGCCGGAGTGGACCATTTCTAACACACCAGACTTAATCAGCTTGTAAAAAAAAGAATAGGAATTCTCTCATGGACAGATTCAAAACAAGGAGAATAACACATACACATAGGTAGACATTGTGGATATGGTTGCACAACTTAACAAGAGGCAAGGACATTTCGTTTCCCTAAGTGAGACATGTTCAAATCACTTATTAAACCATTTCTACTTGAGCAGTCTTAACATCAGACTATTCCTTATACATGTTTACTACATGAAACAATATTATAAGTCAAAGTATGAAATGCAAACAAAGGCTATAACTTAACACGGCACATGCTAGGTTCAAATAGTGCAAAATGTTAATGAAACACCATCTAGACAACTCAATAGATAGGGCATGACACAAGATGACTTAGGAGGTATATCAATCTAACATGGATGCATTCCAAAATCTAAACAAAACAAGGCAAGTGTGACCAATTCAGCAAACATATGAGACATTGAGATGGTCAAATAATCATTCAAATGTAACATTTTAAATAGGCAGGATCATTTAGGTTAATCTTAAACACATAGGACCATGTTCACGTTATAAATTAGGCATAATGACACTTTAAAGCCAAGCACAATGCGGCTAAGATGGTTATTAAACAGATTGCAAGTTAAGTAACTAGCATTCTTCAGCTAACAAACAACTAATACCTACTGAACTAGTTGCAAGCATATTTCAGTATATCATATTAAACATACACCTAGTTGACAACTTAATGAACAAAATAAACTTAAATTAGCCAGAACATGCTTAAACAGATAGTGATGCCAACCAAATATAACTAACAGATGATTAATTAAAAGCAAACACACAAAAAATAAAATTTGATAGGAATTCGAGTTTACTGACCTTCTCCGGGCAGCGAGACGTGTTTCGAATTGTCGAGTCCGCTCGGAGAAGTGTGTTTATGAGATTTAACAGAATGTTTTGTGGTTGTGTCGAGCAAGAACTGAAAAAAAAAGATTTCGAGAATAGAAGCTGTTTTTTTGTGAAAAACCCGATGGATCGATTCTTTGCAATAGCTTTAAAACAGAGGGTTTTCTTTGTTGTCTCCCATCCCCCTTCAACAACCTACAAAGGGTTTTATTTATAGTCCCAAATGAGACCCCAACAGCTAGAATTCGAAATTCGAATTCAAAGGAAAAAAAAGAAAAGAAAAAGTGACGGTTTTTTTTCATTTCGGAAATCGAGATGATAAGGAAAGGGGTACGGGTTTGTGCTATTACCCGTCGAAACCTTGAAGGTGTTCTGGGGATCGACCGCAGCATGCATGGTTCGCCCGTCGATTCGACCTTGGATGAGCTATTCAAGGCTCTAGGGTTTGCATAAAAAGGGAAAATGGGACTGGCGATGTGAGGGCTTGATGGTGGCAGTGGTGTTGGTGTTTATCCGACGGTTTGGAGGTGGAGCCGGCGAAGGACCGCCGGATTTTGGGAGGGTTGCTGGTTTTTGGAGGCGTCGATTTTGGGTTCTCCTTTGGTTTTGGGAACGATGGGGAGTTTTAATTTGGGTTTGGGCGGGTTCGGTTGGGGGAGTGGTGGGCTGGTCCGGTCGGTTGTTTGGGTTTAGTTGGGTATTGGGCTGGCGGGTCGGCTGTTTGGGTTTTGGAGATTAAGGGGAATGGGTTGTGGGTTGAGGGAGTTGGGCTCGCGGGTAGGCTGTTTGGTTGGGTTTATTTTTTAGGGAATTTGGGCTTGGTAGAGGGCGACCGGTTGGGCTTGGGAGATAAGGGAAATAGAGGGGAATGCATTTGGGTATTGGGAATGGCCGGTTGGGCCAAAATTTGGGCTTGGTTGGGTTGCGAATTTGGTTAGGGGTTTGGGCTAGTTTGTGTGAATGAAGGTTATTTTGGGTGAGGGGAGATTAAATGGGTTAGAAATTGTTTTGGGTAAAAAAAATATATAAAAGGGGTTTAACATAAAAAATATATTTTTTGTGTTTGTAGAAGATGTGAATTATTTAAAATAACATAACGATGTGATACTAATAAAATATTTGTGAAATGTTTAATGCTTTAAAAAAAATGGAAATGCGATGCAATTTTGCGAGAATAAAATAACATTGAATTTGCGGATAAAACTTATGATTATGATAAAAAATGCAAATGATAGTAAAAATGTGAATAATAATACTAATAAGAGAATAATATATATATATATATATATATATATATATATATACACGCATGTATGTATATATATTAAAATTGTTTTGAGGTGTTAACAAATATTTAAAATTGCAAATAATCGGAAAAAAATGGGATAAAATTGGGTGTCAACAATTACCCCCTCCTCGACCTATCTATTTCATTGTGTCACATTTCTCCTCATCAGTTCGTCAATCTTTAGGATTTTCTTAAAAATTGTCAGCTCGTAGTTGGAACAATTACTGAAGGATCATAAATGATAGTACTATATTAGAATATAGGCGAATGCAAGTTGGCTTACCCTCAAAATAATATGATACTAAGCAATCGTGTATGATGTGAGAAATAAATTCTATCGTTTAATCTGAAAAGATGCAAAAATTACAATATCATATGAAGTTATCAATGACAGAGATACCTTTAAATATTCAATAGAGTTTAGAAGGCTTTTATACATGAAACAATGAGATCAAGGAAATGGAGATGCTAGTTATTTTGATCCATTAATTGTTCGGTTCAAATATTCTAAGAGAATAACTTTATATATGTTCACATATTTGGGAAGATTTTAGCTGGACACGCAAATTAGGTCACTAGAAGTAAATGATCTTGTGATGAATAATTGAGCTTATACTAGTTTATCCTAATCACAAATGAGCTTAAAAAAGCTAAATTATGTTAATTGATGATTAGAGAAACTTCTTCCAATTTTAGCTAAAAATTGAAGAAAATAACCCCCTTCTAATGGTGTATGGATATAGGAAAAAATTCGATTTTTTCTCAATATTTGCAAAACTTTATAAAATAAAAAATGAAACGTTTCTCTACTAGGTTTTTGTTAGAAATATTCCAAATTTATTTCACTATTTGCAAACATTCAAAATTTAAGATTTTATTTTTCCAAACAAACTCTCTAGTCCAGGGAACAATATCTCACCATTTCCAACATGATTTGATACACTAAGTCGCCAACACTATAATATCTCAAATTGAGTTAGTAAACTCGTCAATCATCATTCAAGAAGTTTGGTCTTGAATCTGAGTATGGAATAATTGCAAAAATTAACACATATATGTCATTTTATGGGTTGTTTAAAATTTGTCCTCATTTAAGGAATTTATGTAAAACATTGTCTCGATGTAATAATATAAACACATCTCATCGTTTCGGTAAGACTCGTGAATAATTTAACAAGATGATAGAATGTAAATGATATTAAAATTGTGACGTATTCGTCATAACTTGTGAGCAATTGAATACAAGAAGATATGTTAATCTAGACTTAATGAATAATTTAACAAGATATGAGAATGAAGATTATAAGCTCAACTTTTATTCTTACAGGTGCGTAGGCTGAAGCCAGTTCTACACAAATTCCTTAAACACAGAGACAACAGTTAAACACCAGGCATTAAATGATGTTATTTTTGCAAATCATCCATACATTTGGTCCCTTCTCTTGACACAAGTAACCCTATTTTCTTGTTTACGCGAAATGATCCAAAAATTAGCAGCTAGCAACAAATATAAGCCGATTGGAGAGTAGCCCAAAAAAATATAGACAGAAATCAGTTTTTTCCAAATCTTTTCATGAATACCTAACGGATTTTTTTGCGATTGTTTCTACAAATTCAAACCTTGGATCATGGGATCAGTGGAGAAAGGATTGCTGGGTGGAATGATGTATGCAACCAGTGCTCAGGTTGTATGGGATGATCTGTAAGAGAGGTTTAACAAGATTGATGGTTCAAGAATGTTCAATGTGCACAAAGAGATTGCTACTCTTACACAAGGTACAACATATGTGTCTGCTTATTTCTCTAGGCTAAAGAACTTATGGGAAGAATTTAAAGCCTTGATTTCAAAACCTAGTTGCAACTGTAAAAAGTCTAAAGAATTTGTGATGCATTTACAAAAATTAAAACTATTTCAGTTTTTAATGGGGTTAAATGAGACCTATAATTAGGCTAGAAGCCAAATCTTGTTAATGTGTCCTATGCATTCCTTGAATCAAACATATGCTATGATAACTAGTGATGAAGGACAAAAATCTATTGCTGCAACTTCAGGGTTACTATGATCTAATCCTACATCTATGAGAAACATTGATCATGCTATGTTTACTAGAAACAATACTTGTAATCAGAAGTACAAAAAAAAATTCAATCAGTCACAAAATTAATCTCAGAATCTGTACTGTGAATTGTGTAAAATGAGAAACCATTCTACTAAAAAATGCTACAAGATAGGAGGTTACCCTCAAGATTACAGACCCAAGAAGAAGTCTTACAAGTCAGGGTCAGATAATAACTATAGACACACTACAAACAGTCATCGAGGACACAATGCTGGTAATTCTGCTGCTTGTAATGTGATGTCTGAAAGTGAGGGACAAGCTAGTCAAATAAACACTAATCAGAATTAGAGAGTGGTGTCTTTAATGCTTCAAATCAACTCATGAGCATCCCAGAAGGAAGTCAACATCATGGAATGCAGATGGGACCATATGAATTCTCAAGAGATCAGTATGAACAAATTGTGAGTATGCTCAAAGGCAAAGGCAACACTGATACTGCATTCTCAGCTGCAGTGGCAGGTATCAATACTGCATTACTTACTTCTAAATGTGTTGATACTGCTTTGCTTGTCTCAAAAAGCTTAAAAGAATGGATAATTGATACTGGATCTACTAATCATATGGTAGCTGATAATAGTCTATTAGATGAGCATACTATCACATATCCAGCGAACCTAAGAAAGTGTTTTTACCTGATGGTGATGTGTCATTAGTAACTCATACATGCTTTAGTATTATTTCTTATAGGAACACTATTAAGAATGTGTTTCACATACCTCAATTCAATCTTATGTCAGTATCTCAGATAACAAGAGAACTAGGCTGCTCAGCCAATTTTTTTTTATGATTTCTGTGTATTCTAAGGTCTCTACAATGAAAAGGTGAAAGAGATTGGTAAGATGGAAAATGGATTGTATATCTTAGTAAATCAGATTTATAACAAGAATATGAGGATTGCCTTAATTGCTAGAAACACTAAGAAAGAAAACAATAGCTGGAAGGTAACCACAGATATATCCTTGTGGCACAAGAGGCTTGGACACATGTCTGTTGTTTCTATAAACAAAGTGTTAGATATAAGCTTAGATACTATTGCTGAAAGAATCAATAAGTGTACTGCTTGCCCTTGTGCAAAGCAGACTAGACAAAAATTTCATATTAGTACTATTAGAACTACTGCTTTTTTTGAATTTGTGCATATGAATGTGTGGGACCCTTATAAGTCTGCTACCATTGATGGAAAGATATATTTCTTAAGTGTAGTTGATGATTTCACTAGAATAATTTGGGTGTTTCTTCTTAAATTGAAATCTAATGTTTGTGTGATCATTCAGTATTTTGTCAATTATGTTAAGACTCAGTTTGACAAACCTATTAAGATTATCAGATCTGATAATGGTACTGAGTTTGTGAATTCTACTTGTGATAAATTGTTTAAGAATATGAGCATTATACATCAGACTAGTTGTGCTTATACCCCTTAGTAAAATGATGTTGCTGAGAGGAAGCACATACATATATTAGAGGTAACAAGGGCTCTAAGACTTCAAGAGAATTTTTTATAAAATTCTGGGGACTTTGTGTTCAAACAGTTGTGTATCTAATTAATAGAATGCCTAGTACTATTCTTCAAAATAAGTCAGCATATGAGAAACTGTATAACAAACAACCTATGATCAGTCATCTAAGAGTCATATGGTGCTTTTGTTTTGCTATAAACATACAAGAACATGATAAACTCATGTCTAGGTCCAGGATTGCAACTCTTATAGGCTATTCAACAACTCAAAAGGCTACATTCTTTATGATTTACAAGCAAAAACTATATTTGTAAACAGAGATGTACAATTCAAGGAAGGTGTATTTCCTTTTGACACAATGTTAACTGATTCTACTAGTGTGTTTCTTGATAAAATTGCTCCTGATCTGTATATGTATGATACTGATTCTCCATTATTTCAACAAGCCACCACTGTAATATCTCGTACCTTTAAACTAAGCATGTTTATAATTCAGAGGTACATGAAATCAATACGGGGAGTTTAAAGTTAAAAATCAGTTTCAGTTCTGCAGACATGATTTTACACCAGATTATACGGACCATAGAATTATTTGCGATCAGTCAAAATCAACCGTCGATTTCATTTTTGAAATGGACAACATTCTGTAAATTCTATAAACCATATAAATTTCTATGGCCCGTCGATTTCGACCGTCTTGGAACCTCAGTTTTTTCAGCTCACTGGAATTTTTATATACTTGGGATATTGTTTGATTATATGTACCGTATAAAATTTGATGATCCATTGGTAGACTGTAGAAAATTCGACGGACCATCAAATACGGCCGTCAAATCCCTCCGACAACAAATGGTATAAATATGCAACTTAGTTTTGAAAAATCAGATTTCACTTCTCTCAAGTCCTATCACGAAGGCTCCCTCCTCCCATCATCCCCATAACTCAAGGTAAGTCTTTTTCATGTATTTCCATGCGATTCTAATCTAGTATAATCAATTCCTAAGCGAAATTCACTACTTTTAACTTAGGGTTTTCAAGATAAACTCATTTTAAGGTTTCAAGGTTCAAGCTTTAGGATTATCCTTCCAAGTTCATATTTTTAAGACACGTTTTAGAGAGAATAAGGTATGCAGAGCTTCTATCCACGTGGGGACATTATTTTTCTTCCCCACGCCACATGCAATCCATGAAACAGGTATTCTTCAAACCTAGGATTTTTTCTCAAGTTCATAATAACCTTATATACACGTTCAACTATATATATATATATATATCATGTTGTCGTTTATTATATTCATGATATGTCATTGTGATTGTCATGAACCTGTCTGTAATCCATGAACCCATGCCTTGATTCCCATGAGTTCTTAAATACAAGTTATAATCATTATCACTCAGTTCCATGAAGTAATACATGTTTCTCATGATTTATACAAGTTATATTATGTATTTCTTCACATGCTAAATCATAAATTACAAGTTATGTTTACAAGTTATTTCATAAAATTCATGGGCTTTCAAGCCAACTATTTTTAAGTACATATTTTGGGAGATTCACGGATTACCAAGAAGGCTCAGACAGCATGAAACTACGTATGCCAACGTAGGATAAGGCTCGCTCCATCAAAGGATGATACTTTCTTATTACCCCTTGTGGGATTATTGGATCCGTCATGTTCATGTATCGTACTCCGGCAAGGTACGAGATGACTTAGCTGATCGGACAGAGATCAGACTCCACGTTCACGCGTGGTGGTTCATGCTGGTTTTACTAATGCTCTCCCCACAGATATACAAATATACAGTTTACATATTTTACACATGTTATTATACTTATGTTCATGTTTCAGTTTCATGTTCCTATTATATCAAGTGCTTGTTTATTCTTTCATTTGCTTTAACGCCCCTTTGCATGGGGCCTGCACTTTATGGTGCAGGTGCTAAGTTTCAGGAAGACAGATCTGCTCAATAGGATTGCTTCGGTATCAGCTGTTTGGTGAGCCTCATCTCATTCGGAGTGTCAGTCTAGTTACTTTTGATTATGCATTAGTAGTAGAGGTATGACAAGGCATTGTCCTGATAAACAGTTTTGCAGACTCATGTTGTCAGAGGTTTCATAGACTAGACTAATTTAGCATGTTAGTCATGTCAGTATTATTATTTTTAGACTTAACATGTTTTACTCAGATATTTCCGCTATCATGTTTTCAGATTTTATGTTCAGTATTATGTTTATGTTTCATAATTATTACTATAACATGTTTTGATACCTATATTGATCAGCAAGTCATGTGATTCGCTCGGTCACATGCAGTCAAACACCAAGTGCCGTGTTTCACCCAGGTCATGGTTCGGGGCGTTACAACCACATCTCAAAATACTCTTCCTATTGAAAGTCAGCATGTAAATGAAATGTCTCATGTACCTATGTTACCAACACAACCTATTTATACCAGACATACAAACTATTGTACCAAACATACAACCTAATATCAGACCTACTGCACAAAAAAGAAAGTCCGGAAGACATAAAAATCCACCTATTTGGATGAAAGACTTTGTCTGCTTGAATATACACCATGATCAATCTTATCCAATTTCTAACAGTATCTCTTACAAAAACATTTCACCTACATATCAAGCCTACATAGTAGCCTCATCAACCATAACAGAACCAATAAGTTATGTAGAGGCAGTCAAAGACCCAAGGTGGATATAAGCCATAAAAAGTGAGATAGAAGCCTTGAAAAGTAATTGTACTTGGGATAATGTCACACTACCTCAAGGTAAAATACCTATAGGGTGTAAATGGATTTACAAGATAAAATACAATGCAACAGGGAAAATAGAAAGTTTCAAAGTTAGACTTGTGGCAAAAGGTTATAGCCAAAAAGAGGGCATTGATTACCAAGAAACTTTTTCTTCTGTGGTAGCAATAAGAACTGTGTTGGCTATTTCTGCTATAAACAAACGGCATATACATCAAATGGATGTATATAATGCCTTCTTACAAGGTGATCTATATGATGAAATTTATATAGAAATGCCCCAAGGATTCAAGAGTCAGGGGGAGATCAAAGTATGTAGACTCGTTAAATTAACCAAAGTCAACATGATCACTCTTTGTTCATTAAAAAAATATGTGGAAGGTATCACTATAGTATTAGTTTATGTTGATGATATGTTAATAACTGGTAGCAGTCTATAACTTATCAAAGAAATAAAAGAGACTCTTCAAAAGGCATTCAAGATGAAGGATCTTGGTGAACTAAAATATTTTATTGGCATAGAATTTACAAGGTCAGAAAATGTGTTAGAACTAATTTCTGAAATAGGTTTATAATCATGCAAACCAGTAGCAACACCTATTGATACAAATGTCAAGCTTACTATCAAGTAGTATGATGAACATTTAAAGAAGGCACAACAAGCAGATAATGACACAAATGCAGATAAACAACAAAACTGTTGTATAAGATAAACTTGCAAATCAAGGATCATATCAATGAATCATTGGAAAGCTTTTATATCTTATAATGACAAGGCCAGATATATCACAATGTACAAACACTGAGTCAATTCCTACAACAGCCTAAACAGTCTCACATGGAAGCAGCTCTCGGGATTATAAGATACTTAAAGAAGCAACCTGGTCAAGGCATACTTCTATCAAGCAAAAACAGCAAGGATCTAAGGGCATTTTGTGATGCTGATTGGGCATCATGCCCCATATCTAGAAGATCAGTAACAAGATATCTTGTAAAATTAGGAGACTCATTGATTACTTGGAAATCTAAGAAGCAAACAACTGTGTCAAGAAGCTCAGCAAAATCAAAATATAGAAGTATTGCATCAACAGTTTCTGAGATAATCTGGTTACTTGGTCTACTAAAAGAACTAGGAGCGAATTCTCATAAACTAGTTGACATTCACTGTGACAGTAAAGCTGCTATACAAATTACAGCCAATTTTGTGTACCATGAAAGGACTAAACACATTGAAATTGATTGTCATTTTAAGATGGTAGCAACAAGATACATTTCTACATTGGAGCAACCAGCTGATATTTTGACAAAAGATCTCACAAGAGTGCAACATGAGTATTTAAGTTCCAAGCTAGGTATGTTGAATATATTTGAAGTACCCTATACCTAGCTTGAGGGGGAGTGTAGAAGTAGTAGAAATAAGGAAGGGCAAAGAAGTCATTTTAGCTTATTAGTTAACTATAATCCGGAAGATTTAAGTTAGTTACGAGCTTAGCTTAGTGGTTAATGATGATCTAAGTGAGTTAGTTAGTGATAATGCAATGTACGCATGTATATATTCATTACATCATACACATTGTAAATCATTTGATTGAATACAAGATTCAATAAAATTTCTCTCTACCGTTGATTCTCTCTTCTCTTCTTCTCACCATAACTGCCTTCATCTCAAGAACAATGCAGTATCATTGATTCAATTATGTAAAATAACAAAATTATATCATATAAATGAAACGACAAAAATAATAAAAAACTAACCTAAAAGAAAATGCGATGACAGAACTCAGGAGCGAAATGAGGATTTAAACTTTTCACATCTTACACACTTTGTCCACCTAGGAGTAGCTCAAATAGAAATAAGTAAAGACCCTTGAAACAACTTATGCAGTGAGCGAATGGGTATCCTAGGTAGTTAAATTAAAACATCTTATTGTTGAAGAAAGAAACAACAAAAATCTAGCAAAGTAATTTAGGCGTTATAAAGACGCGCATCTAAAGGGAAAGTTTTTTCCTTAGCTAGATGTTTGTTAGCTAGAACACACTTTTAATATTTGATTATATTCTCAACAATGCTCGTCTAATCCTTTTTGCTGGAGCAGCCTTTCTTACGTTAATAACATGAAATCATTTCTGAATTTCGTTAGCTACTTAGCTTGCATCTTCTGAATAAGTGAATACCCTTAAAGAAAATATTACTCCATAATAAAAAGAAAACGATTTTTCAGAAGAGTCTTTCTCAAAATTTATTTAAGATTTGAAAATTGTTAAAAGTAGAAGAAACTTTTATTTATGTCAGCATCTTTAAATTAAATTTATTCATATTTAGAGTTGATATCAGTCATCTTTTGTCTTGAAGTAAGTCCCCCAGTCCCCTTTTTGCCCCTAGATAGATGAGGAGTTTATGCATATTCAAAAGTGTTGCAATCGAAAGCAATGGAATATAGCACAAGTAGAATCATGCCATGCACAAGCTAATTTTGGGCGTAGGGTGATTGGAACTGATTAATCTGAATTCGTACTGATTTTTTTATTTATTTTGGAGGTAAATAATTTACTATCAAAAGCCAATTTCACTCGCAGGGCTCGAAATCAAGACCCCATCGCAGTCTTTAGCAATAAGCAGGATGCATTACTGCTATTTTCTTTTTTAATATTTTAGTTCCATAATTTATTATTTTGATTGGCAGTGTATGCATTTTTAGCTATCTACTGTTGTATATACTCGAACACTTTGATTCTTCAAAATCGATTACTATTATATTTCTAAATGTTTAATTCGTTAACAATGTATTTGAGTCGAGAGGGAAGTCCAATAATGATTTTATTAGCTGTTACAGTGAGTCTCTACGTGTGTGTCGGTGGTTTGGAAAGACGGATCTCACGTGAATTAAGTCATCCTCGCTGTTATGAATTTTATTACTAGTACTATAAATTTATCTAGTAAAATTATATTTTGCAAGTAGTTTAAATTACGACATAATAATACTATTTCTTTAATTGCGTCTAGTTATTGAGTAAAAGAAGTTGTGTCAAATGGTTTGGAAAGAGGTTAGTCCTGTTGGAAATTTTCTTAGCAAGAGAAGCGCTAGTAAAAAGAACACTTATAACAAGTAAGATGCAACAAACAATCTATATCTATATACAATATAAAGTTAGGAATATACAATCATATGTGACATCTCTATATGATCAAAGATTCTATTTATTTATTTTTTTGACTTTTTCTCTCATTTTAAAAATAATTTTACGTTAAAAAATCATCTTCATACTCACACCTTTTTATTTATCATAAATTATACTCACAATAAATATTAATAATATCCATAACCTCCAAGCCTTTCATGTTCATAACCTCTAATTGTTTAATGTACGAATTTATGACACCTTAAAATCACAATAATTTCTATTCATATAATTTTGTTTTGAGCCATGTTAGTTATCCTCTATCTTTGTTGTGCAATAGTCATCACCAATATATAGCATCTGTTTGGGTTCTTGAGAATATGGATGGAGGAATTCTTCAAAAATATGATTTCAGTTTTCTCTTTGCTTCCTTTTTAATTTTATTTTAGATAATTTGATGCTATGTTGACAACATAGTCCTTATTCCCACTTTAACTCATAATTATAGTATTTTTTAAAGTTTCATTTGCTTAGTTATTTTTATTTTTATGTGTTCTTTTCTTTGTTGGCGTAACTTATTATGTCTTCATGTCAGGATGTTTTCGAAAGTGAGAGCAGTAAAAAAAAGTCTACGTAAACGTGCATGCTGCTTAAGGAAGTAAGTATCTGTCATTTCGTAATCATGTGAATCAACTTATAATATTTGAAAGAGCATGAGAATGTAAAATTGTTTGTAATTTTCAAACTACAATTTAATTCATAATTATTTATTGATATGTAAAATTGTAGTCTTCAAATTTTTCATTTTCTTTTTATTGATAAAAGTCTTCAAGTTTTTCAGATTTTCATAAATCATTACCATCATTTATTGATTGTATATTCTTTGGGCTTACTACTTGAAAAATGTAGAAACAATATTGAGTTAAAATAAAAATGATTTAATAAAGTTATTAGTCCCACTCTTTCTGTCAAATAGAAGAGAAGAATTGTTGTTCACGGGACATTCATTCAATATTTTTTTAATCATTTATCGGAAAATAAATTGTTAGTGTTGGTATTGAATACTTATTTTTCTTGGTTTAAAACTGGCATGGGGTAGTGCTAACATCTGAAAAAATTCGAAAAGGCCGTATAAGCTTATAAGACCAAAATCATTGATAAAAGTTCTTACAAATAATTTTTGACAAACATTGAAATGAGTTCGTTGATGCACTTTTTAGGCAAGTGACTTTTATGTACTAAAAAGTGTGGGAAATGAAAGAGGAAGATAACCATTTATAACCAAATTATTTATGAACTAATTTTAGATGTTTAATAGAACACATAAATCATGAGTTTATGAGATATAATTAATTAAGAGAATTTTTATTTTTTTTTGCGTTTTGTGTCAAATTAATAGAAGGAAATAGGCAAATCAACTTGATTATTTTAAGAAAAGATAACTACAATTACTAATTTTTCTGATGGATTTAAAAAAAGGGTAAAAGTTACTATATAAAAAGAGAGCAGATAAAAGTGAGTGGAAAAATAATGTTAGGATGAATATAAAGAAAGAAGTGATTACATAAGAAAACTATTAAAATGGAAAACGAAAGGGAAAAAAGATAAGAAAAAGAAAACTAGATAATCTAGAAAAATACGAAAAGGGAAAAAAGAAAGATAAATTTCGATAATGTCAAGAAAGTAGTGAGTAGGCTGAAAAAAGATACACAACATTGGCAATAATGACGTTTCGCGAGTATATGACTCATGCTCCTTTAGGTTCTGAAGTTTTTCTATTTGCATCGTGTTAGGTCGAATTCCTATTATTTTTACCGAATTATTCATAACTCCATATTTACAATATACAATATGATCAAACTAAGGAGGGTTATTTATTCAATAATGAATTGAGTTGATGTGAGATTTGCTTTTTCATTTGTCATCAGCTTTGAAAATATTATTAGAACAACGATAGTGATACAATTGAAGAATATAGAAAATATAAAATTAATTGATGAACAAATATTGATATTTAAATTTTTTTTTAAAATAATTATTTAGCTATATTTTAATTTTATTTTAATGAAATCGCGCAAAGCGCGGGCTAATTCACTAGTATATATATTAAAGCCAGGAATAGAGTAGGTGACGTGACACCTTTCTTTGGCTAACATATATATTTATCTTTTTTCTCCTTTTTTGATCTTTTTCTCTTATATTTCGCACAAAATATTTGGTGAAATTTAAAATGTCTCATCAATAAGTCAACAATTGTCCACATTCATTACAACAATTTTTGTTGATACAGAATCTTAGATTTCTGGTAACTTTTGATTTCAGAATGCAGATGTTTGTTGAGAAAAATAAAAAATAAAAAATAAAAATTTGTATTTTTTATTTTCAATAAAATTTTAAAGATATATTTCAATTTTTAAAATTCAAATTTTGGTTATTTTTTATATTGAAGAATCAAAAGAAAAAATTCCCAACTTTAACGAGGTTTTTCGTGATAAGATATAATTTTAGATATGAAAAATCAATTTGAGACATGTTATAGAAAGCATTGATTTTAGAGTAGGGTTTGACTGCTATTTTGATGCAATAGTAAAGTTATATCCTACTCCAAAATTTTATTGTAGAATAGTGTAAATCTTCTTGATGGAGTTCTCTTATTAATATAATATATATAGCATAGCGTATACAATTGTAGTCCTAATAGAATTATGATAGCTATTTTATATTAATTACACTAAATATAATTACAAAATATATTGTGAATATATATGGAATATATTCACTATCATACCCCCTCAGTCGGAGCGGGAGGATGCTAGACGCTGAGACTGAATTTGAAGTCAAAGAACAGTTGCTGAGGAAGCCTCTTTGTGAAGATATTTGCATACTGATACGAAGAAGGAACATGCAACACCCTAACGTGACCCATTGCAACCTTCTCACGAACAAAATGAATATCCATCTCAATATGTTTGGTTCGTTGATGCTGAACCGGGTTATGAGACAAGTAGACAACATATATGTTATCATAGTAAACCAAATATGCCTTACGTATGGGACGATGAAGCTCAAGAATGAGACTGCGGAGCCAACATAGCTCGGCAACGACCTTCGCAACGCCTCGATATTCTGCTTCTGCACTCGAACGAAAAAGCGTGGCTTGCCTCTTGGCAGACCACGATATGATGTTATCCCCCTAAAATACACAATAGTCGGACGTAGAGCGACGGGTGTTCGGACAGCATGTCCAATCTGCGTCTGTGTAGGAGAGCAATTTAGTCGATGCTGAGGGATATAAATGAAGTCCATAGTCAAGAGTGCACGTAACATACCGAATGATACACTTAAGAGCTGTAATGTAAGGCTCCACATGAGCGTGCATGAACAAGCACACCTGCTGAACCGCATATGCAATATCTGGCCTAGTGAAGGTGAGATACTGAAGAACACATGCGAGACTCCTATAAAGAGAGAGATCACTGATCAGATTCCCATCATCTGCACTTAGTTTGGACTTGGAGTCGACGGGAGTAGGCATGATCTCACAATTTATCATTTTAGCCATATAAACGATCTTTTCTGTATACTTACGCTGACACAAGAACATGGCATGTACGGATCTAGTCACCTGATATCCCCAAAAAATAACTCAACTTACTCAAGTCAGTCATAGCAAATTCAGACTTGAGTAGAACAATGATCTCGTGCTTCAGGCCATCTGAAGAAGCTGTCAGTACAATATCATCCACATATAACAGAAGGTAAGTTGTGTCAGTACCTCGATGAAAAAATGAACAATGATGATCACTCTTGCTGCACACGAAATCGATTTGTATGATGTAAGTGGCAAACCGCTCATACCAAGCTCTTGGGGCTTGCTTCAGCCCATATAGCGACTTACGAAGACGACAAACATGATGAGGAGCCTCCGGATGCACAAAACCTGGCAGTTGGTGCATATAGACGGTTTCTTTCAAATCCCCATGTAAGAAAGCATTCTTTACATCAAGCTAATAGGCCAATTCTTCCCCATAGCAATGCTCAAAACCGTGCAGATGGTAGCTGGCTTAACCACTGGACTAAAAGTCTAACCACAATCAACACCCTCATATTGCCCTATGCCATTTGACACAAGTTTGGCCTTGTGACGTTCAAGGGCACCATTATCTCTGAACTTATGACGAAATAACCACATACATCGGATTACGTTCACCCCCTTAGGTATTGGAACAAGATCCCAAGTGCGCTATGAGGTAAGCGCATTAAACTCCTCTCGGGATTTTCAAACCAAAAGTAGATAAGTTAAAATGAACTTTTGGTTTGAAAATCTCGTATTGTACACGGGTTTCCATGCGGTAAGTGGGGACGGTCACGGGTAGGGCATGGGGCTGGGCAGGGTGGCGGGTAGGGTCTGGGCAGTATGTTGGGGCAGTGTGGCGGGCAGTGGATGGGGGGCATTGGGTTGGGGTAAAGGCGTGTTGGCCAGCGGACGATGGGTCAAGCGATGTGGCGGGTGGAATTTTGGCGATGGTGGGCGAGGATCGAGCGATGGGTGGGGTCGACGGGACGGATGGTGGGACGGCTGTAGGGTACGGATTTTGTAGTGCATTTTGGATTAGAGGTGAGATGTCCGAGTCATCAAAGAATCTATAATCAGTGACTCAAAATTTTTGGATGTTGTCAAACGGAAAAACGTACTCAACAAACGTGATGTGGCGTGAGATGACGATTTTGTCTGTGGATAACTCATAGCACAAGTACCCCCTATAGTTCGACGAAAAACCTAGGAAGACGCATGAAGTGGAGCAATGTGCTAATTTGTGAGGGACCGTGGATGTCAGATTTGGGTAACAAAGACAATAAAAAATATGAAGGTGATCATAGAAATGGATATGACAAAAGAGAATTTCGGTGTGTGTCCTATTTTGAATCGTACGAGTAGGTAAGATGTTAATAACTTGTTATACAATTTTTAATGCATATACCCAAAAGGTAGGGGGAGAGACGCATGAAAAAGAAGGGTACAAATCATATTGTTAATGGTGCGGAGAATTCTTTCGGCTTTACCATTTTGAGGAGAGGGATGGGGGCATGAGAAATGAAAAACCATGCCATTAGCCACACAAAAATTATGAAAAAGGGAGTTATTGAACTCACGACCATTATCATATTGAAATATTTTGATGTCTTTTTCAAATTGCATTTTAATCAATGTACGTAATTCAAGGAATTTGAAGAACACCCGAGACTTGAGTTTAAGCGGATAGACCCAAAGAAAGTGAGAGAAGTCATCCAAAAATACCAAATAATATTTATGACCTAGGTTGCTAGTTATAGGAGATGTCCACAAATCCGCATGAATAATATCAAAGGGAGAAAGTAATACTTAAAGAAGACGTAAATGAAAGTCTAACATGTTTCCCTAGATGACAAAAGGAGCAACTATGGGAAAGTTTCCCTTTATTACATTGGATTAAATTGCGGTTTCTAAGGGAATAAAAAACATGAGCTCCCGGATGACCAAGTCTACTATGCCACATTGATGGAGATATTGCAGCTAAAGCGATGGGAGGAGTGACATGGGCAGTGGACGTGGATAGGAAAGGATAGAGGTCCCCCTCACTGTTGCATCTTGTAAGAAGTTTTTCTGTATGTATGTCCGTTATAGAAAAACCAAATGGGTTAAAATTGATGGATACAGAATTATCGGTGGCAAATTTTCTACAAGAGATTAGGTTCTTGATAATATTAGAGGCATATAGAACGTTGTTAATGTAGAATTGGGGATGCGGTGGTGAGGTTAGTATGTGGTCAGACTCTTGAATTGGAATGCGATGACCATTTCTGACCATAATAGAGTGAGGAGTATTTAAATTGCGTAATTGATGAAGATTACTAGAATTGTTGGTGAGGTGATACGTGACGCCCATATCCATATACCACGCATCATCGGGCTGCTGCAATTTTAAACAACCGAAAGTAAGGCCCAAATCAGTTGGATTGAGGTTGGACGGCTGTTGCTGGGCCACTGTGTAGTGAGGCATGATGGCTTGGGCTTTCCTGGCGAGCCGCTGGATGGGCTTCCAGGATACTAGGCCTCAGATTAGCCCACTAAAGTTGTTGTTTTTTGAGCCACTCGAGCATTGCTAGTAGGGCCGGCCTGGTTATCGGCATGTTGCGAACTGCATGTTTTGTTGGCCCAATTTCCACAAGGAGAATTTGTGGCGTCGGGTGTTGATGAAGCGGAAGCGGGAGAATCCATTAGGTGAGCCAAAAAATTGGTAGAACAAAATCGGGTGTGGTTGTATATCGCCTGTATACCTTATGTACACATGCGTGTTTTTAGAAGAAAGGGAGGGATTGGGGGCTGTATATCACAGGATATATGAGGTATACATGTATGTTTTTAGAGAGGCGATATACAAGGTTCTTTTTTTTGTTGTGTTTTGTGGCTGACAACAATGGCGAAACTGGTATAGCAAGGGACAAGAAAAAAAGATGAACGTGATGAGAAAGGGAGTTGAACCTGTAAAATCAGTCAAAATTCGTAGTGAAATCTAAAGCATATTTCCTTGTCCTTAAATTTTTTTTGGAAGGAATTTTTGGTTCTTGATACAATAGTGTAAATCTCATCGATGGAGTTCTCTTATTAATGTCATATGTATAGAGTATACAATTGTAGTCCTAATAAAATTATAATCTCTATTTTACTTTAGTTAAACTAAATATTAATTACAAAATATATTATAAATGTATATGAAATATATTCACTATCAGAATCGTTCAGAAATCTTCTAATACGCATTAGAAAGTTTAGATAGCTTTTAAATTTCTCAACTGCTTTGTACGAACTTAGAATGAACTGATACACTATTTTAGAAGGAAGCGAAATGATAAAGAGCCAATATTATATTCTTTAAAGAACAAGTAACACCCTTTTAGAAACGATTACTACTCCTTATCAAAAGATATTTTAAAATTTGAATCACCTTCTACCAACTAGTTCATCTACTATAAAAGTTTTGCACAATTATTCTCTTTTCCAAAATTAAAGTGACTAATTTATTTAGAGAAAATGAACATTCATAATTTCATCATTTGCAAATAATGTTTAGATTCAAAATCTACGTACAAATAGAACAAGTTATTACTATTTATTTTCTCTCAAAACTCTTTTAAAATACGATAACGCTATTCGCTATTTGTGTAAATAAGAAATAATAAGTATGAAATAGGGACACTGTGATAGAAAAGATTTTTTTTAACAATAAATATATATATATATTATTTACCAAAGTTTGTGAATTTTTTTAACACAAATGGACTCGACTTACACTTAGCATCAATTTAGGACGAAGGAAGTCCATCTTAAACAACTCATCTTTCACTGTTTCCTACTGTTTTTTTTTTGAGTTAAAAGGTCAAAAACACATCCTAAATATTATCCTTTTTAGTTTTCTATCGAGTATTCTATCTAAACTATCACTAATTAATTAACAAAATACATTTAAACTATCAATTATTTACTTTTTCTACTTAATAAAAATAAATAAATAATAATTTATATATATTTTGTTAATTAATTGACGATAGTTTATATAGAAACTCTCACATCTATACTAATAGTTCAAATAAAAACTAGAGATGTGTTTTTCCCCTTTTATCACTTTTTAAATCCCTTTTCCAACAGAGGAGGAAAAAAGGATTGGTCATTAAAGAGAGCACTTGCTCTACAGATTCCACACACTATAAATGAATTCTGC
This sequence comes from Anisodus acutangulus, assembly GCA_029783415.1. NCBI lineage: Eukaryota > Viridiplantae > Streptophyta > Magnoliopsida > Solanales > Solanaceae > Anisodus > Anisodus acutangulus. Next base: position 15,440,585 of record CM056497.1, on the reverse strand, counting down.
TAAATATCAGCTTCCTCTCAATCCCCGCGTTAATACTTAAAACACTATCAACCCCACACATTCACAAACTACATCTTTCAATAGAGAAGGAAAAGGAGATAACAAAGGAAAACAAAATCACCAAAAAAATGGGTTCTCTTCCACCACCATATTTTGATTTCTCTCAACACTCAAAAAATCAAGATTCATCAATTGACCCAGATCAACTTCTTAAACTCTTCAAATCCCAGCAAAATTACCTCAATCATTTCTTCCAAAATCTTGATCTTTCCCAAACTTTAACTTTCACACAAACACTCCTTAATGCCAAAGGTACCATTTACTTTACAGGTGTTGGAAAATCTGGATTTGTGGGCCAGAAAATCTCACAGACCCTTGTTTCATTAGGTATTAAATCTGGGTTTTTATCCCCTGTTGATGCATTACATGGAGACATTGGCATTTTGGATCCTCAAGATATATTGGTTATGTTTAGTAAAAGTGGGAATACAGAAGAATTGTTAAAGCTTGTACCTTGTGCAAAGGCTAAAAGGGTGTTCTTGATTTCGGTTACTTCGGTTAAGCCTAATTCTTTGATGGGTTTGTGTGATCTGAATGTGCATTTGCCTTTAGAGAGGGAATTATGTCCGTTTGATTTGGCACCTGTGACGTCTACTGCTATTCAAATGGTGTTTGGTGATACGGTGGCGATTGCTTTGATGGGGGCGAGGAATTTGAGTAAGGAAGAGTATGCTGCTAATCATCCTGCTGGGAGGATCGGGAAAAGCTTGATCTTTAAGGTGAAGAAGAGTAATATTATGTTTTTTTTTCCTGATGTTTCTTTGTGAAATGTGATCCTTTGTGATGTTTTTATTGTGGTTCTGAAGTAAGATCTAGAAAATATTGCCTAAATTGAGTCTGATTCTCTTGGTGTTTTCACCTTAGGGTGTGTTTGGTATGAAGGAAAATGTTTTCCTAGAAAATATTTTCTTGGAAAAAGGTGCGTTTCTTAGTTTTTCTAGTATTTGGTAAGCAAGCAAGAAAATGTTATCCCAAGAGCATTTATATGTAATCTAGCAAAATATTATAGGGTGGGATGGGGTGGTCAAGGAGTGGGGGTTGGAGATGTTAGGTGGGTGGGGAAGTCACAATGAACTTGGAATGTCACTTATGAAACTTGTTTTCCCTAAGGGAGTCATTTTCCTCATTTCTAAGGAACTTGTTTTCTGGAAAATGTTTTCCTCCATGCCAAACACACCCTTAATGTTGTCCAGCATGACCATGAAAAAGGGAACTTTTTCCTCCGCTCCATCCTTCCTCCCTTCACTTTTTGTATTGTTTCAGTTTTGGCCTTGGAAAAATGAGTGGGAAATAACGGTAATCTTGGTTTTATGTACCTTTATGTGTATAGTTTTTGTTGTTTTTGCAAATTGGCGGTAGTCAGTCCAAATCGTGGTTGTTGGAAGGTTATTTTGTCCACATCTTGGGTGTTAGAAGGTTATTTGTAAGTGTTAATGCTTGTGCTTTATTACATTGCAATAGGCAGTTGTAGTCGGTTGCAATTGATATGAGGGTAAGTTTAAGGATTATTGGATTCTGGTGTCTTTTTTTGGTTCTTTCACTCTCACAGGAAGATTACTGCCCAGCAACCTTTTAAGATGCCTAATTGATTTTCCACTGTCACAATTTTTTTTGTCATACAATGACTATTGATTATCTCGCTGTTTTAGCTTTCAGCAGTCTTTTAAGAATTGCATCAAATTTTCATATGTGTGCATCTGGTTGAGCAAAATTGGTATCTCAACTTGTGGAAACTGCAACAAGTGGGGGTAAATAAAAAGTTTACACAGCTGAAGTTGAATATTCATCTTACTCCTGAGCTTGCCATCTAACTTTGCAGGTGAGAGATGTGATGAAGAAGAAAGAAGAACTTCCAATTTGCAAGGAAGGAGATCTTATTATGGATCAACTAGTAGAGCTGACAAGCAAAGGATGCGGATGCCTCCTTGTTATTGATGAGGAGTATCATCTGCTAGGCACATTCACTGACGGTGATTTACGTCGGACATTGAAAGCCAGTGGTGAAGGAATCTTCAAGCTTACAGTTGGAGAAATGTGTAACAGGTAATTTCTTACTTGTACCTCTGTTGAATATTTGTACTATCAGTAGACCAGTTCCACTGAAAGACCTACCCATGGGAGAAAGAACAAGCGAAAAAAAGGCAGAAAAGAAGAAAGTTATATTGCTTCCACTGAAAGAAACATAATTCCTCTAGGAATAAAAGAAAAATTCATCGACAAGCACATTTGTTGTGGTTATACCCTTTCTAGCCTTCTATTGTCATGAATATTGCTTTTAAGATTTTTTCTGATGTCATGGTCCGGAAATAGATCTCACTTAGAGTTTGTTAACTTATGGCGTGGCGCTTAATTTTCTTTGGCAGTCAAACCTAGGATCCTGGTGTTATCTCTCCCTTTCCAAAATATCAGTGGCATATTGTTCTAATGAGAACATGTCTTTTTGCATAAAGATTTGCTATAGCATTAGATGAGGGCAAGATGTAGTAAATGATGCCGATTGATGGGCCAATGTTTGTGCAGCGGTTGAAAGGAAGTAAATGATAAATCACATGCATCTTATTTGGCTTTGGGAGGCACTGGTGACATGCCTCTGTGGTCTCCATGTAAATGTGTCAATGCTCATACATGCAAGTAGCATTGGAGGCTCTTAAATTTATCTAATTGTGTTGCTTCAAGTAGGCAAACTGGGCATAGAAATGGCCAATATTTGCACTATCTGGAATTCCGGAAAATACGCCTGATTCTTGCCGCTGGGATTTGTTCGGCGTCGGGGGCTCTATGCTGATGGGTGGTTCCCCTGCTGGTTCACTGCAAGAAAGCAGGAACGGGGGGGGGGGGAGGGGGTGGGGTGGGATGATGGGTGTCTGTAGAGGGGGGAGAGAAGGGACGGGAAACCTACCTTTTACCGGTGGGGGAGGTGGTCACCGGTGGCGGGTTGTGGTGGGTGGGGAGAGAGAAAAGTGCTAGAGAGAGAAAGAGACGTTATCACTACGAATACAAAGAAGCAAGTTCCCTTCCAATATGAATTTGAATTCTGCGACATTACTTTCTTCTTGCTCATTCAATCTATGTAGGATGCTGTCTTTTGACTAGCCAGATGAGAAGTAAAGAATTATTCTTTGCTTCTGCCTTTAACTTATCAAAAAATAATTCCTTGCTTCTGCCTTGAGAGCACATTGGTGATAAGATCTTTTGTGCCTCCCCCGCCTCCCACCCCCACCCCCACCCACCCCTGGTGGTGCTAATAGTTGTAGTAGTAATGATATTATTATGCATTCTTGCTCTGATCTTTTTAACCTTTAATAGTACAGCGTCTCTTGAGAAGGAATTTGGATTTTTAAGAAGTTGTTATTAAATGTTTCCTTTCATTAAAAGAATTTTCATCAGCAGTCATCTTTCTCACTGAGATTGATTCAGTTTCCTTCTACCTCTCACTATCACATGATGCTAAGCATGCGGTGCCCAACTTTGATATGGGACCATATTGAAAAAATATGATTGTAATGTATACATATTTAAAGCATTAACATACTTTTTGTGGGATTAAGAGTAATCTAATGACACTTCTTCCAGATGTTATGAATTGTTACTCTCTGAGATTAAGGCATTTCTATAAATTTATTTGGTGTTTCAGGAAACCAAGGACAATATGTCCAGATGCTATGGCAGCTGATGCAATGCAGAAGATGGAATCTCCGCCATCTCCAGTCCAGTTCTTGCCAGTTATTGATCAAGATAATGTCTTGATCGGTATTGTTACCTTACATGGACTGGTTTCAGCAGGCCTGTGAAGTCTTGCCATTATCATTAATTCTTTTGTATATTGTTGGGTTTCTTACCCCATTTTATTCAGATTTTATTTTGTTTGTGTAGCGATGATGAATATTAGTAAAATATTATAGTCAAGTTATTAGACTTATAGATTGGGCATAGAGTTAGAGCCCTGTATCCCCTCTTCAGGCCCTCCTCTTACTATCGTGTCCTGCATTTGTACCTGTTACAACGAAATATCATATGATAACAATGATCATCTCAGTTCGTTAGATCTATGCGAAATGAGCTGAAAATATGGTTTAAATTTTAATGTTGTGTTTTGAAGTAATGTACTTGGATTTGCGCAATTACAGATTTGTAGCAATTCTAGATTGCTGAGACTGGCTGACATTGTTTATCAAGATGTTTGTGTTCTATACTGCAAATGATGCTTTTAAAGAGACAGTTTTGCGACAAAATTTAACAAGATTATTCAATTGCTAAGAAGTGAGATGTAAATCATGTTCTTTGAGAAACAAACGAGTTTTTTTTTTCTCATTTATGACCATTACTCGCGTTGAGTTATGATTAATCCCTGTATGGTGCCTACATGGAAGCGAAATAAGCGAATTAAGATTTTGGACCAAATTGATCATCTTTTTGTAAACGTTTAGGACTATATCAGGCAAGGGGTACACATCAAGGACCAAAATAAAGCAGGTCCCTATACATTAAGGACCATTTTGATCATTTTCTCGTAGAAAGTATCATTTCAATTGAATATTTCCTTTTTTTTCCTCGATCAGTTCTGCAATATTCGCCTCAAAATTTTGTAATCTCTCGAAAGGAAATGAACGCTCCATTGAATTCCACACCGAATTTCATCCAAGGTCAGTAATCATAACTTTCCCTTGTTCGCCTCTACGTTTTATGTGTGTCAATCAATCCGTTGCCCGATGTGCTTTTATTTTGCAGAAAACGCCGCCGGAAGCGATTCCGACTCGAACCCTGACGATTCGCCGGACTATTACCAGCCAATCTCTTCCACCACCGATGACGACAATGTACAGATCTCCGATGATGAAGAGTGCGACGAATCTAGTAATTTTAATCGCCTTCCCAATGGCTATTCGAATTGCGTAGAAAACGGTATATCATCACTGGATCTAAGTGGCGAAGATGGTGAGGTTGAAGAAGCTGAGGTGGCGGAGGAGAGCATAAGAGCGGTGTTGAGAGAAGATGAGAGCCGTCGCAACATTACATTGACGGCGGAGAATGCGACGAGAGTAATGGAAGCTATGCGTAGGGTTTCTTTTGATGGAGTAGCTCCTGATTGGACTAGCCAAGTTTCGGAGGATCAGTGGATCGAACATCTACAAAGATTGAGAAGACAACCAGCTACTACCTCGACCAATTGAAGCCGTCTATTTGCCATTAATTAGTAATTGCCTGAGCTTTACGGATTTAATTATAGCTGAACTGCGTGATTATTCATGGGATGTGCTAGCTATTATTATTAAATTGTTGAACACTGAGTTGTGGTTAACATTGTTGTTAAACGTTTCTAGCCTTCTATGGTCCTGAATATGCTTTAAGATTTTAGTTGATGTCATGGTCCGGAAATAGATCTACCTTAATTTTCTTTGGCGGCCAAACTAGGATCCTGGTATTATCTTTTCCTTTCCAAAATATCAGTGGCGTATTGTTCTAATGAGAACATATAAGTTTTTGCATAAGGATCTGCTATAGGATTAAATGAGGGCAAGATGTTTTAAAAGATGCCGATTAATGGGCCAATGTTTGTGCAGCGGTTTTAAGGAAGTAAATGATAAATGACATGCATCTTATTCGGCTTTTGGAGGCATTGGTGATAATGCCTCTCTGTTGTCATGTAAATGTGTCAATGCTCATATATGCAAGTAGCATCCGAGGCTCTCAAATTTGTCTGATTATTGTTGCTTCAAGTAGGCAAAATGGGCATGGAAATAGCCAATTTTGGAGGAATAGAGCAGGGACAATGCCGCAACCCCCCCCCCCCCCCCCCATCCTTTATTTTTGATAACCTTGAAATCCCCTGTTCCTGCTTCAATACTCGAGGATAATGGGTCCGCCAGTAGACCCATCTCTTCTCAAATAGCAAGTTTGGTTCAAAGTAGGATTCAAGCTCATGACATGCACCTACCCCACATCGCTCGAGTTCTACCTTTGCAATTGAACCAAAATCATGGTGGCCAACCCCCAAACCCCGAAAAACAGTTAAGGGTGGAGGTTGGTTGTTTAGTCTTGTAGAGCATCTTTTAACAGTCCCTCCAAATTTGATTCTCTGTTGATTGACCTCTTTTCCAAATAAACCGAACCTCAATATCACATTTATCATAAGACCTAGTTCATAATATGGAGTAATAGCGTTTTGTTAAACAAAGATTTGTGATTTAATTTGCTTGAGTATACTCCTCCATGTATCATCTAATTTACTTCTGTTTCTCAAACCTGAGTAAACATGTATCTGGCCCTGGTGTATTTCTCTTGTTAAAATTCTCGCATAAGGTAGGATACAGGGTGTTGATACTTGTAAATTACTGATATAAACATTACGTAAGCTGTCCTTAAATATTCCTGGGATGTTAATATTCAAGTATCCTTCCAATATGAATTTGAATTTTGCGACATATCTTTCTTCTTGCTCGTTGAATCGAAGTAGGATGGCATCCTTTAACTTGCCAGATGAGAAGTTTTAACTTGCCAAAAAATAGTTCTTTGCTTGTGCCTTTAGAGCACATTGTTGATAAGATCCTTTGTGCCCCCTGGTGGTGCTAATAGTTGTAGTAAGTAATGATATTATTATGCATTCTTCCTCTGATCTTCTTTAACCTTTAATGATACACAGTCTCTTGAGAAGGAATGTGGATTATAAAGGAGGTTATTATATGCGTCCTCCCATTGAAAGAATTTTTGGTCAGCAATCATCTTGTTATACAATTGTTTCAGTTTCCTTCCATTTCTCACCACCAGATGATGCTAAGCATGTAATGCTTAACTCTGATATTGCTAAAAGTATGATGGTAATGTATAAACACTTTAGCATTAACATAGTTTTTGTTGGATTAAGAGAAATCAAATGAGACTTATTCCTGATGTTGTGAATATCTATCCTCCTGCGAGATTAAGGCATTTCTATAAACTATATTTGGTGATTCAGGAAACCAAGGACAATTGGTCCAGATGCTACGGCAGCTGATGCAATGCAGACGATGGATTCTCCTCCATCTTCAGTCCAGCTCTTGCCAGATTGATCAAGATTTTGTCTTGATTGGTATCATTACCTTACATGGCCTTGTCTCGGCAGGGTTGTGAAGTTCTTGCAAAATTGAGCTGAGAATCTGGTTTTAATTCAGTGTTGGGTTTTGAAGTAGATCTGTGCAAATTACAGATCTGTAGCAACTCTAGACTGCTGAGATTGGCTGACATTGTTTATCAAGATGCTTGTGTTCTATACTGCAAATGATGCTTCTAAAGAGACCTTTTTGCCACAAAATGTAACAAGTTAATTCAATTGCAAAGAAGTTAGATGTCAATCTTGTTCGTTGAGAAACAAACGTATGAGTTTTTTTTTAATGGTTTTTCATTTGGTGTCCGTTATTTTTATTGGGGCCCGACTTATTCAGACTCGTGCCTCACAACTCAGAAGATCCATTAAAGAGGGTAGTGTTCTCTGCCAGGTTTTTTTATCAAGCGAATGTATTGCCATAAACAGGCCAAATTGGTGGCGGTATATAAAGGTATACCAAAAGGTAGAGAATCGACAACATGATATATAATTCTCTACCAACTCCGCCGACTCATATTCTTACCCGTAAAGGTGCTCTACAACTCTTATAACATGTAAAACGTTAAAATTAAGTTTACCCACAATTCGCATGCACCACATTTTTTTTTTTAATTAAGTCAACTCCCACTCGCCCGGCATAGCCTTAAACCTGCACCTTCAGCCAAAGCCTTAAACCTGCACTGCTCCCTTGCCATCCCTAACTAGTACTAATAACAATAACAAACAACAACATACCCACAAGTGGGGTGTAAGGATTCGATAGACAATGGGTTTAGAATAAAGCAATAACAAAGCAGATTAAATACAAAAAAAGAATAGTAACTACAATAAAAAACTAGGGGATGCGAAGAATGAGAGATAATAAATAAGAGTAGTTAAAAATATTTGTCTTGTTTTGACCTGTCAGGATGTTTAAAAAAATAAAGAAGATTTTTGAAATTTATGATCTTAAATTAAATATATGAAGAATATATCAAAATACGCTTTAATCTTGTGGTCTTAAACATGCGAATTAAAAAATTATCAAAAAAGAGGAGAGATATTTTGAAACGGATCAAAAAGAAAAGTAAAACAAATATTTTGAAACGAAGTAGTACTAATGAATTTTGAAAATCAAAACCTTAAAGGGAAAACAAAAATATAAACGAAAGAAATAAAATAGTCAATGCAATGAGATGGATAGTTCTGCCGTGGTACTGGTCTAATCTTTTAAATCAATTGAGTCATCATGATTTACCTTCTTCGCAGACCTCTGTGGGATATTTCACCTTTTGGAATAAGATGGATAGTTCTGTAATTATCGAATTGATCCTTCTTCTCTCCTCTATTTAACATTCTAGTCTTAAGTATTTCAAGAAAAAAACATCTACTTTTCGGAAGCAGATGAAGTTCCTGACGTCAGTGGTGCAGTCAAGAAGGATTATAGATTTTTGAGTAGCATTCAGTAGCTGCAACATCGCCTTTCAATTGTCTATCTGGTGATTTTTGAGTACTGCCATGAACGTGTTTGTGAAAATGCCCCACTAAAGCTCTTCATTTGAGTAGATTAATTATAACTAAACTAAAGTTTTACTACGGCTCACTATATTTAAAATTTCATTCCTTGTGTCATTGTTGTTCTTTCACGAAATCATTATTGGCTTTTTCATAAGAACTTCAATTTTCTTTCTTCTAGTTTTACCCTCTCTTTGGTAAATGATTATTTTCCGTTTGAATTTTCGTGCTTTATCATTTGATGGGATTTCTTAACCCTTTCGTGTTTAGCAGGGCTTGTGAGTAATGGCTTTGAGGCGTATGCTTGGGTATTCGGATGGAGAGTTAATGCGATCAGATGCAAAACCTTGCACAAGGTTAATGAGACAAACAACTGGGATTTTTTCTGTTGGAGGAGCATTAGGATTTTGGATTCTTTGCCGATTGCACTATGGTTGGTTATATATATTTCTCCTTCTATTGTTTTTAATATCCTGATAATGGGTTATCCTCATTCTTTCATTTTTTTGAGCTGTGTTTAAATTTCATGAGCTTTTGTGTATAAGTGTTATTTTGGACCTAGGAATTCAATATGCAGTTTTTTCGCATGAAAAATAAAAGTAGAAGAGAAATGCACGAAATGAAATTCCGATCTCTATATTTACAATGAGGAAGTATTTTAATACTACTGTTGTTTCTTTTGCTTTGGTTATCTTTACAATTTTGCTGTCAATATTTTCATCACAACTTCTTTTACTCTTTTATTTTTCAAACCTGTTTAGAAAAATGTTTTTCTTGAGCTGCGGGTCTATCATAAACAACCTCTCTACCCCCACAAAGGTAGGGGTTAGGTCTACGTACACCCACCCTCCCCAAAACCCACTTGTGGAATCACACTGGGTATGTTGTTGTTATTGTTGATAGATCTCCAACTATTGAGTAGCGTGGTTGCATTATCAAGTACTAAAAAGGGTTTATGCCAATTGAAGCCGTGTTGGTCTAAGAAATAAAATTTAAAGGTAAGATTTGTTCTCTTTCAAAGCGTTCTTAAGCTTAGAGTTGCAGCTCCTAGTCTCTTAATCTTCTTCCATGTGTTTCCACCCTATATCCTTCTTCCTTAACTGTCATCCCCCACTTATAAACTAAAGGGTGGATCAGTGTAGTCGTGGTCATCTATTTGTTTGGGTAAAAATGGGCCTAATTAATCCTTTTGAGTTCAATAGACTAGCACAATATCTTGGTTGTTGTAGAGGCAAAAGCGTGGGAAGAGAGGAATTGGGCAGCAGAGTTGGGCTTGTTAGCTCGTCTTCTGCTTGGTCATGGAAGTATAATGTAAAAAAATACTTCCTGAGGTTAAAGAAGAGAGCAAACCGGATAAGACAGGCTGGAAGGAGAGAGAGAAGGGAACAGTGGACTTAGTGGGCTGTTCATATAAGCAGGAGTTCGGTTCTTATCGAGCTCTGATTACTTGGGTCTTTCGCTGCTAGAAAAGCTCTAAATGCAGCAAGGAAGAGACAAAGGTCACCAGGATCCTGTGGACTTGGAATTTCATATGCTGCATGTATTTGATATTCTCAGTCTCAGTTTTGATCTTTGTGCATCACCTCAAAGTAGTTGATTGACTGCTGGAATGGCTTTTGAATTTGATAGATAAAAGGATTGTTGCATCAATTTCCTGCATTCTACAGTGCTTTTCTCCTCTGTCTTCTCTCCCTCGACTCTGTTGATTAGTACTGAGCTCTGAAGGGCATGCTTCTTTTAATTAAAACTTATTCTAGATTATTTTGTCTTGATTATGCATGTTGTTTCTTTTCTGATACTGCATCTCCTACCCTGATAATACAGGTCCTAGAATTACGGTTCCTAGAAGTCTTAGATGGGCAACTTGTGGGGCTGTTACTGTGAGCTCCAGCACAGCTTTGCTAGTTCGTCTATTTAGTCCTGAATGTGAACCACAAAACATAGCTGCCTATGACAAGAAGGGATGATGTTGCTTTTCTTCAGAGATCAGCATGTAAAACTGAAGCATGATGTCCTATTTAATTTATGTCTTAACTTTTAAGGATTCTCCAAAAGGCCCTACTTAGTTTCGCAAGCCTTTGTTCGACAGGCATCACGCATATGGCTGCCCGTGTTAGCCAGGGGAGAACAACCTGTGCTTAAATGCTAAACTATTTTCTCGCTGAGGGCCTTACCTTATTTGCTACTAACTGTTGTATCAATTTCTATTGAGTAAACATGCTGCAAGCACTCGTGTGATGGTTAATTTAAGTTTTTTCTTTCTAACAGCCAATTCTATGTCATATTCAACAAAGAGGAAATATCTATTTGTGTGAATGATTTATCATTTGGCTTAAGCTTCCAAAGTTATCTGTTTAAGGAAATTGCTGATGGCTTGGATCTACTATTCACTCTAAACCAACAAATTACTTGGCATAATCACCTTTGTTTGATTCTTCAGACTGTTCCCTTTGGGTGGCTATGGTTTTATTGCTCTGCTTGTAAATAAAGCTTTATATGGAGACAGACGCTGGAGTCTAAAGAGTTCAGGCTGAGTAGGACCAAGACAGAGTACTTGGAGTGCAAGTTCAGTAACGGGAGCGAGCATGAGACAGGCGTGGAGGTGAGGCTTGGTACTCAGGTCATTCCAAAGAAAGGAAATTTCAAGTACCTCGGGTCTATTATCCAAGGGAATGTAGAGATTGATGACGATGTCACATATCGTATTGGAGCAGGGGGGATGAAATGGAGGCTCGCATATGGTCTCTTGTGCGATAAAAAGGTGCCACAAAAACTTAAAGGCAAGTTCTATAGGGTGGTGATTAGACCGACTATGTTGTATGTGGCGAAGTGTTGGCCAGTCAAGACTTCGCACATCCAAAAGATGAAACTTGCGGAGATGAGGATGCTGAGATGGATGTGTGTGCATACAAGGAGGGATACGATTAGAAATGATGATATCCGGGATAGAGTGGGAGTGACCTTGGTGGAGGATAAGATGCGGGAAGCGAAGTTGAGATGGTTCGGACATGTGCAGAGGAGAGACACAAATGACCCAGTGCGAAGGTGTGAGAGGTTGACTATGGACGAGTTTATGAGGGGTAGAGGTAGGACGAAGAAGTATTGGGAAGAGGTGATTAGACGTGATATGACGCATGTGCAACTTACCGATGACATGACCTTAGATAGGGGGTTGTGGAAGACACATATTAGGGTAGAAGGGTAGCAAGTAGTTGAACGTAGTCCTACTTACGCTTACAAACTGGTAACTAGTAGTTGTAGTGTTATTATTGTAGGCCTGCTTAACCTATCATACTAGGAGGCGCAATATTGTTTTATAGGCCCCTGTCGCTTGATTTCTGCTGCTTCTTTAGTGTACTTTATGTATCTTATTTACCTGCGTTAGTTACTGCTTCCTTTTTCAGACCGCGCTATCATGACTTATTCGCTTTTGTTACCATCATTTTCAAGCTGCTTTAAATTTTGTGTCCGGGTCTGATCATTTCTCTTGTGCTTAGGCTTTGTCTTGAGCCAAGAGTCTTTCGGAAACATCCGCTCTACCTATCAAGATAGAGGTAAGGTCTGCGTACACTCTACTTTCCCCAGACCCCACATTGTAGGATGTATGTTATTGTTGTTATTGTAATCCGTAGGTAGAGTGAAAAAAAACAGAACTAGCTTAAGAATCATATCCAATTTGTCATTAAGAACAATGCCAGCCTAGACTTTACATGAAAAGTATTATGCTTCATTTTTTTTGGTTTTGTTTTCCATCACTTGCACACTGTTATTCCTTTGGTAGCGTTAAAATGAAGTGAATATTTTTTTGAGGGTTAGTTATTTTTTTCCTGCTATTGTAACTTATTGTTGCTTTTGTGTAATTTTTTCTTTCAAAGTGAAGTAAATCTTTTGCCTTACTAGAAAAACAGTAGAAGTATAACAATTGATAACTTCTGTGACTAAAAATAGACTTCTTTAAAACTAAAATCAGTATTACCAGTTATTACGCTATTTTTACAGTGATATCTAAGCTACTAGAGGAATATTCAAAGTTCTAGTTTCCTCCCATCATGAAGAGGATTATTGTCACGTTGCAATGGTGAAAACGAAGAAAATAGTTTCGTAACGTGCTTTTTACAATTGCTGAGTTTGGTAGTATTGATTATTTTCTTACTTTGTCACTGGAAATTATGAAGTCTAGTTATTAAATTACATTGAAGGTATCTCACCCCTTTGAACTAAAATTTAGTTTGATAATTCCACACTTTAACAAGATCTTACTACTATTTCTTTAATTTTGAAAAATTGTGGTCATAAGTTGGTTAAATGGAACATTAGATTAAAGCAGAATGCTTGTTTCAAATAATGTTTTTGGTCTGAGATACTTTTTTCAAATAAATCAATTTTCTTCCCCACACATATATTCATAAATCTTCAAAAATATATCAGAATTATCCAAATATGTTTCTTCGACAAGGACTTACAAATGGCTTTAATGCGACTTATAAATGGCGTTTGGTAACATTTCTAAAATTTCACTCCAGATATACTAGCTCCTTAAAATTACTCTCCCCACTCACTTTTATTTATTCTTATACTAAAAATACATTTTTACTTTACTTGTAACTTTTAGCATATCAAGAGAATCTATTTTTTTTTTTTATGTTTTTACCTTAACATTAATTACATATTCCCCAAATCATTTCCTAAAACCTAACACTAAACATTAATTAATATGAATATTGTGGTAAAATATTCATATCTACTATTATTTTTTAAAGGGTGTGAAAAGTGGACAAGTAAAAGTGATCTACTAACAATTGTATTATTCTTGACATATCAAGTCAAGAGGGCAAGGCTCCTAGCAACGGGAAAAAGGGAGTGGGTAAGCGTACTCCTTTCACTTGACTGGTTAGCTAGGAGTGAATTTTGTTCTGGTGGGAAAAGAAAAAAAAGCAATTCGAATCAGTCTTGAAATAATTGATAAATTTCCCGATCTAAACTAATTCTGGATCGCATGTGCAATCCAGATCATACTGAATGCAGAATTGAAGATATCGGAAAGGAAGAGAAAAGTTTTGTGGAAGCTTTTCTTATATATTTTTGTCTAGTCCTTACAATGTAGTTGTAGCTATATTTATACTAATAACTATTGAATGAAAGTAAAATACATAGCAAGCAACCTCCTAACAAACTTCTAACAAACTCCAACAAACTTTAACTAACAAACTTCACACAATGTATGTGTGTTGTGAGTGTGAGTGTGTGTTGTTGCTGCAGCTGCTCTGCTGTATTGCTCGACCCCCCCGCAAGCTAGGTACTGACAACAAGTTTTTCACTCCTAGCTTGGATAGCAGATAACCATGGTGTCCCTGAGTTAAGCTTTTAGTCAGCACATCTATAGGCTGATCAACAGTAGGAATATATAGAGTAGAAACCAGTCCTTGTTGCACCTTTTCTATGATGAAATGACAATCAATATCAATGTGTTTCGTACGTTCATGAAACACTGGGTTGGCAGCTATCTGGATAGCATATTTGCTATCATAATGCAAAGGAATAGGTAACTTCAACTGTATATTCAGTTCAACAAACATTCAAGAAATCCATGTTACTTCAGCCATAGCAGAAGCAAGACTCCTACATTCAGCCTCTGCTGAGCTTCTGGATATTGTTAGCTGCTTCTTAGACTTCCAAGAAATAAGAGGACTAAAGAATACCAGATATCATGTGACATACTTCCTGGTGTTGGAGCAAGATGCCCAATTAGTATCACAATATGCAGACAGACACTCAGACTCTCCTGCTGGTATAAAAACTCCCAATTCTGGTGCTTGCTTGATGTACCTGAACACCCTATTAGCTGCCATTAGGTGAGAGGTTTTAGGAGCTTGTATAAATTGGCTCAAACACTGGACAACAAAGGCCATGTCTGGTCTGGTGTTGGTCAAGTCCAGAAGTCCGCCAATCAATCTTTGATAACTAGCTGGATCAACTAACAAAGAATCACTGATTACATTCCCAGTTCCATTAGCTATTGCATCATCATTTACCTGTTTATCATAAACAACTGAAGTTAACTTCACATTTAATTCCATTGGTGATCCAACTGTTTTGGCTCCTGTCAATCCCAAATCAGCTATCAGTTCAAGTGCATATTTCCTCTGATGCATTACAATACCACTGTTGTTCCTGGCAAACTCAAAACCCAAGAAATATATGAACTCTCCTAAATCCTTGATCTTGAAATTCTGTTGTAATAGTCTTGGTCTCTTTAATGAGGTTCTCATTATTTTCAGTTATAAATAAATCATCCACATAGATAAGAACCACAACTATCCTATCCTTATCCTTCTTTGTAAGAAGGGAGTAGTCTAAATGGCTTTGAACAAAACCTGAGGATCTCAAGACAGTGGTCAGTTTAATGTTCCACTGTCTTGAAGCCTGCTTTAGCCCATATAATGACTTTAGCAACCTACATACCTTCCCTTGCTTATGTGTAAAACCATGAGGCAAACTCATATAGACTTCTTCATTAAGATCTCCTTGCAAGAATGCATTGAACACATCCATTTGATGCACAATCCATCCTTTTGCAGCAACAACTGAGATCACTAATCTTACAGTCACAGTTTAATGTTCCACTGTCTTGAAGCCTGCTTTAGCCCATATAATGACTTTAGCAACATGCATACCTTCCCTTGCTTATGTGTAAAACCATGAGGCAAACTCATATAGACTTCTTCATTAAGATCTCCTTGCAAAAATGCATTGAACACATCCATTTGATGCACAATCCATCCTTTTACAGCAACAACTGAGATCACTAATCTTACAGTCACCATCTTTACTACTGGTGAAAAAGTATCTTGATAATCAATTCCTTCCTTTTGGTTGTATCTCTTTGCCACCAGCCTTACCTTACACCTTTCAACCTCACCAGTTGCCTTGTATTTGATCTTGTACACCCAATTGTAGCCAGTTGCCTTTTTATGATTTGGCAGGTTAACTATCTCCCAGTGTTATTATCTTTCAAAGCCTGAATTTCAACCTCCATGGCTTCTATCCATCTCTTGTCCTTTAAAGCCTTAGAATATGATTGTGGTTTACACTATTCTGCAATTTTGACTATAAAACTTTGATAAGAAGATGATAGCCCAGCATAACTAAGTGTATCATATAATGGATACAGACAAGTTTGCATGCTTCTGGAATCTGTTGTAGGTTGAATGAAATCCTTCATCCATGTAGGTGGTATCCTGTTTCTGGCAGACTTTCTTACCTCCAAAGGTGTCTGATTAATAGACATATCTTGTGAAGATATCATGACCTCAGATTGATGAGAATCTGCAACATTGATTGTATCCTAATTATCACCATGATGCATCACCTCCAATGCATTAGTCATGCCTTCATCAGTTATTGATCCTCTTGCTCCATTTGACTCAACAACCTGTTGAAGCATACTTCCTTGCTTATGTGTAAAACCATGAGGCAAACTCATATAGACTTCTTCATTAAGATCTCCTTGCAATAATGCATTGAACACATCCATTTGATGCACAATCCATCCTTTTACAGCAACAACTGAGATCACTAATCTTACAGTCACCATCTTTACTACTGGTGAAAAAGTATCTTGATAATCAATTCCTTCCTTTTGGTTGTATCTCTTTGCCACCAGCCTTACCTTACACCTTTCAACCTCACCAGTTGCCTTGTATTTGATCTTGTACACCCAATTGCAGCCAATTGCCTTTTTATGATTTGGCAGGTCAACTATCTCCCAGTGTTATTATCTTTCAAAGCCTGAATTTCAACCTCCATGGCTTCTATCCATCTCTTGTCCTTTAAAGCCTTAGAATATGATTGTGGTTTACACTATTCTGCAATTTTGACTATAAAACTTTGATAAGAAGATGATAGCCCAGCATAACTAAGTGTATCATATAATGGATACAGACAAGTTTGCATGCTTCTGGAATCTGTTGTAGGTTGAATGAAATCCTTCATCCATGTAGGTGGTATCCTGTTTCTGGCAGACTTTCTTACCTCCAAAGGTGTCTGATTAATAGGCATATCTTGTGAAGATATCATGACCTCAGATTGATGAGAATCTGCAACATTGATTGTATCCTAATTATCACCATGATTCATCACCTCCAATGCATCAGTCATGCCTTCATCAGTTATTGATCCTCTTGCTCCATTTGACTCAACAACCTGTTGAAGCATACTTCCTTGCTTATGTGTAAAACCATGAGGCAAACTCATATAGACTTGTTCATTAAGATCTCCTTGCAATAATGCATTGAACACATCCATTTGATGCACAATCCATCCTTTTGCAGCAACAACTGAGATCACTAATCTTACAGTCACCATCTTTATTACTGGTGAAAAAGTATCTTGATAATCAATTCCTTCCTTTTGGTTGTATCTCTTTGCCACCAGCCTTACCTTACACCTTTCAACCTCACCAGTTGCCTTGTATTTGATCTTGTACACCCAATTGCAGCCAATTGCCTTTTTATGATTTGGCAGGTCAACTATCTCCCAGTGTTATTATCTTTCAAAGCCTGAATTTCAACCTCCATGGCTTCTATCCATCTCTTGTCCTTTGAAGCCTTAGAATATGATTGTGGTTTACACTATTCTGCAATTTTGACTATAAAACTTTGATAAGAAGATGATAGCCCAGCATAACTAAGTGTATCATATAATGGATACATACAAGTTTGCATGCTTCTGGCATCTGTTGTAGGTTGAATGAAATCCTTCATCCATGTAGGTGGTATCCTGTTTCTGGCAGACTTTCTTACCTCCAAAGGTGTCTGATTAATAGGCATATCTTGTGAAGATATCATGACCTCAGATTGATGAGAATCTGCAACATTGATTGTATCCTAATTATCACCATGATGCATCACCTCCAATGCATCAGTCATGCCTTCATCATTTATTGATCCTCTTGCTCTATTTGACTCAACAACCTGTTGAAGCATACATCCTTGCTTATGTGTAAAACCATGAGGCAAACTCATATAGACTTCTTCATTAAGATCTCCTTGCAATAATGCATTGAACACATCCATTTGATGCACAATCCATCCTTTTGCAGCAACAACTGAGATCACTAATCTTACGGTCACCATCTTTATTACTGGTGAAAAAGTATCTTGATAATCAATTCATTCCTTTTGGTTGTATCTCTTTGCCACCAGCCTTACCTTACACCTTTCAACCTCACCAGTTGCCTTGTATTTGATCTTGTACACCCAATTGCAGCCAATTGCCTTTTTATGATTTGGCAGGTCAACTATCTCCCAGTGTTATTATCTTTCAAAGCCTGAATTTCAACCTCCATGGCTTCTATCCATCTCTTGTCCTTTGAAGCCTTAGAATATGATTGTGGTTTACACTATTCTGCAATTTTGACTATAAAATTTTGATAAGAAGATGATAGCCCAGCATAACTAAGTGTATCATATAATGGATACATACAAGTTTGCATGCTTCTGGAATCTGTTGTAGGTTGAATGAAATCCTTCATCCATGTAGGTGGTATCCTGTTTCTGGCCGACTTTCTTACCTCCAAAGGTGCCTGATTAATAGGCATATCTTGTGAAGATATCATGACCTCAAATTGATGAGAATCTGCAACATTGATTGTATCCTAATTATCACCATGATGCATCACCTCCACTGCATCAGTCATGCCTTCATCAATTATTGATCCTCTTGCTCCATTTGACTCAACAACCTGTTGAAGCATACTTCCTTCTGCTATAGCATCAACATATTCCTCAGAAACAGAAAAAGGTTTCTGTTTGTGTCTGAAGTGTGTGACTCAACATCACACTACCTGTGCTGCCTGAAAGGAAATATATCTTCATAAAATGATACATCCTTGCTTACAAAAATAGTTATGTTAGTTAGATTCAAGAACTTGTATCCCTTTTGCCTGAAAGCATAACCAAGTAACGCTGATTTTGTGGCCCTAGCTTCAAACTTGTCCTTCCTCACTAGATTGGTAGCATAACATAGACATCCTATGACCCTTATATAAGGCAAAGCTCGGGCCCTTTTGTAAAGTTTTTTCATAAGGTGAAACATTTCCTATCAGGAATCCTATTGATCACATACACAACTGCTTCTACACAATCTCTCCGAAATCTTGCTGGCAAATGACTTTGAAACTTAATGGCTCTGGCAATCTCCAATATGTGTCTGTGTTTCCTCTCCACTACTCCATTCTGCTGAGGAGTATATGGACAAGAACTTTGATGTACAAATCCATGCTGAGCAAATAACTCATTACAAAAGCTATTAAAGAATTCTGAACCATTATCTGATCTAACACATTTAACAACTATATTAAACTGAGTTTTGATAAGTG
Organism: Anisodus acutangulus; assembly: GCA_029783415.1. Taxonomy (NCBI): domain Eukaryota; kingdom Viridiplantae; phylum Streptophyta; class Magnoliopsida; order Solanales; family Solanaceae; genus Anisodus; species Anisodus acutangulus. The sequence continues at coordinate 15,421,572 of CM056497.1, read as the reverse complement.
CACAAAGATTCTTAAGAACAGTAGCAACATCAAATTTAATATGCAGCAGAAATACCCAAGTCCATCTAGTGTGATCATCAACAACCGTGAGAAAGTACCTCATACCAGTATAAATAGGGGTTCTGTATGGTCCACATACATCAAGATGCAACAATTAAAAAGCAAAATCAGTTCTACTACTGCTAACAGGAAATTGCACCCTAGTTTGCCTAGCCATAGGACAAACTTCACAATGTTGTATTGTAAAACTAGGCTTATTGTTGAAACTATCTATTTTCCTAAGAACACTCATTGGCACATGTCCCAGTCTCTTGTGCCAAAGTTCTGCTTTCAACTCATCTGCTGTAACCATTGACATATTTGCATGTGTCTGCATCAGTTCAGGACATCTTCCTTTTGACTCCAGCATGTACAATCCATCTACTTCCTTGACAATCTCCTTCACCTTCCCAGTGAAGAGATCCTGTAGGATAAAGAAGTTAGGAAAGAACCTTGCACTACAATTCAACTCCCTTGTTAGCTTTGAAACTGAAAGAAGATTAAATTTGAAACTTGGTACACACAACACATGTTTTATAAGATCACCTCCTGTCAACCTGCAATTCCCTGTCTGAGTAATTGTTGCAGTGTCACCAGTAGGCAATTGAACTTGCCCTGCATTCTCTAACAAATCATGTTTTTCAATTATATTTTTATCAGTTACTATGTGGTTAGTTGCTCCTGAATCAACTATCCAAGTATTACTGCTTTCCTTATTGAATACATGTTTACCTGCCATATGGACTTTAGGGATTGTTGTATTGCCATATTGTGCTCCAACAGCTGTTGTTGTATTCTGATTCAGCATAGCCATCATCCTCTCAACCTTATCTGGAGTGAACAAGCAGAAGGTTGAGTTGTTCATGCTGATCCTGAGATAGTTGCCTCCAGTTTCCTAAATTCCTCTGATTTGAATGCTCTACACATCCACCGTCATTCTGCTGTACTGTGCTATGTGACATCCCTGCCATTACTGCATTCACCTTTTTCTTTCCTTTAAAATCTGAAGGATAGCCTATGAGTCTATAACAGGTATCCGTAACATGTCCCTTATTTTTACAGTAGTCACAATACATCAGCTTGTAACATCCTTCTCTAGCATATCCCTTCATCTGACAATGATCACAGAATGCATATGAATTGTATGACTTTTTTTGCTGTGTTGAGGAAACCTGCTAATCAAAGCTATATTCTCAGTAGCTTCTCCCATAGATGTGCCCTCTTGTTATGTGTTTCTGGCTTTCATCTTGTGCAATCATTGCATAAGCTTGGTTTACACTGGGAGTAGGAGACATTAGAAGAAACTAACAGGTATACTTCCAGTCTAAGTTACTCGAACTCGGTGCGAGTATCCGATACGGGTATGTATCCGAGTGTCGGATTCGGCAAAATCTAAATTTTAAGATTTAAGGGTGCGTATCCAGGTATGGATACGGGTGCGGGTATTCGGCTAAGAAAATTCAAAATTATAAAAAATAGAGCTATAAAGATATATCGCTGCTACTGTCTACCGTCCAAACTCAGAACACGACCTTGAATTCTTGGTTTCTTTGAAACACAAAGCAGGAAAAATGAGATAAAAATACTATAATATTGAAGGTATGTCATTCCTTATCTTAAATCAATTTTATCTTTAATTTTGAGAAATCAAATCTCAAATTTTTCCTAAATTTTAGATGTACTTCGGTCAAAATATCCGAAGTTGGTTGATTGTATGCGTGACGTATCCCGCACCCATATTCCCGTATCCGGACGGGGACGGCACCCAAAACGGAGAGTCCGCGCAACTTAGCTTCCATTAAGGTCATTTCTTGGGAAATGAAGCTATAGGAGTTTTGAGGCATTCACCAAGATGATGGAATCAAAGGATAGAGAATTGTGAGCTATTTACGAAGAATCCAAGCTGCTGAATCTGGTACTTGTCCTTTTAATTACTGTATGGTTAGTGCAGCTCTTGTAAAGATATCAGATTTTCAATGGAAGCAGGACTTTTCCCTGTCAGATTGTTATTTCTGAGAAACGATGAGAAATAATTGATTGAAATTTCTATTTTTTGTAAACCATACTGTATGAGATTGATAAATTGATTAAAGATGGAAGAGAGATTCTCCTGAAATGTAGTCTATCCAACTACCATATAAAAATATTCGTCGAGCATTTTGTATTCTTTCATTAATTTTTATGAGTTGTTGACTTGAATGCTTGAGCCAACAAACTTTTCTTTAAGAATAATTCATAATAAACTTGAGCTGAAATTGACAACCTTCTATTCCGTTGCAAGACAAGATCAATTAACCAACAAAACTAGCCGATATATATGAATTCATGTTAGTCTTCTTTTTGTAAGTTGCTAGTGCTCTAGTTTTGCTGCAGATAGATATTTTTTAGGTCTTTACTAATTTCCGTTATGGTACAATTTTCAAGTCCTGGCAGAACATAGTGAAATAGCATTGCATTGAAAGTAAATCCAAAGCTACAGTTGTTAACTATATATGTCATCAATCCTCTTCGTCTGTTTTCCATTACCAGAAATCTGTCTTTGATCAGTGCCAACTGACTGTAAACTTGCCTCGTCGTCGATCTATCTCCTGGACATTCAGCTGAACGTGCAACTCCAATCTCAAGTATAGAAACCAAACATTCAATCTTATCTCTTTCCAAATTGGCCCACTATTCTTCTCCGTCGGTTGTTTTCCCCATTATGTCTCCATTTAGAGCTGTTTTTTGTCTTGAATCTCCGTTGCGCTTTCTGGTAATGCTCTTTCCACAGAGTGGTGGAGACTAAAGCTTTCTTGGAACAAAGTGTGTGTGGTGAATATTAGAATCCCAAAACTGTACATATGTCCTGTTGAGTTCTTGTGAATTTTGATGATTAACAAACTTAATTGGATTGTGTTAAATTTGTAGAAATTACTAAAATTGATTTTCTTATGTGAGTTATTGGCTGTAACACACAATTGGAACAGACAATCAACACACAATTGATACACATGTTAAGAATTTGTGATGGCTGCATATGGGAGTCAATTGTAAATGATGGCTGATTTGTGGAATACTCAATTGGAACACATGATGAAGACTTATGATGGTTCCATGTGGGAGTTTGAAAGATACTATCTCAACCCATGTGGGAGGTTGAAAGATGCTGCTTTAACACATGTGAAGATCTGAAAAAGTGTCTCAACCCATGTAGGAGTCCATCTCAACCAATGTGGGAGTACCTCAACCTATGTGGTCATTAGATGTGATAATAATTCCTTGAGGAGATTCAACTCTATATATTGAAAGTCTTCATCTTGCAGAAAATAAGTTCAGCAACATTCAATTCAAGTTAGAGCAAATATTGAGAACATTTAAAGAGTGAATTGAAAAGCAAAAGAGTGCATTTTTTGAAAGCTGAAACGTGCCAGACGGAACGGACTATGACACTGTCCCATTCCAACGTTCCATATCATTCTATCCAGTCTTAGTTCTTTCTAGTAAAATTGTTTTTGAATTGTAACCTATTCTGCTTAATCTAGAAGCATTGTTTAGGTGTTTACTTTGTGAGTAACTTTTAGCTTCAAGCTAGAGTTAGCTTGAAGGGGTTGCTACATTCAAGTGATTGTAGGCATTGAAGGGTCTAGGGGTAGTCTCTTAGGTTACATAAGTTTGTAATCTGAATTTGGCTCGAGTTTAGTGAAGTTGGGGTTAAATCCTAAAGGGGTGTGGGTCGTGATTTTTACACCTTTTGAGTCGGGTGTTTTCCACGTAAAAATCTCGTGCACAATATTTTCGTTTCTTTACTATTTTTGTAAGTCTGAAAACTAAGTTAGAACGCACTTACGGAACAGAGTCTACGACTGTTCCATAATATCAGGAAACTTAGTAAAAGTTTAAGTTAGGCAAAAATTGCTGGAGACCCAATTCAACCCCCCCTCGTGTCTATTTAGTAGTCAATTCTATCATCTCCTAATGTGGAGACCTTACCACCTGTGCCATATTCTGCATGCAATTGATAAAGTAAACCACTAATGTTAGGCAAAAACATGTTAGTGCACATGTTATGTCTATCTTCAGTCACAAATTTGTGTAGTTTTGTTTAGCTAGACAAATATACCTGGAACTGCATAGCCAATGGTTCCATTTCCTCCAAGTGAACTAAACTGATTAGGATTAGCTTCAGTACTGAATCCAGGAATAACAAGATGAGCTGTAAGATCTTCATCAAGAAGAAACTTTGATAGCTTTATATCACAGTGACCTACAGGAGTTTGACACTGATGATGAAGGACGGCAGCCATGTCTCTAAAGAATGGTCAAAGCTACCTTTTTATTTACTGATTAAGGAAGTAAAAGTTCCCATCGAATGAGGGATTGGCCCCGATAGATTCTGCAAGCCTCCTAAATCAGGAATGGTCCCTTGTAGGGAGTTTTCCTGCATATGGATTTCCAGCAAAGCCAAGCACATTCCTAAGGATGGTGGAATTACACCAGAATGTTGTTATGAGAAAGATCAAGAGAATTAAGATGGCTCCAATTTCCTATATCTGTTGGAAGCTGACCAGTTAAGGAGTTATAAGACACATTAACTAGTGTGAGAGTGTAATGATCCCTCTAATTAGTAGAAATTAGTAGAATAAATAATGTAGGCAGCTGGGTTCGATATCGATTACGCTCAGAGGATCCTTGAGGAAGTTTGTTTTAGTTTTCTTTGATGATATACTTATCTATAGTATGTCACTAGCAGAGCATGTTGTGCACTTAACTGCAGTATTTACCTTGCTAAGAGACGACTCACTCTTAGCCAAGAAGTCTAAATGCTCCTTTAGCCAAAGTATAGTTGAGTACCTAGGCCATGTGATTACCAAAGATGAAGTTTCTACTAATCCTGCTAAAATACTGGCCATGATTGACTGACCTAAACCAAGCTCAATCAAAGGACTAAGGGGGTTCTTGGGATTGACTGGTTATTACAGAAAGTATGTTGTTGGTTATGGTACTATTTGTAGACCACTAACTGATCTTCTCAAGAAAGGCTTATTTAGGTGGAGTGAGGAGGCAGACTTGGCATTTGCAACTCTCAAAACTGCAATGACCACCACTCTAGTCCTAGTTTTACCTGGTTATTCAAAAGAATTCATAGTGGAAACTGATGCAAGTAATGGGGGAATTGGTGTTGTTCTAATGCAAGGGAACAAGCCTGTATCTTACTGTTGGTTTTTAACAAAGAAATGTAGGAAATAACCGAGAAAAAAATTCTGAGAGAAAAATATATTGCAATCTAGTCAAAGAGAATTATTTGATTTAGCTATGTTTAGCTCTGCATTTATAGAAAAAAACAGTAAAAAGATAACCATAGACTAGCCTAGAATATCTCTGCAGAGTATATCTTTAACTGACTAACCTAGCCTAGAATATCTCTGCAGAATTTATTATTCTAACTAACAATTACTAACAGTGAAAATAAAGTTATTCAAAAAACAGTAAAACAAAGTTACTGCAATCCAAAAACAAATATTCTAACACTCCTCCTTGGTTTTGGAACTGCAAATACTTGGCTGGAATTGACTTCGTGAACAAATCTGCCAATTCATCTTTGGTCTTGTAGTTAGCTTGATCCGTATCTCTAAGTTGCAGCTCTTGATTATCAACAAATTCTGGCATGTGTTTATCTTCTGTTGGATTAAATGAGAAGTTTTTACCTCTCATTTTAACTCGTAAAATCTCCTGCTTAATGGCATCAAAGATTCGATAATACTTCTCTTCGAATAACAATTTAAATCATTTTTCTACTAGCTGGCCAACACTTAACATATTTTGATCAATATCAGGCACGTAAAGAACATCTGGAATTATTTTTGTACCCGAACTTGTTTTGATTGCAACAGTCCCTTTTTCCTTTTGCAGTAATATAGTCACCATTCCCGATTCTGACTTTTTTGTTTCCCATAGACATAAACTCTTTAAAAAGATTTTTGTCATATATCATATGGTTTGTACAACCACTGTCAATCACCCAAAAATCAGATTTTTTGGTTGAAAAATATGTTGCCACAAACAAGTGGTCTTCTTCTTCATTGGCGACTTGGACATTTGCTTTATATTTTGGAAATTTGTTTTTGCAAATCACTGCTTCATGACCAAGTTGATTGCAGATCTTGCACTGTGCATCTGGCCTCTTCCAATATTTAAATGGAGGATGACCTTTTTTTTCACAATGCTGACAAGGTGGGTAATTTTTCTTTGAATTATCACCCTTGCTTTGAGTCTTGTGGTTGGCTATCAAGGCTCCTTCAGCCATATCATCTTGCCTCCTTTGCTCTTGTGCCTGCAATATATTTAGCAATTCGGCCAAGGTAATCTTGGACAAATCTTTTGTGTTTTCCAAGGTAGTTATGGATACTTCATATCTTTCAGGCACCGTAACAAGAATTTTTTCAACAATTCTTGAATCTTTAAATTTAGTGTCAAGCAATCTTACCTTGTTCACAATGCCAAGAAGCCGGTCTGAGTACTCTTTGACGGTCTCAGATTCCTTCATCTTTTGCAATTCGAATTTCCTTATTAAATTCAACACCTCCATGCCCCCGTATTCTTTATCTCCTGTGTATTCTTCCTTCAGATAATCCCAAATTTCTTTTGCTGTTTTGAGAGCCATAACTCTCGTGAAAATTGTTTCATACACACCAGCAAACAAAGTTGCTTTCGCCTTTGATTTTCTGATTTTCTCTTTCTTTTGGCTTTTGATCTGGGCCACGGTGGGATTATTTGGCAGTGGAACACGGCCTCCCAAAGATATAAAGCCTCAAGATAAGTCTCCATTTTTACTGCTCAGAGATGGTAATTCTCACCATCAAAGACAAGAGGAGCTATTTGAGAAAAGCTATTTTCAGAATCCATCTCTCACAGGTCCCTCAAGAAAATGTCTCTAGATACCAATTGTTGTTTTTTAACAAAGAAATGTAGGAAATAATTAAGAAAAAATATACTGCAATCTAGTCAAAGGGAATTATTTTATTTAGCTATGTTTAGCTCTGCATTTATAGGAAAAAACAGTAAAAAGATAACCATAGACTAGCCTAGAAGATCTCTGCTTAGTATATTTTTAACTAACTAACCTAGCCAATATCTCTGCAGAATATATTATTCTAACTAACAATTACTAACAGTAAAAATAAAGCTATTCAAAAAACAGTAAAACAAAGTTACTGCAATCCAAAAGCAAATATTCTAACACTTACTTTAGCAAGGTATTGGCTCAGAAACACGTAGGCAAGTTAATTTATGAGAATGCATACATGGTTTTGTTGAGTGCAGTGGACAAATGGAGACATTATCTACAGTTCAAGCACTTTGTGGTCAGAACTGACCATCACAGTTTGAAATACTTGTTAGAACAAAGAGTGAATTCTACTATGCAACAAAAGGGGCTGACAAAACTACTGGGCTTGGATTATGAGGTTCAATACAAGAAGGGTGCTGAGAATAGAGTGGCAGATGCACTCTCAAGACAACATGAAAGTATGGCTACTAAAGTTACATGTGATATTGGTCAGCTATTGACCATTGGTATTTCAATTCCTTCATGGATGCAAGAAGTCACTGCAAGTTATGATGGTGATTTACAAGCTCAGGAATGGATCATTCAACTCACAGTTGATTTACAAGGCCCCAATTTATGGCACTACTCTTTAGGTATCCTCAGAAAGAAGGGAAAAATTTTATTCGGGAAAATGGAGACCTTAGACAAAGAATGATTTCCACATTCCATGATTCACCCCTGGGAGGTCATTCTGGACAGTTAAGAACTCATAAAAGACTCTCTCAATTGTTTTATTGGCCTAAGATAAAGCAAATGGTTATTGGATTTGTGGCTAGTTGTGATGTGTGTGTCAGGTGCAAGGATGATAATGCTGCTTATTCAGGTCTCTTACAACCCTTACCCAACCCTAACCAAGCTTGGAGTCATATTAACATGGACTTCATTGAAGGTTTGCCCAAATCCAAGGGCAAAGAAGTCATACTAGTAGTGGTAGATAGGATGACTAAGTATGCTCATTTTATAGCAATCTAACACCCTGACACTGCAGGAACTATAGCTGAAGTGTTTTGGAAGAAGATACACAGTTTGCATGGGACACCTGAATCCATTGTCACTGACAGACAAAAAATTTCTGAGCAACTTTTGGCAATCAGTGTTTAAGCTCTCCACTATAGCACAACATACCACCCTCAAAGTGATGGGCAGACTGAGAGGGTAAACAAATGTTTGGAGAATTATCTTAGGTGTATGACAGCAAATAGGCCCACTCAGTGGAAATAATGGTTATCAACTGTTGAATGGAGGTATAACACCAATTTTCATACCAGTCTTAAATGCACTCTTTTTGAAGCTGTATATGGTTGTTTTCCTCCTCAACTGTCATTGGAACCCCTACTAGAAACCATAGTACCTGCAGCTGAGGATGCCGTCATGAGGAGAAAGCAAATGCAACAACTACTCAGGGATAATTTACACAAAGCTCGAGAGAGGATGAAGTTTTATGCTGATGGAAGGAGGACTGATAGAGAGTTTGTGGTGAGATATGGTTACTTGAAATTGCAACCTTATAGGCAAACTTCCATTGCCTTAAGGAAGAATCTAAAGCTGAGCTCTAAGTAATATGGGCCTTATCAAGTGTTGGAAAAGATTGGCAAGGTTGCTTACAAGTTGTCACTACCTCCAAGTTCCAAAGTACATCTTGTATTCCATGTTTCATTGCTTAAGAAGAAGGTAGGCAACAGGGTGGTGGTGCAAACTGAACTACCTATCACTGGTGAAGATGGCCAATTTCTTGTCAAGCCTGTGGCAATTCTACAAAGGCAAATGGTAAAGAAAAACAATGTGGCAGTGGTGAAGGTATTAATGCAATGGTCTAACTTACCTCCGGAGGATGCAACCTGGGAAGATTACCAGTTTCTTAAAGCCAAATTCCCTGATTTTGATATTCATCCTTGAGGTCAAGGATGTTTTGATGGAGTGGGGTATGTAATGATCCCTCTAATTAGTAGAAAGTAGTAGAATAAATAAATGTAAGCAGCTGGGTTCGATATCGACTACGCGCATAGGAGGAATCATTTGTAACTAACTTTTGAAACCAACGACTGTGATTAGACTTTCATTAAAAAGACGCAAGGGCTGGGATGTTGCCACGTCGATGAGGTAGTGGAGGCTGTTATAATCACTGTACGAAGAGAGAGAAAGGCATCGAAATACAGGTGCTCATTTTCTCCCTTTCTGTTTCTCCTTCTTCTTCACTCTAAACTTCTTTCCTCCTAATTCTTCCCGTCTAATCTTCTTCTGCAAAATTCTGGATTGTGACGAGCTTACCCATATCTATAGTTAGTTTAATAAATTCAGCATTTTACGATCTATTGTTTAAGTTCCATTTCGTTTATATAAAGAAAAAATTGTTCCAAAAAATTCTATTGTTCTTTGATTTCTGTTGGTTAATTGCGCAAATTGAGTTGTGGTCTTTACAGAGGGATAAAAGAGTCATGAGTTACTCGAGTATGGTTGCACTCAGATTGGCTTTGTAAAGATGACACTTGGGCCTAACTCAATCCCAAAAGCTAGCTCATGAGGGGAGGATTGCCCAAGTCCATATAAGCAAACCACCAGTTCATTCCCCAACCAATGTGGGACTTTAACCCACTCTAACACCCCTTTCACGCTCAGGGCCCAACTAGAGCATGGACCGGGAGCCCAAACGCCTCTAGGAGCCCAAACGGGAATGGACCTGGCTCTGGTACCATGTAAAGATATGTCACCTGGGCCTAACTCAACCCCAAAAGCTAGCTCTTGAGGGAAGGATTGCCCAAGTCCATATAAGCAAACCACCAGTCCATTCCCCAACCAATTTGGGACTTTAACCCACTCTAACAAGCTTGTTATATGAAAAATAAAGATACCAAAGTCTAGTGAGGTTGCCTATCGAAGAAGGGATTACCCCTGTCAAAGAACTTGAATGCAAACCGAGATTTCCCAAGTTTGGCAGGCTGCCAACAGAATCTGGAATGATGCATGTTATATGGTTGTCACCCAAGTAGAGTAAATCCAGGCTAACTAAGTTTGAGATGTCTTTAGGTATGGTTCCTCGAATCTGATTTCCCATTATAATTTGCCTTGTCAAATGGCTAGACAGGTTCCCTATGGAGTTGAGAAGAGTGCCTCCAAACTGACAGGTTCACTATGGAGTTGGGTAGAGAACCTCCAAACTGATTTAGTCCAATATGTAGGAATTGAAGGTTGCTGCAATTGGTGAGATGATCTATAAAGTTGAGGTCATCAGGTGCACCATTTCCGAGACTTACCCAAAACATTGGGCCACAACAGATTTACTTGGTCACTAAAACATATTGGTACTGTTCCAGTGAAATTATTTTGAGGAATATCAAGCTGCATCATTTTTGTAGCGTTGGCCAAAGAGGATGGAATGGAACCAGTGAAGCGATTCTGCGCTAAATGAAGTCTCTGAAGATTAGGGAACATGTTGGCTATATCGGATCTCAGATTACCACCAAAGTTGTTGTAGGAAATAGATATTAGTTCAAGAAAGGAACAAATTGTACAAGGAAGCAGGAAACTCCTCTGACAGTCTATTTACTCCTACTCCAATCTCTCTCAATTTTTTCATTGGAGATATAGAATCAGGTATTTGTCCTGCTATATTGTTACAATATGATAAGTGCAGCTCCTGTAAAGTTGTTAGATTACTATGAATTGTAATGAATGAGTTGTAACATCCAATTAGAAAATGTGATAATATAAGAGAATTATACTTTTTGAGAAGTATACTAATCCATCAATAAGCTATAATCTCAGTTCCAAATTGTCTCCTTATCGAGCTAATTCCAAGATTGAAGAAGCTCGTAATATATACGAAAAGCTCCCCAAAGCTCTGACGCTTATCCTATAAGAAAATATGTTTTAGTTCCTGCAGCCCCATTGATACGCAATCAGTAGCTTTTTTTCTTTTCTTAAGACACTGTTAGACCAAATTTAGGACTATATGATTTAGTTGTACCTATTGAAAATAGAATATTTAGAATTTAGAAGCTGGAAAGAATATACGTACTACGTCATTGATCGGGTGAATTTGGGTAAGCATAAAGAAATAGTCATGTTACTAGTTGTCATCATCACTTTTTATTTATTTGATTTGGCAGAAGTGTTAGGAGATGGTTCTTGAAGCCAAACTCCACAATTTCATTCAATACCCAATGAATAAATAAAACATTAAGCCCATATACATGGCCTATTCTTGTTTATTCTCTGTTTCATTTAATCATAATAGTGCATTTGTAATGCTTTAGTGGGGATATACAGAACTTTCGGCTGTATATACACACACTAATACTAACAAAATTCCCACTTGCTCCTCCCTCTGATAAATCTAATCATGTCCTATTATAAATACAGTCATCATTATATAACTTGGAACTTTCTAATAAAGAATGTTTGAATGTAAAAATTTACTCTCAAAACTCGTAGTTAGTGGAGCATCATAGAAAATACGGAAAAGGCTCAAATATGCTATCGAACTATCGGAAATGACTCATTTATGTCACTCATCAATAGTTTGGCTCATTTATGTCATCGCCTCAATAGTTTGGCTCATTTATGTCATCGTCGTTACCAAAATGGTTCATCCATGTCATTTCTCATTAACATCGATTTTAACAATACCAGATATGACATGTGACCGCCAACTAGAGGTCCACGTCGTTTAATTAAACCATCACAAATTAAATCCTAAATTAAACTAAAGCCCGACCCACCCACCCAAATCCTTTTAACCCTAGCATTTAGAGGTTAAAGTGGTTAACTTTACTAAGAACATACTTAACATCTAAATGCTAACTTTAAAGGTTAAACTAATTGTAATAACAAAAACCAATTGTAACCACTTTAACCTTTAAATGCTAGGGTTAAAAGGATTTGGGTGGGTCGGGTGTATGAGTTGGGTTTTAGTTTAATTTAGATTTAATTTGTGCTGGTTTAATTAAATGATGTGGACCTCTAATTGGAGACCACATGTCATATATGGTATTGTAAAATCGACGTCAATGAAAAATGGTACGGATAAGCCATTTTGATAACGACGATGGCATAAATAAGTCAAACTATTGAGGTAACGACATAAATGAGCCAAACTATTGACGAGTGGCATAAATGAGCCATTTCTGATAGTTCGATTGCATATTTGTGTCTTTTCCGTAGAATATATAGTAAACAAAACATGAGAAGAAAAGGCTGCCGCGCTGACGAAACAGTACAATGGCTGCCACTAAAACATTCTCTTTCTTGTTGTACTCCATGATACTAATATAAACTATCCAGTCTAGTACTATGTTAATACAACTTCTATATAAAACTAAAGTTCCTCCAAGTTCTTGGTTGGCGCTTTTCCTAATAGACCGATAGATTTGAACCTTTTTCTTCTAGACTCTACAATTAATCGACCGACTTCAAGTTCGAGGCAGTAATGTCATCCTACATATTGAGTACCTTGACAGCAACAGCCATTCCATCAGAGTCAAGAGTTCCTTTTATAAACTGTTCCAAAACTGCCAGAGCCAACCAAATTTTCAGAAGAAAATTCACCAGTTGCATCGCGGAGCTCTTTATAAGAAATCTTGGGTAGAAGTGCTCAGACGTGGACCTATCATCTGGTTGCTTTTCTGAACTTCTCCGGTAATGGAACGTAACAAATAGGCAAGGACCACCATAAAGAGACAAAGGCAATGGCCAAGATGAACTTCAGTGAAAATACATGCACCTTTGCATCTTCTTAGGTTCTTGCGCGACACATGGATGTAAATGCAAGTCCTGGATCCCACCACAAAGTTTTGGATTCCCGGAAATTACTAGAACGTTTACATTTGAGAATGGCCCAGTTACAGGAACCTGACCCTCTAGATCATTGAATGATAAGTTTAAGTATTGCAGGGAAGTCAGAATTTCCATGAAATGAGGAATTGGACCTGATAGGTTATTAAGGGAAAGATCTAAGAATTGGAGATCCATCAATGCTCCTATATCTGGAATGGTTCCATGTAGAGAGTTCCCCTGCATATGGAAATCTCCCAAGGACAAGCAATTTCCGATGGTTGGTGGAATTATACCAGAGAAGTTGTTGAAAGAAAAATCAAGAGCAATAAGATGGCTCCAATTTCCTATATCTACCGGCAGTGAACAAGTCAGGAGTTATAAGACACATTAACTATTGTGAGTGATGAAAGAGACATGAGTTGCTGGGGTATGGCTCCACTCAATTTGTTTTTGTGAAGTAGAAAATATAGCAGCTGCTTACAGTTCCCCAAAGTAGGAGGTATATTTCCTTCTAGCCTGTTAGATCCCATGTAAAGATACAAGAGTTTAGTGAGGTTGCCTATGGAAGACGGGATTACCCCCGAAAAGAAACTATAATCTAAACCCAGACTTCTCAAGTTGGTTAGACGACCAATAGAATCCGGAATACTTCCATTTATATTGTCGTAACCGAGGGAGAGTACATCCAAGTTTACTAGGTTTTTAGATATCATTTGGTATGCTTCCATGTATTCTATTCCCGGTTATGATTAACTTTGTCATATGGGTAGACAAGTTCACTATAGAGTGGGGAAGAATACCTCCAAACTGGTTAACTCCGATATGTAGGTATTCCAGATTGCTGCAATTGGCAAGAGAATCTAAAAATTTCAGGTCATCAAATTCACCATATCCGAGATGCTTACTCCAAATGTTGAGCCAAAACAAATGTTCCAGGTTACCAAAACTAGCAGGAATACTTCCTGTAAAGTTGTTTTCAGGGAAATCAAGCTGTAGAAGTTTTGAAGCATTAGCCAAAGATGATGGAATGGAACCAGTAAATGAATTCTGTGCTAGATAAAGTCTTTGTAGATTAGGGAAGAAATTGCCTAAATCGGGTCTGAGATTACCAGAAAAGTTGTTATAAGAAAGTGATATAAGTTCAAGTGAGGATAAATTGAATAATGAAGAAGGGAACTCCCCTGATAAGCTGTTTACGGAGAATCCAAGCTGTTTCAAGTGGATCAAACTAGTTACTGGATCTGGTACTTGTCCTTCTAAAATGTTGTATGATAAGTGCAGCTCTACTAAAGATGTCAGATTTCCAATGGAAGCAGGAATTCTACCTGTCAGATTGTTATTTCTTAGATACAATTTCACGTGTATTGTTCTTCTCATTTACAGTGAAAAACTCTCCTTACTTCTGCCCAAGGACGTAGGATTGGGCGAACCTCCTTAAATCCTTGTGTTATTTATTCTTCTCTATATATCTTGTGTATGATTGTGTGCTAGTTAACCGGATATATCAACCAAAGATATTCCGATTCATAGACAATATAGTCAAGCATGATAACATAACATATTATCCCTTAAGTTATTGTTTTCAATGTGATTAACAAGTTTGAGTTGATGAACTCTCTTTAAAATAAACAACATTATTCTCTAGCTCTTAAAATTGAGCTGCAAGTCATCATGACCTTATATTTCTTGGCACGGCAAAGGGTTGACTAGTAATACAATATGTAGTTCGTTCCTTTTCTGCATTTTATAATTTGATTATTTATAAGAATGAGAAAGGGAAGATTCTCTATCTTATTAAAAAATAATGATGCTATAACATATTGAAAAAGAAAGTAAGGGTAGGAACAGAAGAAAATAGTGACCTTTGCAGCAGGGGATACATCAAAGCTTGAAAAATGAAAGAAGCTACATCATCTATATTTTTTGTTCACTTCAACCTATCTTTCTGTAATAACAATGTTCTAAGAATACTAACAAATTACAATATTTATTCTCTGAAAAATGGTCAAACTGCCCATTTGAGTCTTCCATTATGGATGTAACTTTCTTCTTCTTATTCTTCTTCTTCTGAACTTTCTTCTTCTACTACTTCTCGGTGGGAAACACCTGGACGGGGTTATATACAAAATTTGAAGTGATTTAGACTTGTTTCAAATAAAAATTCAACCTAGAAAATGCCTCTAGGACTTGTTTCTTGGAGAGGCAAGTTTTGTTACTTCTGCCAAGTATTAATGAATAGAAGTTTGTAATGGAAGATTGCTACTGGATATTTCAAATAATATCACTTTCTAAAAGCATTTTACTTGTTAATATGAAAGCCAATCTTTCTGCCGAAGGAGGTGACACAAGTCATTAGATTGGAATTCAAACTGGAAGGCTGATAACAAAATGACTGTAAATTCGTTCACTTTTGTATTTGTCTTGTGACCTTTTTGTAATTCAACCTAGTTGTACTTGTCTGAAGTCAAAAATCTTTACACCACAGAGAAGGCACACAATTCTCTATAAAACTGCTGATTTGCTCAGTTGAGGTGATCAAAATGTTTTGAAAATTAAAGACATTAAATTTGAAAGGACTAGCTAATCGTGACCTTCAGTCTCAGTTAGGACATCACAAGAACTAATAAAATACAAGATGAACTGAAACTAATTGGTACCTTCGGTAATAAATCTTCTGAACACATCTATCTTTGCAGCGATATATGAGAAATAACGAATGTTTACTATTTCCGAGGGCATCTCATGAACACTGGCTAACGTCGGGTTGTAGCTATACATCGAATAATCAGCTTTGGTGCGCAACTTTGCAGTTTTCCTATACCCATTGAGCTCAGTATCATACTCATATACATTATGATAGATTGTCAGGGGACGTTCTAACAGGAAAAACACATGTTTGCTGTCGATCAAGACTGGAAAGCCATTAATAAAGCCATCAGGACCCGAAACAAAGTTGTCCAAAGTGTGGGAAACCCTCCAATTGCTGCTTGCATAATCATAAGCAGCAATGATAATGGACTTCTTGAAAATACAAACAAGGGTAAGTAAACCTTGAGCCACTCCTAGCCATTTATCACAACCCGTCAAAATCTTACCATACATGAAATCACAATGATCAATAAACTTAGGACGCTCAATTAGTATAGCCTCTTCTCTGTTTGTGTCAAAAGCTAGAACACTACCGTCACTTCTGAGCCAATGCAGAGAATTGCGCCAGAAAACAGGTTGACTAACGATGGCCAAATCACTGAAGGTATTGCTTCTCAGTTGGATTTCATGCCACAAGCCAGATCGATCCGATGACAAAACGTGAAATTTGTCGAACAAGTTGGAATGTCTAGCCAGCTTACTGATGGTTACCAATTTATACTGATTTGAACTGGGGTAATCAACAGCTAGGCCTGGATCACTAATCATCATAAAAGTTGTAGGCTCTCGGTATGGTATCAATTGGTGCGCTCTAGTTATCGGATTGAAAACACAGTAACTCTTAATTGCTTCAAAGTCAAAGAGAATCAGACCCTTGCATGAGTCCAAAAGTTCAATGTCATAAGGTAAATTCATCTCACAGCCAATGGTTGGGATAGGATTTAAGGAGATTTTGTGGAAATTTTGGAATAAACCCATTGATCTTGATGTACAGATGAGTTGTGTAGAAAATTTAGGATCAGAAATCCTACCATTAAGATTCTTGTTTAGAACTTTACCTTGAACTGCAAACTTCAAGGGCAGGCGGGTGATGATCTCCACAAGTAAATCATCAGGCAGGGACTGCGGCATTTCCATTCTCACTAATACACCGTTGAGTTCCTCTGCTCTGTTGCCGTTTCTCATGCCCTTAATTCGTTCTATTCTTTTTTCGAGTCCACAAACGAATACATGAAATGTTTTACCTAAAATGAGTCACTGTTTATATTGTTGTTAAAAGTACAAAATTTTATTCGGAAAATCTCGGAAGTGATTTGGAAGATCAGTGTGAACAATCACTGAACTAGATATGTTGATTTATAATGAATCTTACCCATTAATAAATCAAAACAATTAATAATATATATTGTTCAATTAATTATATCCCGATAAAGAGTATAAGTACCTCTAATGAATAAGAAAATTTGTTTATATAGTAAGTATAAAAACACTTATTTCTGTTAGGTCCTATTCAATACATTTATAATGTAAATAGCACAAGAAACTGAAATTGAAATATTCTCATAATCGAGATACACATACACTATATTTAATCTCGTACTACAATCATACCTTGATGTACTCAACCTGGATTTGATCTTCTATACGCTAAATTATCTACTATATAAGTAAAGCACACCAACAAAACAACATCATTTAATACAAATCTTATTAAATTGAATAAACATTTGTTTCATAATAAATACTATATCGAAATACATGATTAATAGTGTATATCCTAACAGGTTACTCCAAATATTGAGCCAAAACAAATGTTCCAGGTTACTAAAACTAACAGGCATACTTCCAGTGAAGTTGTTTTCAGTTCTTTTCATGTTTGTTGCTTTCTTAAGCATGCCCTTTGGATTTTCAAGTCAATTTCTCACTGCAGGAAGCTTTGAAGAATGACTACATTTCTGGATCAACTGAAATAGTTGTTCTTTGGAGGAATGGGCAGATATTAGTTAGTAACCTGGGTGACTTAAAAGCACTCTTATGCTCGAGGAGAACTCATTTTGGTCAGGATAGTGAAGGTTTGAAATTTTCCAACTATTGTTCATTAAAACTCTGTTGATTATCGCATTGTTGCTTCGGTTAAAAAGCCGATTATTTGTCACCGCCTTTCAATTTTCTTACCATCTTTTTACTCTTTCTGATCTGCTTGTGACAAGACTTCACACTAAGGAACTAACAAGGATCACCATCTTGACAGGGATGATGAAAAAGCTAGAAGTTTTGAAGCATTAGCCAAGGATGATGGAATCGAGAATAATGAATCGTGAGCTATTTATCAAACAAGCTACTGAATCTGGTACTTGTCCTTTTAAATTGCTGTATGAGTAGTGCAGCTCTTGTAACGATATCACATTTCCAGTGGAAGCAGGAATTTTCCCTGTCAGATTGTTATTTCTGAGAAACCATGAAAAATAATTGTTAGAGTGGGTCAGAGTCCCACATCAGTTGGGAATGGACTGGTTGCCTGCTTATATGGACTTGATTAATCCTCCACTCATGACCTACCTTTTGGGGTTGAGTTGGACCCAAGTGCCACATATTTACTGTTAAACAAGGTATTTATACCCGTGATATGCACTTGATATACAAAGGTGTATATCACGGGAATATCCAAAGAAGAGCTCACCAAAACCAGAGCTGCAATGGCAAATACTGAAGCCCAACAAGGGAGCCCATCACGGGCAGATTACAATTATGTAATCTTGTATATATGGTATATATATTTGATGTATATTGTAGTGTATTTGTTACCTAAATTAGGATGATACACTTACCATAATTGTATAGTTAGAATTATGGTAGAATAAGGTTTTAAGAATATAATAGGAATAAGATTCTCCTATTTTGTAACTTGTATAAATACCTTTCAATTAATGAAAATAATCAAGGAGATTATTTCTTTCATGGTATCAAGAGACTAGGTCTAACAAAATTTTGTACCCTTCAGCCGAAAACTCCCCCCCCCCCCCCTTCGGGTTTTTCTCTTCCAAAATTTGTCTTCCGCTCTCAAAATCTCTCTTATTATTCCCAAATTTCCCCTCTTTTTGTTCTTCAATATGTCTAAGAACAATTGTCATCCCGCCCTCATGGTTTCTAACGTCAAGAACAATATCCCTATTGTGCTTGAGATGGAAAACGTCCAATATGCGACGTGGGCAGAATTGTTTAAAATTCACGCTATCTCCCATCAAGTTATCCATCACATAATTCCTCCCGCTACACCTCTTCCCGCGGAGGATCCTCAGTTATGGATTACTCTTGATGCTACCGTCCTTCAGTGGATCTATTCCACTATTTCGGTTGACCTCTTACAGACGATTATTGAGCCGGATACCACGGCTATGGCTACCTGAAATAGATTGCGTGACATATTCCAAAATAACCAACATTCACGTGTTGTCACACTCGAGCAGGAATTCTCTTTAGTTCGCATGGAAGAATTTCCAAACGTGTCTGCATATTGCAAGAAACTTAAGGAGTTGGCGGACCAACTCCGTAACGTTGGCGCACATGTTACAAATAATCATCTGGTTTTATAACTGGTTGCCGGTCTTTCTGAGGCCTATAACAGCGTTGGGACTCTCCTTCGTCAAAGCAACCCACTTCCCGCTTTTTATCAAGCCCGCTCCATGCTTACTTTGGAAGAAGTCGGTTTGGCGAAAAAGGCGGCTACCGGAGCAAGCCCCGTCGTCCTAATGACGTCCTCCACAAATTCTTTGGGTTTTGTTGATAATTCAGGCCAAAATCGTACCCATGGTGGCGGCAAAAATAATCGCAAGAATAATAACAAAAACCGCTGGGGCAAACGCGGCGGTTCCGGTGGTCATCAAGCAGGCAATGGGCCCCATCCAGTGAACAGTGGCCCACCACCCTATTGGTCCCAGCAGTGGGGCACATGGCAGTGGGGCTGGGGCAATGGGCGGCAGCCGCTTATGCTCGGCCCGGCGTCAGCCTAGTGGGGCCAGCCTTTTCAGGCCAACAATCGGCGATGGCGGCCCATCGGTCACCGCCTCGCAACGCCGCCCAGCAGCCTACGCCACGCCCGATTACGGGATTCTTGGGCCCCGGCCTCCGCAAGCCCACCACGCAGCAGGCCCCACTCCCACCGACGTTGAGGCCGCAATGCACACACTTGTGTTGACGCAACCGGATCCAAATTGGTATATGGACACCGGCGCAACGACATACATGACCTCCGATCAAGGTACTCTCTCGTCTTATTCCAATTTGAGCAACCCTCGTGGTATAATTGTCGGAAATGGTAACTCTATTCCAATTAAGGGTTATGGTCATAAAACGTTGTCTCCCCCCAATCCACCCCTTATCTTGAAAAATACTTTACATGCCCCAAAATTGATTAAAAACTTAGTATTTGTCCGCACGTTCACCACTGACAATTCCGTTTCTGTTGAATTTGATCCTTTTGGTTTTTCTGTGAAGGATTTCAAGACGGGGAGTCCTTTCATGAGGTGTGATAGTAGGGGAGATCTGTATCCTATCACACCCGGTTTCAGTCCATCGAGTCAAGCATTGCCTTCAGCTTTTGCAGCCATTTCTCTTTTCTTGTGGCATACTCGCCTTGGTCATCCGGGATCTTCTATTTTATCAGTTTTAGATCAAAATAGCTTTATTTCTTGTAAGAGTACGAGTCGTACTCAAATTTGTCAATCTTGTTCGTTAGAAAAAATTGTTAAGTTGCCATTTGTGGACTCAAATTCTCATATTTCAATGCCATTTGATATTATTCATAGCGACCTATGGACGTCTCCTGTCCTAAGTTCGTTAGGTCATCGATATTATGTTATTTTTTTTAGATGATTATTCTAAATTTTTGTGGACGTTTCCAATTGCCAATAAATCTCAAGTGTTTTCTGTCTTCATAAAATTTAGAGCATTGATTAAAACACAATTCGAAAGAGAAATAAAAAATATTCAGTGTGATAATAGGAAAGAGTATGATAATAGGGTGTTTCGGGAGTTCTGTGATAATAATGGGATCAATTTTCATTTTTTGTGCCCTCATACATCTTCTCAAAATGGGAAAGCCGAACGCAAAATTCGTTCCATAAGTAACATTGTCCGCACCCTCTTACTTCATGCTTTCGTACCCCCATATTTTTGGCATCATGCTCTGAAAATGGTAACATATCTGCTAAACATAATTCCTTTCAAAGGTCTGACATATTCTTCCCCCTCCAAATCTTATATAATAAGAATCCTTCTTATTCTCATCTTCAGATTTTTGGGTGCTTGTGTTATCCGTTATTCTCATCCACCACAATTAACAAACTTCAGGCCCGGTCTACTCCGTGTGTGTTTTTGGGTTATCCGTCTAATCATCGTGGTTAAAAATACTTTGATTTATCCTCCAAGAAAATCATAATTAGTCGCCACGTAATTTTTGATGAAACCCAATTTCCCTTTACTAAAGTTCATACTCCTGAGCCTAGTTCGTATAATTTTTTGGATGATGGTATATCCCCGTATATTACTCACCATTTTTCGGACGTATCCCGCACCCAAAATTCTCCAGCGGGCCCACTCTCGCTGGTCGATTCATCGGATCGGTCCCCAAGCAATTGGGCTACCCACCACCTCGAATCGGTCGATGGTCGCCCAGATTGCCGATTTGGGCTAGCAGGCCCACTGCCTGCTGGCCAATCCGTCCCAAGCCCAGCAAATTCCTAAAATTCACTCAATTCTTCCTTGAGTCATAGACCGGTCACTCGTAGTCAGCGGGGTATTTTTACACATAAAAGACATTTTAATTTACATTATAATATCTCTAAATCCCCTTTGCCCCGTAATCCTGTGTCCGCCTTAAACGACCTTAATTGGAAAATTGCTATGACTGATGAATATAATGTTCTTATTGATAATAAGACGTGGGAGTTGGTGCCCCGTCCATCTGGTATTAATATTATCAGGTCTATGTGGATTTTTGCTCATAAGGAGCAAATGGGTCATTTGCTCGACATAATGCGCGGCTTGTGGGTGATAGTAAGACTCAGCAGGTTGTGATAGATTGTGGTGAGACGTTTCGTCCGGTGGTCAAATGGGCTACCATTCGCACTGCGCTTAGCTTGGCTCTTTCAAAGGCATGGCCTATTCATCAGTTGGATGTCAAGAATGCTTTTCTACATGGTGATATCAAGGAAACAATCTATATGCATCAGCCATTGGGATTCAGGGATCCCAATCGTCCTCATCATGTCTGTTTATTGAAGAAGTCCTTATATGGGCTTAAGCAGTCTCCACGGGCCTGGTATACGAGGTTTGCTGACTTTGTTTCGACTATTGGGTTCACTCACAGCAGGTCAGATAATTCCTTGTTCATCTACCGTTGTGGTTCGTCCTTGGCCTACATTCTATTGTATGTGGATGATATCATTTTGACTGCCTCTTCCGATGCCTTACACCAGTCTATCATGGCCATGCTCAGCTCTGAGTTTGCTATGAAAGACTTAGGGCCCTTGAGTTATTTTTTGGGGATTGTCGTCAAGCGTCATTCAGATGGTTTGTTTTTGTCTCAAAGAAAGTATGCGGCTGAGATCATCGAGAGGGTTGGGATGTCATCCTGTAAGTCCACTACCTCTCCAGTTGATACAAAGCCTTTAGTGCAGAGGCCGACGCACCATACGAGGACCCGACCCGCTATCGCAGTCTTGCAGGGGCCCTTCAGTATCATACTTTTACCAGATCGGATATTACATATGCCGTCCAGCAGGTGTGTTTATTCATGCATGATCCCCGAATTGAGCACATAAATGCAATCAAACGCATCATTAGGTATATTCATGGTACGCTGGACTATGGTTTGCATTTATATCCGTCCTCTCCATCCACACTTGTATCATACACAGATGCTGATTGGGGTGCTTGTCCAGACACCAGACGATCGACGTCTGACTACTGTATGTTCCTTGGCAACAACTTGGTCTCCTAGTCAGGGAAGCGTCATGCAACTCTATCCCGCTCAAGTGTAGAGGCCGAGTATCGAGGGGTAGCTAATGTGGTCTTAGAATCATGTTGGCTACGCAATTTGCTTTTGGAGCTTCATTGTCCCATTCAGAAGGCAACCTTGGTATATTGCGATAACATTGGTGCCATCTACCTTTTAGGTAACCCGGTTCAGCACCAACGCACTAAGCATATCGAAATGGACATTCACTTTGTCTGTGAAAAGGTTGCTCGGGGTCACGTTCGCGTATGCCATGTCTCGTCTCGATATCAAGTTGCAGACATCTTTACAAAGGGTCTACCCACGGTCCTTTTTGAAGATTTTAGGGACAGTCTCAGCGTTAGAAGACCGCCCGCTATGACTGCGGTGGAGTGTTAAACAAGGTATATATACCCGTGATATACACTTGATATACATAGGTGTATATCACGGGAATACCCAAAGCAAAGAGCTTGACCGATCCACGGTAGCCAGTGGGTTGGCAGTCACGGAAGCCCAACAAGGGAGCCCATCATGGGCAGATTACAATTATGTAATCTTGTATTTATGGTATATATATTTGATGTATATTGTAGTGTATTTGTTATCTAAATTAGGATGCTACACTTACCATAATTGTATAGTTAGAATTATGGTAGAATAAGGTTTTAAGAATAGAATAGGAATAGGATTCTCCTATTTTGTAACTTGTATAAATACCTTTCAATTAATGAAAATAATCAAGGGGATTATTTCTTTCATTCACAATAATTGATTGAAACTTCTATTTGTGGTAAACAATAATGTATGAGATAGATAAAACTAACTAAAGATGGAAGAGAGATGCTCCTGTCTATTTGACTATCATATAAGCATTTTGTATTCTTTCGTTAATTGTTATGAGTTGATGACTTGTGATGCAATATACGAGTCCACCAAATAGTGAGAGAATCAGATTCTCTAACTATTCTATTAGCTAAAGCAATAAATAAGTAACACATGATATTTACGTGGAAACCACCACATTGCTCAAGGGAGAAAAACTACGACTTACCCTAGTAGGATTTCCCCAAAAAACTATACTAAGAACTCAGCAATGTTTAAATTATAACCTCTTGCAACCTAGAAATTAAACTCTTAATCCCTTACCCTTACAATACCTCTATTGCAAGCTCTCCACAATACCTCTATTGCAAAGACAAACCTTTACTAACTCTTGTCAAAACAAACAACTCAAAGACTTGAAAAAAACAAAACGACCTACAAACTAGGGGTGTCAAAATTATCTCGAAAATCGACCGAACCGAACCAATTTTTAGATTTTTTAGTAAAACCGAAGGGTTAAAGTATAAACTAAAATTGTACCGAATAATTAGGTAAGTTTTTTATTTCATAAAAAATACCGAAAAAATACAGAACCATATATATATATGTGTGTGTGTGTGTGTGTGTGTGTGTGTGTGTGTCAATTTTAAAATTATAAAACATGGGCTTTTGGGGAACTACAAGTAATATCAAAACCTAGCTTACACAGTTAAATAAAGGAATTACATGGGCTTACTACTTACTGCTTAAAGTCTAGGATTCAGTATTGCTACTCAACTTCTTCTCAATGATGCTTGTTCGACAAAAAAAAAATGCACGAATGTATGTTTTGAGACTTTATCTTCTTTTTTCTAACCCTTTAAATTTTATTAATTCAAAAGATTAATAGAAGTAGTCAAACATGTTCAACTGTTTAAAAAGTTTAAGGATTGATATTTGAGGCCAAAAGTTATTTCTATTGTATATGAATCAATAAATATCATCTATTGACACCCCTGCTACAAATAACTTCTTGCTAGAAGAGTAGGTTTACAAGTTTGAGAACAAACAAAAAAAGCTCAACAAACTTAGGACTTAAACATATCCTTAGGGACATATGTAATATCCCAAACCAACCCCCTGCATTTCTTCCCTCTTTTGGCATCATAAAAAGAGTAAAGCAATAGCATGAGGAGAATGAACGATAGTAATGGTAACTCATGGCCACTGGGGCAATACTAACATGAGCAAAATCAGAACTAGCATGGTTAAGCAATATTGCACAAGTATATATTAAGATAATTGCCCAAGTGAATAGTCAGATAAAAACATAGTAAATTCAAGAGTACTAGCAAATTAAACAAGTAAACAGTGCCAACTATCAATTACAACCCAAGAGAGATACTTCATAAATGAGGGGATTCAAGAAGTAGGAAGAAAGGAAAGTATGGGAGTATGGGAGAAAATACTGGAAATAGAAACTGCTCATAATCTGGCCATAAGCCTGTCAATCTGGCCACTGGCAGCCCTTTGATCATTGAGCATTTGTTGGGTCAGGTCCCCTACTTGTTTCCTCAGACCGTCTACTTCAGCTTTAAGATGAACATTTTCATTCTTCAGGTCCTCTGAGGTACCCCAGTCCTTTGTGTGTCTGTGACTTTTTTTGAATCTCAACCTTCAAGACAACAATTTCAGAATCCCTTTGAGCCAAAATCGGAATCAACTTGGTAATATCCTATGTTGCCCTTTCTTGGGCCTATCAGATTCGAGATGATGGAGCTGCTCCCAACTCCTCCCTTTCCAGGCACACACTCACACTCCTCCAGAGTGTTCATTGTGAACATATGTGTTCCTAGTGACCATTGTTTCCTTGCATGCCTTGATTCCGAAATGCTTGAAGACCTTAATAAGAAGGAAATTGTAGGCCAAAACCATGTTTGCCATCCTTAGGAGAGATAATTTTCAGCATGTGCTCTAACATTAGAGCAGCAGATATTTTAGAGTGAAGAATTTCAGATTTTCCATGAGGAACAGATCAGGAACAGCAGCCATAGACCTTCTTTCAGAGTGAGGTAGCAACACTTTGTTGACCAATTCAAAAAGAAGCTGAAATCAGGCTTCACATGTTTCTTGAAACCCCGTTCCCCTTTCAGGTTCCCTTCCTACTTGGCTATATCATCTTGAGAAACTTCTTAGAGGTAGATTGCTTAGATACAATGGACAACCCCTCAGTTGGTACTTCCAAAATTCTCCCAAGTGTCTCCTCATTCAATGAAAAGTCAGTGCCATTCACACTTGCAATAAGTTTTTCACCATCATCATTGATAAACAAGGACCCATAGAACTCAGTTACTTCATATTCAATCAAGACAGTCACAGAGCGCTAAAACAGGTGACTCCACATTTGCCCCTCAACCATTTCAAGCTCTTCTACCATCCCAGGCTGGTTTGCATTGTCAGAATCGAAGACCCTTCCTTTCAGGACCTTCTGAGATCTCAGAATCTCTTTTCTCTCATCCTCAGTTAATTCTACCTTTTGTTTCTTGAATGAAGATTCAGGTCCCTCATCCTCAACATTATTTCTCTTCCTTGGGGGGTGAGGTCTTTCCTTCTTTTCTTTTGATCCACGATCCCCAATACCAGTTCTATCAACCTTAGCTGCACCAGGTGCCTCAACCTCAACATAATTCCCTTCTCTAAGAGCATTTTTCCTAAATTTTCTTTTCATAAGTGGAGTTTTCTCCATCTCAAGTTCAGTTTCACTTATGTCGAGCTCCACCACTTTAGCGGGAGAAACTTCCTCTTCATCAATCAACCTATGCATTTATCTGTTTCTTTTCACAATTTTTTCTTTGTTTTCTTTTAAGGGTGATTCCTGTTGGGCTTTAACCTTGCCTCTTATAAGTGGACCTTGCTTGGACTCTAATTTGCTGCTTTCCAATTTGACACTTGTACCTCAGATTAATTTAGTGCCTTGAGGATTTGAAGAACCAGGTTCCCCAGACTGTACTCTATCATTCTCTTCAATACTAGTTGGATCTTTATAATTGATTTGACCAGACCCAGGTGTACCCGATACAGCTTCAGTGACCTATCTCTCAACTTCATGAGATATAATAGATGCACCGGGTTCTTTTGAGATGCTAATGACATAGTTTTTCATTTTTCTTGTCCTCATACGTCCTCACAAAATGGGAAAGCCAAATGAAAAATTCGTACCATTAATAATATTGTCCGAACTTTATTATCACGTGCTTCTGTACCCCCTTCTTTTTGGCATCATGCACTACAAATGACTACTTACCTCCTTAACGTACTTTCTACCAAAGGTTTAGCATCTAAATCTCCCCTTAAAGTTCTCTATAATAAGGATCGTTCGTATTCTCATCTTAGGGTCTTTGGGTGTTTATGCTATTCACTTTTTCCGTCAACTACAATTAACAAACTTCAGGCCCGTTCTACCGCTTGTGTGTTTTTGAGTTATCCGTCTAATCATCGTGGTTACAAATATTTTGATTTATCATCTAATAAAATCATAATTAGTCGTCACGTTATTTTTTATGAAATCCAATTTTCTTTTGCTAAAGTGAGTAGTCCCATGTCGAGTTCGTATAATTTTTTAGATGACGAGGTCTCACCTTATATTATCCACCATTTTTCCGACTTGTCCCGTGACCAAAATACGCCAGCAGGCCACTGCCTGCTGGCCCACAGTCTACCACAGCCACTATTCTACCCAGTGGGCCGATGACACGGTCCAGTACTGATCTCGGTACTGTTCCAGTGTTTCAGCCCAATCCCGAGCCTATTACTATTCATGTTCCAGTTGTTGGGCCAGCAGGCCCACTGCCTGTTGGCCAGTCCGTCCTCGTTCCACGCATTGCCCAAAATTCATCCAATTCCTCTAGTCAAGGGTCCGTTACTCGTAGTTAAAGGGGTATTTTAAAACCACAACAACATTTTAATCTCAATTCTAATGTCCTTAAATTCATCTTCTCGTGTTACTCTATGTCCACATTAAATGATCCGAATTGAAAATTGGCTATAACTGATGAATATAATGCTCTTATTGAAAATAAGACGTGGGAGTTGGTGCCTCGTCCTTCTGGTGTTAATACTATTCGGTCTATGTGGATTTTTACTCATAAAGAAAATTCTGACGGTTCTTTTGAAAGGCATAAGGCTCGTCTTGTAGGTGATGGTAAAACTCAATAGGTTGGCGTGGATTATGGTGAAACGTTTAGTCTAGTGGTCAAACCAGCTACTATTCGTACGATTCTCAGTTTGGCTCTCCCAAAAGCATGGCTCATTCATCAGTTGGATGTGAAAAAATATCTTTTTACACGGTGATCTTAAGGAGACAGTTTATATGCATCAGCCCTTGGATTTTCGAGATCTCAATCATCCTCATCATTTGTGTTTGCTGAAGAAGTCCTTGTATGAACTTAAGCAGCGAGTTTGGTATAAAAGGTTTGCAAATTATGTATCTTCTATTGGTTTTTCTCACAGCCGGTCTGGTCATTCTCTCTTTATATATCATCGTGATACTTCTCTGGCATACATTTTGTTGTATTTCGATGATATTATATTTACTGCTTCGTCTGATAATCTGCGCAAGTCTATCATGACACTTCTCAGTTCCAAATTTGCTATGAAGACTTGGGGCCCTTGAGTTATTTTTTGGGGATTGTTGTCACTCATCATTAGGTGGTCTATTTTTATCACAAATGAACTATGCCGTTGAGATCATTGAAAGAGCTGGTATGTCATCGTGTAAATCTACTTCTACTCTGGTTGATACTAACCCGAAGCTGAGTGCTACATCTAGCACTAAGTTCGAGGATCTCACCCACTATCGCAGCTTGCAGGGGCACTTCAGTATCTTACCTTTACAAAGCCCGATATTACTTATGCAGTTCAACAGGTGTGTTTGTTTATGCATGATCCACAGATTGAGCATATGAATGCGCTCGAACTCATTAAACGATACATCCAGGGCACACTTTATTATGGCTTGCATTTGTATCCTACGTCTGTTTCTACACTTGTATCTTATACATATGCTGATTGGGGTGGCTGTCCTGATACCAGATGCTCGACTTCTGGTTATTGTATGTTTCTTGGGGATAACTTGATTTCGTGGTCTGCAAAACGACAAGCTACATTATCAAGATCTAGTGCACAGGCCGAGTATCGAAGCGTGGCGAATGTGGTGTCAGAATCATGTTGGCTGCGTAATCTTTTGTTAAAACTACACTTTCCTATTCAGAAAGCTACATTGGTTTACTGTGATAATGTTAGTGCAGTTTATCTTTCTGGCAATCCGGTACAACATCAACGCACTAAACATATCGAGATTGATATTTACTTTGTTCGCGAAAAGGTAGCTTGTTGACAAATACGCGTCTTACATGTGCCCTCGCGATACCAAATTGCTGACATCTTTACAAAAGGCCTTCACTCAGTTTTATTTGAAAATTTTAGGGACAGTCTCAGCGTACGACAACCGTCTACTATAACTGCGAGGGTGTGATAGAATATACAGTATATATCCCTATGATATACACGATTTCGACTAATCTTGTACCATAAATAGAAGTATTAAATTATATTATATAATTATCATAATTATAGAATTCTTATACAAGTAGAACTAGAATATTAGATGTTTAGTCCATATTTAAAGATTGTAACTTGTATATATAAATATTTATTCAATAAGAATAATGAAGGAATTAATTCTTTCAATTATGTTAGTGAATACTGGCTGGTCAATGTTATATATATGCATCACAAGGCAATTTTCACCCTACTTTATCTTAATTTATCTCCAGCTGTGTTAACTTATGCAATCTTGGGAAGATCTTACCCATCTTTATTATAGAAACTATCGCTCTGCGATTAGGGCAGCAATTGAAGTTTCTTCATTTCATTCATATCCTGCTAAAAGGGTGGAATAGAACATACAAAATACAAGAGTAAAGTTTCTCTCTGCCCAATTAACGGTATACTAGTAAAGTTACAATTTCGATCTAGTAAACATTTTGATTGCCCTATCATCAGCAATAAGCTGTGTTGAAATTAGGTCCACAAAAGAAGATATCTAACTTCTTGACCCTATCCCACAACTTAGGAACTTTTTTCTTAACTTCAACATTGGCATTTCCCTCCTGGTCATCACCCTTTTTCAGATTTCCAAAACTAAAATTCCTGGTAATCCCAGCAACATCTTCAGGAACTTTAAAGCAATATTTCAGGTTGACTTCTCTTTTAACCTTCATCGATTTGGACCTACGTGTCTTCTGTTCTTCATACTTCACGAGTTGATCATAATACTCCTTGTTCCTCTTCTCCAGCCCATATATCTGTCCTTGAAGATCCTCAATCTTTCGACTTAGCATGCAAACCCTATGATCCTCCGTCATCTTAAAAACGCACCTCGCGAGCTCAGCAGCCTTCCTCTTCATGAACAAAGATTCTGAAGACACCGCTTTGTTTTCCTCCATCAATGTAGCCACCTTGTATCCCAATCTAGCATTCTCATTAAGCAGAATCAACCTCTCCGACTCCATCACATCCAGTAAGCTTTTCTGCAACTCTATCTTCCTTGATGACTCATTGTTTTGCCTTTCCACTTGGTTAAGCTTGTCTAAGACGAAATCATAGTCCACATTTCTGATCACCAAGTCAGCAACAATCATTTCAACATCAAATTTGTTTCGTGTTGAAGGCTGATATGATAATGAACTCTCAGCATCAGAATCAACAATCTCTCCTCCATTGTCTTCCTCATCATAGGTACCATTTTCACTGAAAGTTAATGATGGAATTGGAGAAGAATATCGACGATGATTATGGTTCTTGGCTAGTGCTCGACAGTAGCGATCTGCTAAAGATACATAGCTATTGTAGAGTTCTTGAAGTAAGGCCAAGAGCTGTGGCCGTTTCTGGTAATAGGCGTCTGCGCGTTCTGCAAAACTGTCAGGACTGTCTTTTTCTGGAATTTTAAGAGCCACCTTCTTCATCTTCTCATCCAAATCTAAAGAGCACAAGAACACCCAAACTCAAATAGAATTAGCTAAATGTTAGTGATATGATTCACTTCGACAGTTGAAGAATTTGATATTTGAATTGCATAGCACATTGCTTTCATCTTTTGACCATGTGTAGATAGTGACAAATTTGGACGTAGATGAAAATGAAATCACTAGTTTGAAAACACTACTCTTTCCTACGAATTTAAGAACATCACTATGATATGCAGCCTCAATAGCCAGTAAAAGATAAAGAAAGAATTAACTTAACTAGTTGTCCTTCCCACCGTTCAAACTAAAAATAGCAGGTATATGCATAATAAATGTATAATCCATGTATATAATTATATATAATTAGTGTATAATCTATGATTACTGACTAAAAGTTTTCTCCAATTAAAAGATGTTTTATTTCTTTTTACAGGAAATTACTAATTAATCAACGGTAAAATTAGAATCTTTAGGCAGAGTGGTATACGTTTGGGTGATCCGAATGAGCACTATATTACTTATTTATTTAACTCAAAACCAGACAACATGGTCCTTTTCAAACATATACCTCCATTCTTGTTTACCAAATTTCGTTGAACTTGTGTCCCCTAGCTTAGACACCAATAATTTTGGACAATTTGTAGATTATCATTGATTAAATAATTCATCAGCCCGAAAAAGAATAAAACATTCCTATATACGAGGAGAAATAGTTTCTTTTTTAACTCTTTTCTCAAATATTTTATTGGGAATATTCATTTCAGTAAAGAATACCCAAAAATGGGAGTTATGTAAAAAAGAAATAATTCAAATTCACTTCAGAAAATTTTATGAGATCCTGTAACCCATTAATTCCTTAAAAATAACGAACAAATATTTATTTTAAGCCATGTGACCTCTTTTTTATTTTTGTCGCTACCTAGCTTTTAAGTTACAACATCCAACTAGCATCGATACCCTAATTTCAACACTTTCCTTATCACATGATATCATACTTAGAATTAGGAGTAGAAACAAGATTTTAAATAACATTGGATTCTACATTCAGAAAAATGGCTGTTCTGATCCACCAAAAGGATTAAAAGCAACTACTCTTCTAAGGTACAGAAAAGATTCTATAAAGAAAACAAAAAAAAAAATCGTTTTCATTCTGCAATAATCGACCAAAAGTAAATATAAGTCCCCTATTTCTCCCTCCATTTAGAAACAATTTTAGTATTCAAATTTTAAAAAAAGTTATGTAAAGATTCTAAAGTCTTTATGTAGAAACGTAAATAAGAAAAGGACACAGCTTTTTGAAATTAACTTTATGGTTCTATTATTAATTATCATACATGAGAAAGAAAGTGACCCTTCATAACAGTATGATACCCTATTCCCATATCCTTCCAAAAGAAAGGTAAACACAATATTCATTTTCATAGGGAAAGAAATGTTCAAATCATAATGGACCCCTACAATCAATGCCTTCTTTCTTGCTGCTATCACTAGTCCAATCTTTTACAACATAAAAAGTCTTGAATTTTCAACTTATGTATTTACTACTACTACTACTACTAATCTACAACAACAATTAATCAAATTATGGTACAATTTTCATTTACATCTTGAAAAAATGTTTCTATGTAGGTGTAAAGAGAATTAAATAGTTTTCATGTACAAATTCGAATCTTGTCGCACCCAAATCGTGTGGCCTAGTAATAAATGAATTAAAAAAGAATTTATAAGATTTTAAATTCAAATCCAAGTGAAGACGTAAAATAATGTAGGTAATTTATTTCTATTTGCTCAAAATTTAGTGTATAAAATTAACCGATATTTAAATTGTCTGACAGTCGCAGGTCTTGATAAGAAAAAAGTATATTTGAATTTCCCAACAACAAAAAGTTGATTTTAAGCTAAGAAGGATAAAGGGGCAGACTTATTACACGGTTTGAATGGTGTCAACCGGCCCTTTGAATTTTTCAGTTATATAAAATTAATGCTCCAGTGTGGTAACAGTCTCTGGAAGAAATGTGAGAAAAAACTACGTATAATAGAACTTTGTGATTCTAAGACTTTATCTAATCTGAAAGACATATGAAAATAGTGCACTGTCGCCCTTTTTATAAAATTAATAAATCCAATAAATTTTTTACACAATTAATTAATAGAAGAGGTAAAGAGAAGAGTAGTATATGAATGATTACCAGCAACAGTGCAAAGAAGCCAAGAGGGTCTACTGAAACTTCTCCTTTTTGTGTGATATGAAGAAGCCATTGATGAAACTGGACTTAAGTCCTTTCTCTCTGCCTTCAGTTTTGCTTTCATTTCAACAGGCAAAATAGGACCCTATACTATTCAAAAAGGCCTTCACATCAGTAATAATATAATTTTTCCATTATCATCTCTTTCATCAATTAATGATAAGCACAAAAAGAGTATTACATAGAGAAACTGAGTCTCTGTTGCAATTTCCATTACTACATTGATATAACCCAGTATAATATAAAATAGAAATGCACACACAGTACACTTAATGATCATATTAAGGTATCCTAGGGAAACAGTACAGAACAAAGAAGAATAGAAGCTTAATAATATGTAGTATAATATAAATGCAGATAACGAGGTTAAAAGATGATGGCAAACTTAAAATATAAGTACTATTATTAAATGCCACTATGATTAAATTCACACCCCCACCTGCGAGATTACACTGGGTATGTTATTATTGTAGTATGATTTAAACAATTTAGCTTCAAACAGCTTCTCCTGCCATATTTTAATTTACCACTTTAACATCCCTAGAAGATATGATCTGAGTTTGATAACAATGATAAAGTTGAAACCTTAAAAAATATTACATTTCAGTGATAAAAACAGAGAAATCTTAGTGAAGTTGAAATATTTAATCAGTAAAAGTAACAAAAGATGAGAGATAATTGTTACCTCAAAGACACAAACTAGTTGATGCTACTGAAAAAACCAAATGCATGTTTAGGCGGAGTAGCAAATCCAAATAATTATAGAGTGAATAAAAGGGTGGTTCTTTTTAAAAGTGATGGTCTTTTGGGCTTTTTTGGGTTTTGTGGGACTGTTTGGGTTGGAGATGAGGAAATCAAATAGTTTCTTGCTGATTAAACCCCGCACATGACGATTTGATTTTTGGCGAATCAGCAGCTGCCACGTTTTAAAGTCTGTATTTCACATTTAATGCAGCTGCTAGGAAGTAGGAACAGAGTTGATGGACAGGTCAATTGGTCAAGGAGGTGCTTCTCTTATTCTACAGGCTACAGTCCTATGTTTGAAAAAAATAATCATTTTTTGGTCTCCCATCTAGTTCAGATATAATAAGAGATGGCAGTGGATCATGGATCCAATGAATCTAGATTCATTTTATAGGATATGGATCTTCAAAATTTGGATCTGATGGATCCGGATCGGACCCGGATCCATTTCTGATGAATCGGATCTGGATCTGAATCTTATATTTGAGATTCGTATCCGATCCAGATCCGACCCGTATATCCATTTTTTATTAAATATATTCATAACCTAGAATGTAATTTTATAAGTATTTTCTTAAAATTGCTAAGCACATCCTTGCAAGTTTAATTCTCAAAACAAGTTTAATTTATCCCCGCGTTAACTGAAAACCCAAAAAATAAAGAGGTAACTTCGATAATAAAATCAATGTTATATCAGTGAATGACTAACATCTCCATAGACAAGTAGTTAAAATTATATTCACTTCATTTGTGAAGATTCCAAGCACATTCAAGTTCTG
Source organism: Anisodus acutangulus (assembly GCA_029783415.1). Classification (NCBI taxonomy): domain Eukaryota; kingdom Viridiplantae; phylum Streptophyta; class Magnoliopsida; order Solanales; family Solanaceae; genus Anisodus; species Anisodus acutangulus. The sequence goes on along the minus strand of CM056497.1, from coordinate 15,387,436 downwards.
CATTGTGGAAATACTAGTCAGCATTTTCCACAACTATTGTCATTGTCCAACATTTTCAATTAATAGCTCACAATCAAAACGAGACAACGAGCAAAATATCTCATATGAACATTTCAAAATTGAAACACAGTAAACTGTTAGCTAAGTAAAAATCGTTTGTTAGTTCAAAAAAAAATTCTTAGCAAGGTAAAATATTTTACATGTGGATCCAGATCCGATCTGTGGATCCAATGGATCCGAATTTGGATATGATTTTTATGGACCCAACGGATCTGAATCCGGATCTGGATTCAGGTATGAAAACGGATCTAGATCTGGATCTAGTAGGATCCGGTCCAGATCCGATCCGTTGCCATCCCTAGATATGATACTTGTATTTGGATCCGGCTAATCTGAATTTATATGACTAATAATTGTTCCCTATTATTAGAATTCTCTTTATTTTTTAGATTCGAATTCGAAACCTCCTATCAAGGGTAAAAAGTTTATCGTCTTAATTTTTGGTGATTATGTTCTAACCCAGGAAAAGGGGAAATCACTATATTACCGGTATAGGGGTCATTTGGTAGTTGATTAGGAGTTAAATTATTCATGGATTAAATCTTACATAAATCATATATGTTGGTAGCATTTTTTTTTAGGTATATATACACGTTATATACACTTATCATAAGGAGTGTATATCACGATTTTTCTTTCACTAATATTGTATTTAGTTGCAATTTAGAATTTCGCATAATCAATATATATTTAAGTTATGGTGAAATTCATGTATTATTTTATATAGGATAGAAGATGGAATAACTAATACATGTATAACTAATCCATGCATAAACTAATACATAGATTCTCTCACAACTAGTCTTTGTATTACTAACTCTAAGAGGTCGTTTGGTAGCTGGTTAGGAATAAGTTATTCATGTATTAAAATCCCGCATAAATAATATTGTGTTTGGTAGCTCGTTATGAGGTGAATTATTAATGTACAAAATTAGTATTGTGTTTGATTTGTAATTTAGAAACACACATAACTAATACATATAAGTCATGAGGGAATCTATGTATTATTTTATACAGAGCAAAAGGTGAATTAGTTAATTGATGAATAACTAATACTCCCATGAATATCTAATCCCTGCATATAATAATACATAACTAATTTATGTATTACTAATATATGCATAACTCTAACCAGCTACAAATAACCTCTAACCAATTACCAAACAACCCCTTAAAAGTGTCTACAATAACATCTTATATGCGTGTCATGATTTTCAGCTTGAGATTACATTAATAAACTGGTACGATTTTATGGAACGTTTCCTCGTAAAATTAACTTTTATTGCAGTACAAATAGTTGTTTTTTCTATTATTACTTGATAGTTCAAATTTCAAAATAAGTTATCGTGAGAATTCAGAAGATATTATTTAGGGGTGGGCGTATATCGGTTCGATTTGATTTTGTATCCGAAAAATATGAACCGAATAAAAATCGGTTTTTTTAAAAAAAAAAACGAATACAACTTTTTTTTAAAAAAAATCGATATGTTCGGGGAATTTTTTTATTTTTTTTTAAAATTGAATTTCCAAAACTGAAATTAACATTCACACCTACACTATCATGAAATTTCGACGTTGAAATCTATTGTATATCGTGAGATGTTTACTAAAGAAAAAGGAAAATTAGAAATCGATTTGGGGGAAAACACAAATTGATTAGGAAAACAGACGTTTTTCTAAAAATTGGCTGCGCCAAACCACCTTTCGGCCGTTTGACTGGCCCCGTGTCGAAAAAATACGCAAAATAAAAAAATCGGGTAAAACGGACATCCGAGCGCAGAGTTATGACCATTTAAAGTTTTATCAATTTACAACTATTTTTTCTCCCTACATTTTATGTCAATGCTTCCGTGATATGTTAATCAAGTTCATGCCGCATGCAACTTCCATAAAAGCATCATAGATTAATTTCAATTGATATGATTCAAGAGATAGTAGTAATAAAAAATAAAAAATAAATATATTTAATTCGGTTTTTCGGTTCGGTTCGTATCCAAAATTTAAAAACCGAACCGAATCACTAAATCCTGATTCGGTTCGATTTTTTTTTAAAAAATCGAGAAAAAATTCGGTTCGGTTCGATTTTTTCGATTCTCCGGGATTTTTGCCCACCCCTAATATTATCTCTAGTACTAGACTACTAGTACATGTCTACTTGCTTGAATACTGGGGCAGGTGAGTGTGATCAGATCAGTGTTGTTTATTTTTATTTTTTTTATATTCAGTTTTCCGGCTTACGTCAGACTATTCCTGGAGATAGTCCTGATCCCTCAATACTACTACCAGTAAATCGCCCAGAAGAGAACAAATTGCTCCCACCAAGATTCGAACTCACGCTGCTGACATGAAAAAGGATTCTACGTGTATCTCGCGTTGCACGTTTTCTTCAAGACGGAGCTCTAAAACAAGTTAATGTTGTCCATTTCTCTACTGCCTTTGACATGGGATGTTTGCACAAAATGGACACGAGTTTAAAGAGTGACCTCAAAAAAGGCACATGTTGCAGACAACACTTGAGGAGCTTCGGCCCAATGTCAACCACCTCAAATATTTGGTTAAATGAAAGAGAAGTTGCGGACCGGGCAGTAACATCCTTCTGTGCCATCAGAAGAGAAAAACGTTCCAAAATTGCTCTCTGGTTTGCGAAATTATCTACTTTTACCCTCCGTTTAAAGTTGGGGTCAACTATGCCTTCACCATTACAAAACTGGCAATCATTTTAAAATAAAATCAAAAGAAAAAGGTCCAAAATTATCCCCAGGAGTTGCAAAATTGTCTAAAGTTGCCCCTTTACAATATGTAATGGACGTGTTGGAACATATTCATGCGGCAAAAGAGTTCGTTCACTCTTGTATGTTGCACACAAGAATTAACACAACAAACTATAAAAGGTCAGTGCGCACTTTCGGACATGGGGAAACGAATTACACTTGAGAACACGTACGCAGACCATCAGGCTTCACGCAAAGAACACAAACTCCATGCCACTTGATATGTCATCAGTTACATGTCTAGAAGCTGAGTTAGAAGATACCTTAACTGTCAATTTTACACGTAAACATGAGCAAAAGCCAAAAATTTCTATCATGTAATACAGGTTTCTACGACGTGCTCGTTTGTTCCTTTGAATTCTGAAACAGGTCAAGAGAAGAGAAGAGAAGAGAATTGGAGGTATGACAACTTTGTCGAGTGCCAAATTGTGTGGATAGTAGATGCTGTCTGAACCAGTCCAGGCACTAAGCAATAGACTAAGCATACATCTCATCAGAGGTGAAAGAGTTACTCCTGGGAATTTCCATACCGGCATTTAATTTCTTCCCCTTCTATAAGCCTCTCTACTGCATCTGAAGGGAGACCAACCAATTCCAGCGTCTTCTCCCAGACTTTGGAAGAAGTTTCAACATTATGGGCTTCTTCAGAAGCATTTGTCGGCCGACAATCGTGGGAAATGTATGCACACACTGGCCAGTCATCTGCTTTCAGCATTTCACAATACTCGGAAATTTGAGGATCTGTAGCGGCAAACAAGGTACTTCGAGAACCTGCAGCAACCAACCAATTTGAGTAATATGCATGGAGATCATTAGATAAATAATTAGACTGCACATGCCGAATAACCAAGCAATTAAATAAAAGAAGGGGCCACTAGGACTTTCCCTGAGACCAACATCTTAGGGATGCACTACACAAAAGAATGCACACATAGCTCGGTCTTTATCTCTTCTCCCATTTGATATTTCTGATGAGATGCACTCCTGCCTTTTCCCTTCTTATACAACTTGGTTATTTAACTAAACTTAACTTGCATGGTCCTTCAAGCTTCTTTTATATGCTCTTTTACTCATATTTCCTTTCGCGGTTGAGTTGTGTAGTCTTCTTACCTTCTCTAAAAGCATCAGTTCACCACTGCAGAAAACGATCAAACAAAGTTGATATATTCGTCGTTTATGGAGTACTACAAGGATAATAGGTTTCCTGCATCGTCTTGGCTAGTGGTGATTCTTCCACATCCCTACCCTATTGGCGACGACCAGGGGCGGATTTACAAGCCCGTCTATGAAATCGGCAGAACCCAGTATATAATTAATTTATCTAGAACCCAGTAAACTGTCTTTTTTAGAACTCAGAAACCATTTAGCTCTGCCTCTGGTGACGACCAACATGAGATGCGCAGAATAATCAAATGAAGAACTGCATGGTATTGGAACTGTGCATTTGAGACTCTTCAACGAAGCTTGTGTAACGTCATTACTTCTTTTTGATAATGTCATAACTTTTAATTAGGGACAAACTCCATCAGACAGCAAATCGGAGCTGCTATGGAATTCGAGTTGTGTAGTTCCACAAGCCTAACTGCCTTAACTCAAGGAACCCTCACCCCTCCACCAGGTGTTACTGAAAAGAGGAAACTGGTTCAATGGCAAGAAAATGGGGAACTATTTAGTCTAAGCCTCAATACTCTAAATAGAGTTGTGATACATTATATTAGCTTTTCTTTACTGCAAGAACATGCAATTTACACGGCAAATCTTTAAACCAGAAAAAGTCGGGACTTAATTATAACATACCTTCTTCAGCATTGAATATAAAATAGGGTATTAGACGATAACCAACTTGCAAAAACTGAGGAAGATCCCTTGCCTGCAATTTTTATATGTGCAAACTTGTAAAGAAGTATCATAAAAAGGAACAAAAAAAATGGAAACTGAAAGAAGAAAATCATATCCAAGGAATTTAGAACTCTAGCTCAACATATTTTGCAATATTACATTTGCAAACTAAGGCTTGGATCTAATTCAAACAGGGTTTTTCTGTAGCATAGTTACTCTCAAGGAGGTCCAAGATGCATGAGATGAGAGGATTTAGCAGTCTAGTGTAGGGGAACATATCACATGACCTAGTTAACTGTCGATGAACTTGAAACAACAGTTTAGCAAAACAAATCCAAAGAAGATGGATTTTTGCATTTTAAATAATAGAACAACAAAACATACCCACTGTAATCCCACACAGAGTTATGGTAAATTTAACCATTCAAATAATCCTCACTGTCAGATTATCCAGTCAGAATACCCTCTTTCCTGATCTTACAAGCTCAGAGTAGGTCAAAGGATATCTCAGAATTGAATTATGATTTCGATATGCATGACACAAAATGACAGGAGAGCACATACCACCTACCAATACCCCATCATGTTTCAAAGTATACACGCTCCCCTAAAGCAGAGGACTAAGACAGTACTACTTTTATTTCAGGATATAGGTACTACTTTTATTTCAGGATATAAGACAGTACAACTTTTATTTCAGGATATAGGCGGCCATAAAAAAAGGTTTGCGGTGCACTTTACAAGCTTAATGTATCCCAACGCATGAAGCAAGAGTTTTTTTTTTTAATGAAGAGCGCATGAAGCAAGAGTTATACTCTTCATCAGCAAAAATAAGCAAGAATCTGTAGTTCCTTACATACCATGGATTCCTCAGATGCATACTGGTATTGTGTTATGAAATCATTCATCGTAACAATGTTCCACTGGCTTAGTTTCAAACTCGAGGATCAAGAAGCCTCAAGGCCGGTCAGTGAAAATCTACTACTCCATTAAAATCCCAGAATTGTTATATCTTCACAGATTCAAGAACTGACTGCTAAAATAAATTGAGAAGTGTATACACCCTGGGCCCTTAAGGTACCAAGGACATTTTGTGAGGTCATTTACAAACTTTCAGACATATACATGTTTCAGTTGGGTAGTAAGAGTAAGTTTATTTTCATCCTTAGGCGCATTAAATCTCATGCTATATTTAGATAAATATTATTGGGTTCGAGACTTTCTTTTCCAGATTAAACTGGTCATCACTCTTAGGGATTGGAAGTTCATTAGTAGTAGTATACATAAAGATGGAGCATCAATCTTTTTGTATTATCTGATAAGAAGCATTTAAATCTGTGAGATTAATTTGAACGAGAAAGGTGTGACGGCATTCCTAAGTTCTGTCCTTGAACAACTAAATCTATGACAAACTTGAAAAAAATTCTAGTAGGATCCACCAACGAAAAGATTACATCAAGCACCAATCTTTACAGGCACAGGCACCACATAAAGCAACATCTCACATCATCTTAATTGGCCCTTTTTGGCATTTAAGTTGAGCATGTTAAGGCTGACTAGTGAATGGCCAAGTCTAATTGGGACCATAATCTCTTCTAGAGAATTTTTGTAAAACGAAACCATGTGAGGCTCTTCAAGTCAAACAAATATATATGCATTTTTTTGATAAGGAAACAAATATATATGCATTAAATAACGGAAGCTGGAAGTGTTTCACATGGAATCGTTTACATGTATCCGACCCCGGTGTATGCAAGTATCCGGGTTGAGTAGGTCTACCTTTTTAATAATCTCTAGTGAATATTGAAGGATTTGCGCAAAATTAATTTGAAAAAAGGATCTGGACAAATTACCGCACTTATCACACACGTTTGACACGGGTACATCAAGACCAGGCATCACAATAACATAAAAGATGGTAACTAGAGAAACAAATAGCTCAAGTTATTAAGAACTTACAACATTGGTTAGAACAATTCCAGGAGTATTACATACTACACTTATGCCAGCTTCAGCAGGTAGCCTCTTATGAAGGAGGCTACTGAACATAACCTGCACTTCTTAACCACAGTGGATTAGTCACTTGAGAGGAAATTGTAGCATCTCAATTAATGATAACACGACAAGCAAAAGACCATTAGCAAGTAATAGCTAATAACATTTTAGAAAATACCTGAGCAAGCTTGCTGCCCCCATATCCCACTACACTGGTGTACTTTCTCTTTCCAGATACAACATTCATATCTTCTGGATCGACAAACCCAACATAGTGCATCTACACAGACGAAATAAACTATACTCCTGTCAGCAGCCGTAACATTAGCATTAAACTGAAGTGGATTCAATCACTTAAATTACAAGATAAATTTATTTCACAGCAACTACATCCACCCCTCCTCAAACTTCGAGACTTGGTTTCGTTGGAGAATAGTCTCAATAACGTCTGCTTCGTCCTTTTATTTCACTTTCAATCCCAAATTTGACATATTATAGGATTTAATAGCTACCACTTCTGCTTGTAACCCAGATCATAAAGAAAATCAATAGTAAGTACCCCAGATCATAAAAAAAAACCAACATGTTCAAGTCAAAGCAAGACTAAGACAAAGCCTGACCAAAACGTTACCAACAATCAACAGTTTAAATTCGAACTAAGAGAATAAAGAAAGGCAAGTACCAACAAGCATATTAAGCAAAGAGAATCAAGAATGCAATTATGGATACATCATCTCACAGCCTATAGGCATAGCATTATATATCCACAGTCAAATTGGATGAGTAAATCAAACAATAATGACGCCCCAAAGACATTGTCCAAAAGGAAAAGTTCAAGCCCACAAATTTAAGGGCACCCCACAGTTTTTGAAACCTGAAGTCAAATTTACTCTTACACCTATTCGTTCCATTATGCGGCGAAGTTCAGCAAGTCTTTATAATATGTATCTTTCTTTTTCGAATATATTCTTAACACATACACCAGAAATCTTACAAGGAAAAGATCTAGGACAGGCCACTCAATTTCCCAACCAGTAAAATATCTTTTCTGCTCAGACTTTTCATGAGAAAGGCAAAGGCTTCCAAAAAAGAAAAGGATGAAATAATGAAGTCTATGCTGAACCACCTTCATATTGCTGTTTATCATTGCTTCAACCAAGCTAATGGTTTATACTATTTCAAATTAATGCATATTAGATAAAACATTCTCACCAGTGCTGAAACTCCAGTTTGCAACTTATTTTGAAGTATCCATATCATGGGGAAAATGGGATCATACAAAGCAGTAACTTAGTGCCAAAAGTAAGGAGAAAAAAATTGAACGTATAACATATTCATCTATAGAGGGGGCATATTGCTAAGACTTACAGTAGAGTTCACGTTAATAATTCGGCTTGGAGAACCTCTAATAAGTGATGGTAAAAGCAATATGGAAAGCATAGCCGGAGCTAGATGATTCACTTGCATGTGTTCTTCATACCCATCTTTTGAAAACTTCTGTGGTTCTGTAGAAAACAGCATGATTCATTAGCTTAAGTTAGAAGACTCAGAAGTGAAGTCTCACAAGTTTCCAGATAAAAGCATGTGCACTCACTCAGCTATCAATCATTCCGATTCCATCTAAAGGAGAAAACAGGTAAGAAGCTGTACCAATATATCTATTGCGGACACCATGTATTGTCCCTGTTTAAACTGCTAAATGCACCCACACTAGCCAAGCATTAGTGCATTAGCAGAGAAAAACATGGTAATGCAAGACAAAAAGGGAAGTCAGGCTAAGACAACTACATCAATACAGGTGACCAGCATAGGATTTTCTGGTTACCTATTATCATGATCCGGAGCTTTGGTACACGCATGAATGTGAACATGATGAACATGATGAACATCTAAAGTTGTTCTTGAAAGAAAAAAAATTCTAGGAACATATAACTTCCATCTGAAGGTGCATATTAAAATATTCAATCATAAACTTATAGTTACTACAATAACCAATTCCACCGATACAACAGTTAGCTGTGTTTTGACCAAGACATGTAGACTAACCGTTGCAACTAGTCCTAGGATAGTATAACATTTTACATTAATTTTACACTGTATAATAATGCTTGAGTGAGCTAATAGGACGTAAGCATGACAAGGTGATTATCCAGTTAAAGACCCAGATGCTAATGCTACAGGCTCTTCCACCTCAGCATCAGACATGAGACATCCTTCATATTATCCATATCAGGAAAGTAACTAATATACTCCCTCCTTCTCAGTTTAAGTGTCTTACTTTCCTTTTTGGTTTGTCTCAAAACGAGTGTCTTTTCTACATTTAGTAAGTTTTCTAATTCCAATGCAAGTTTAAGACCACAAGATTTAAAAGATCTCACACATCTTTAATTTAAGACCACAAGATTCAAAAGTCTCCCTTTATTTCTTAAACTCTGTGCCAAGTCAAACTAAGACACTTAAACTCCCTTTACTGCTGAAGTTCTTTTTTTTTATCTAGTAATACTAATAACCCCACTTGTGGGATTACACTGGGTTTGTTGTTGTTGTTGATCTAGTAATAAAATTTTATAAACAAAGGGTATAAAACACATGCATTCAAGAAGTATACCAAAAAGTAGAAAATCTTGCAAACTTTTCTGAAGTTCTTATTTGGCATAAATCATAAATCATCTTTTCATATTTACCAGGTAGCCCTAGTGAATTCCATAACTTATGACCTGTCTGAAGCTGGTAATGGACCATTTAAGATCATTATCATCTCAACTATGGAAAAATTCTTAGAATATCCCTGTAGAATAAAAATAAATCACTGATGTATTTGGTGTTGCATGAATCTGACATATACACTAACTCCTTTTTTAAATGGCTTGGCATATATTCTAACTTATCACATATAAAGATTTAATGCCTTGATTTTCAGAGGCTTAGTTACATGGAAATAGATATTTATATAAAACTCCACATATACCATAAACTTCTTAACTAAGGAAACAAACAGAAAACTTGACCACATGATGAATACGCTGAAAGATGCAAACACGCTATGAGATTTGACAGATTCAAAATGGCTATCAAGTAAGAAGTGGCAGGTTTTTATTTTTTATCTTTAAGTAAGAAAGGCTTTATGATATAGCTGAAACCGAATAGTTGTCTCAAGGTATTCCAGCTTAAATATCGCACAAAAAGAGTGGACATTTTGGTTAATACCAATTAATAAGAAGAAACTAATACCACACTAACCTCCAATCGAGAATATGCCAGCATTGTTGATGAGAACATGTAATGGTGCCATGCGGGCATTCCATGCTTCTGCAAATCGTGCAACAGAATCCAAAGAGAGAAGATCAAGCTCCATGACCTTGCAACAAATGAGAACCATATTCATTTAGGATAATATTCTCATGACATTGAACGAGATTCATTAACACTAACTTAAAAAAATTCTTGAAATTTACACATTTGTAAGAAACTAGCAAACAGCTGTACTCTTCCTAGCCATACTTGATACTACTACGAAATGACAGGCAATATACCTCAATGTTGAGTGGAAGGCCCTTGCCAGACCAATCTTCCTGCCATTTCCGTATTAATTCCTGCGCACGATTTGTGTTTCTGACAGCCATAACCACATGTGCTCCTGCTTCCGCCAACTGCCTGTCTAATGCAAAAGTAAAATATTTATACATTAGAGAAAATGGATTAGAACTTGTTCCAAATCCTTGTATCTGAAAGATGGGTGAGAAGAGATTAACAGATTCAACAGAATAATGAAGATAACGATATAAAGAAAGGGCACATGGAAAACCATATGGTGTAACACTATTGCTCACAAAAAAGTTACGCATCAACAGACCCTGATAAATGGATACCCTTAGGATAATCATGTTAGGTAACAAATACTGTGGGATGTGGATTGGATGAGAAATTAACTCGCTGCCAGATATGAAACACAGATGTATCCTTTTTTGTTATGATTTACTAAATATGAAACAAAAGAGCATTGGGAAAAGAAATAGAAAATTGAATGACTCTTAGTAAAGCTCGACTACGAATTAGATGGATCAACTGTCAGTACTTTTCAGCTCAGAGGCAAAAAAGGAAACACTGATAACGGAAGAAGATAAATTCTGATTCAGCTTTCTTTGATTCAGGAGAACAAAAGTTATTCGTGTCTCCTTTTACCTTTAATAGGTATTGTACATTCTGGATTTTATTCTTTCATTAGCAGTTGGCAAGTTCAAAGTTATTCTGTCGATTTGTTATTTATATATAATTTTGCTAAATGCATTTCACAGCTTTCTCAAAGCTATATAATAAAAGGGCTGGACTGTTTACAAGCTCCAGATTGTTTTCCAATGGGAATTAAGGGAAGAATAATTGTTTCATCAGGCACATAAATAGCAAAGTTATTTCATCCAAAAGTTTAAATATGATATCCCAAAAGGACATTTTTTCTAATAAGGAAATACCAGAAAGCGGCATGTTACTTACGAAACATTAAATAACAAATGATTATCTCTTTCATAGATCAACCTCACAAACCATCTTGTACTCTTGAATAGCCCTAGAGTAGGCATTCTGTATCACCTTTTCAACCTTTTTTATCCCCTTGAACTATTAAAGTTGTCCCAGAACACTTCCCACATGATTTGATACGTAGCTGATATCAAGTCTGTGGTGCCATTTACCGTGAGATGTCAAGCTTCAAACAAAACGGCATTAAAAGAGAAACAAATACTAGACAAATGCAAAGGCATTGTTTCCCAAGCTCTACACTTTTTAATGGTACTTTGCTGTGAGCTATAGTCAGTTTAAGAAATTACAATTGAACCAAATTCGCTATGCTATCTCCTAGAGATAACCATATCAGAGGACAGCCAAATTCGCAATGTTATCTCCTAGAGATAACCAAATCAGAGGAGGAAAACGATTGCTAGCACTATTGGGAATTACGGGAACACTAAATGCTCGGGAAGCTACACTGACAACAATATTCTTGGCATTCCAAGAAAACAACAGCCTTTTTCTCCATTCCTGTGACCAGACGGTGGAGCGCCTAAAGCAACTTACAAACTCCGAGCATGACACCAATTCCAAGGTTTTAAAGACACCAAATTTCCCTCCCACTTGAAACCTATTCTCCTTCTGTGATAATCCAAAATGGCTGATTAAAGTCCAAAAGGAAGTGTATTAAACTACATAGTTTCTTTAACTCGAAAAGAACAAAAATTAATAACCAATTCTATACATGCACAACTGTAGTTGATTGAAAGTCAATTTAGGAAGTTTCATCTAGGACAACCATTGCAAGCAAGTATTATGAATTAGTAATGTATTCCAATATAAAGTTCACTCTGCAAGGAGAACAAGTGCAAGTTTCAAATTAAAGTGCACAGTGCAGCTTCAAATAGCAGTAACTTCCAAAGCAACATATCTTATTAGAATTGAGACTTTAACGAGACAACAATAAGCACCAAAAAATTCAGTTCTGCCATCTTTTGTTGTTGATAAACCACAAACAAGTACATAAAAAAATTAAAAAATTGAGATGAGACTTGAAAACAATGTAAGCTAAAGTGTGAGTGTCAAGTGTTGGTAAAAATAAAAGAGTAAGAACTTGGTGTATATTGTGGTCAAGTTATAGTGTTCAAGTCTTGGTGTAATTACTTTTACAATAATAAAGTAATTACATTTTTCACGTGTTGTGTTGTCTAACAAGTGGCATCAGAGCCAGGTCGGTTCATACCAAAGAGTCGTTTGTTGAGTTTCTTAGAGTGTTCGTGTGTGGTTTAGTACTACAGAGCTTGTTGTCGAAATCAAGCTTTCTTGGTAAAAATAGAATTTTAGCCAAGACACGATGGGTGACCTTCAAGCGGTCAGTGGAATCAAGAAACTTAACAATCAAAATTACAACACGTGGTCGATGCATATGGAGGCATATCTCCAAGGCCAAGACTTGTGGGAGATCGTTGGTGACAATGAGGTCACACAACCAGAAGACGCAACCGCTCTGAAGAAATGGAAGATTAGAGCTGGCAAAGCCATGTTTGTGATTCGGACCACAGTTGAAGATGAAATGTTGGAGCACATCAGGCCGGCTAAGACACCGAAGGAAGCATGGGATACTTTCGCAACATTGTTCACCAAGAAGAATGATACGAGACTGCAGTTTCTGGAGAACGAGCTTCTCTCTATCAGACAACGCGATATGACGATCAACCAATACTTTACCAAGGTAAAATCTCTTTGTCGCGAAATTTCTGCATTAGACTCTGCTGCTGGCATGTCAGACGCTAGAATTAGAAGAATTATTATTCATGGATTAAGGCCAGAATATAGAAATTTTATTGCTGCAATACAAGATTGTTGAATTAGAAAACTTGCTAGCTGACCAAGAAGCGTTGGCTAAGCAAATATCTAGAGTCTCATTAAAGAGTGACGAAGAAGCACTCTATAGTGGTGATAAGAAAGGTCGATCCCGACCAAATGCTAGTAGAAATTCTAGAAAACATGATGACAAGGATAATCATCATGGAAGCTCCCAATCAGGGAGAGCTCAAAAGAAAGACAACTGGGGTGGCCAGTCAAAGAATAACAATAAGTTTGATGGAAAATGTTATAACTGTGGAAAAAAGGGCCACATGGCTAAAAGTTATTGGTTCAAGAAGAACACTGCAGAAAGCAATGCAGCCACGTCAAATGCAAGAAAGACAAGCGATGAAGAGTGGGACGCTGAAGCATCTTTCACAGTGGAGGAAGAAGAATTAGCTCTGGCAGTTACCGTTCCTGGAACTATCGACTACAATAATGATTGGATAGTCGACTCTGGCTACTCAAATCATATGACATGAGATAAAGAAAAGCTACAGAACATGACTGAGTACAAAGGTGGTCGAGTGGTGGTGACAGCCAACAACTCAAGACTACCAATCGTTCACGTCGGAAAAACAACAATCATGCCGAGATTCAGTCCGAAAGAGGTTTCACTCCAGGATGTCTACCATGTACCTGGGATGAAGAAAAACTTACTATTAGTAACGCAACTTACGGCATCAGGCCACCATGTTGTATTCGGACCTCAAGATGTCAAGATCTTGATATCTATCAAGATCTTGAAATCTCTGGAACACTGATGATGAGAGGACGACGCTTAGAGTCTGTCTATGTAATGTCAGCAGAGTCAGCTTATGTAAACAAGACTCGAAAGAATGAAACAACTGATTTGTGGCATGCAAGACTTGCACATGTAAGCTATCACAAACTCAAGGTGATGATGAAGAAATCTATGTTGAAAGGTCTTCCTCAACTCGAGGTCAGAACAGAGACCATTTGTGCAGGTTGCCAATACGGTAAGGCGCATCAGTTACCGTATGAAGACTCAAAAGTTCAAAGTCAAAGCACCGTTGGAGCTGGTCCATTCTGACGTATTCGGGCGAGTCAAGCAATCATCAATCAGTGGCATGCAATACATGGTTACATTCATTGATGACTTCTCACGGTACGTATGGATTTTCTTTCTAAAAGAAAAATCAGAAACCTTTTCAAAATTTAAAGAATTCAAGGAAATAGCGGAAGGAGAACTCGGCAAGAAAATCCAATGCCTCCGAACAGACAACGGTGGTGAATATACATCAGATGAGTTCTCTCAATACCTACGAGAATGCCGCATACGTCATCAATTCACATGTGCAAATACGCCACAACAGAATGAAGTAGCTGAGAGGAAGAATCGACATCTTGCAGAGATATGTCGAAGCATGCTACATTCGAAGAATGTTCCAGGAAGATTTTGGACAGAAGGTATGAAAACAGCAGCTCATGTCATCAATAGACTTCCTCAAGCGAAGTTAGGGTTCGTTTCACCCTTTGAAAAAATGTGGCAGTAAGTCACTTTCTAGTATTTGGCTGTGTGTGCTACGTGTTTGTGCCAAGTCATCTACGTAGCAAATTTGATAAAAAGGCGATACAGTATATCTTTGTGGGATACAACATCCAAAGGAAAGGGTGGAAATGTTGCGACCCAACAACTGGAAAGTATTATACATCAAGAAATGTGGAATTCGATGAGGCAGCATCATGATGGTCACCTCAAAAGGAAGAGTTACCAGATTCCAAGGAAATAGAAGACAATTTGCAAAAGAAGATGGGGAGCAAATTGTTGAAGTACATCCAAGTCCAGAAAACCATCATGAAGATCAAAGTAAGGAAGAAAACACTGAGGACGAGGCAACACAGAATCTGTGGCAAACAGGCATGCATCAAAGAGTAGAAGACTGTCAACCAGAAGGAGTAAGCCCACAACCTCGGAGATCGACAAGAGTTCGAAAGCCAAATCCCAAGTACGCCAATGCTGTTGTAGCTGAAGAAGAGTTAGGGATGCAAAAACAAATTAAGTTGGTGCTGAGGGGAGTGTTAAAAGTCATCATCAACTTAATATTCAAGACAATGGATAATCAATCTAGAATGTTCAAGTAGTTCTAGAGAGTTGAAAGAAGAACTTTAGGATGAAAGTTCTAGAGTGGAGTCTAGAAAGAATAACTTTAGAAATAAATAGAAGAGTGATTCTAGAAAAAGATAGTGAGGAATATTCTAGAATAGAGTAGTAATTAAGTATCCTAACTAGATTCTTCCATCACCACCTATAAATAGAAGTGGTCTATTTGAGTTGTAATTAAGTCGGTAAGAATTTCTCAAGAAGTGAGAGCAAGTCTCAAGTGTGCATCCAAAAAGTGTCCAAGTGAGTCTAAAGTGTGGGTAAGCTTTAAGTGTGAGTGTCAAGTGCTGATAAAAATAAAAGAGTAAGAACTTGGTGTATATTGTGGTCAAGTTATAGTATTCATGTCTTGGTGTAATTACTTTTACAATAATAAAGTAATTACGTTTTTCACATGTTGTGTTGTCTAACAAACAAGTCATTATCACTCCTTAAATTAGTTTATATAAGCTCTTATAAACGAATCTAAAAGATATTTCTCCACTACTTCACCATAATCATTAAGCAAATCAATCTGTTGAAAGGATTAACCTACTATCAGGTATTTATACAAAACTATGTAGCTCATTAATTAATCTAACCGTGTAACTAATCACAACTAACTTTGTAACTAACAATGTACAACTATGAGAAGCTATCACTAATTTCTACACCAGTAATTACTCAAATTAAGGCATACCGAGCGATTTCACAGCCGATACCGCTGGTAGAACCAGTGACGATGCAAGTAAGGTCATTAATAGGAGGGAGAGGCATAGGGTTGAGCAAGTGACTAGCTAATATCCTTTGAAAAAGCATCTCGTAAACCAAATAGAACCAGCCTCGTAGCCATTCCATCCATCCTAATGCCGCCTTCTTCAATGGCTGCTTAGCTTCTTTTTCTTCCTCGCTGTGAGCCGCATCCTTCATCTCCTCCAACTTCGCCATCTCCTTTACCGTTGATTCTAAGCAAATAAATTTTCCTTACCGCTTGTATTGTATTGTATCGTTACAATTTATATCAAGCAGTTTTGACGGAGCAAGCAGTTTTAAGAAATAAATCAAGAATGTTAAATTTTATGGTATAAAATAAGTTAAATATATTTGTGTGTTACTTATTTCGGAGAAAAAAGTCTTCTTAATTATTTTTATACCTTTAAGAAAATATTAACATGTTGAAAAAAATAGATAATTTAGTTAAAATATTTCTAATTAAATAGATATTGAATTTAATCACCTAATAATTAATATGATTAAATTTGGTAAAGTAAGGCTAATTTTTTCTTGATTTAGTAAGTAGACACTATTTTTTATCCGGATGTGTATAGATAATCTCGTTAAGCGTAAAAGATAAAATTTAAAGTTAAATTATTGTTAAATAAGAATATGTGTTATTCTTTTTAGGACTGATTTTAAAAAAATGTGTCATATAAATTGAGACACATTAAATATTTTTGTCATTTTCTTTGGTCATGTGACTCTCACGTGAGTCATATCAAGACAGATAGATGTAGATCCGTTCAACGATTCTTTATTTGTTGTTATGAGATTTGAAATTGTTTATATTTAAGAGAATGAAATCCTCATTTTGAAAAAAACTATGGTAAGTCTGACTTAATAAAGTTTATTATTCTTCTTAAGTTGCCTGGTGATTTTGAATCTTTAAAGGAGTGCACGACATACGACACTTTTAAATTAGTTATGAATATATTGTTTATTTATCGACTCATGACTCTACATTTGTTTTTGTTGAATATGAACCTGAAATACTCCTGTGTTCAAGTTTCGTAAGGTGCAACCTTACTACAATATAGTAATATACTAAGGAGTAAAGAGTGTCAATTCACGAATAACAAATATATAGTGTATTTGTATGACAAGAATAATACAGTACTAATTAATTTAAAATTATGAAAAAAATTAACCAAGGCTAAGGAAGAATTTTGTGGTCTAAAATTTATTTACAAACGGATAGAAAGATGCAAATCTAGTGGTCCAAATTGTAGGGGTAATTCCCGTTGTTGTATATAGGGTGTTCATAATTGGTAGAAAACCTACGCGTCTTGGGAAGGCAGCCATGAGATAACTTTTCTTTCATGTGCACGTTGTTCATTGTAAGAGTATAATATTTCTTGCCACTAACACACATATGTGGTAAATAATTATATCTGGGAGATCAGAGTATGGCTCTGTAATGAAATTTATGTATCGAGGTACAAGGAAAATGGAAAGTGTTGTAAATACTCCCTCGTCTCCTCAACCAAACACTATTTATTTCCATATCTTAGGTGTCCCCATGGAGTTATTTCCATCTCCACGTTTTGGATACGTCTACATCTAAACCAGTCATTTCCACTTCGTGGATTTATAGGTGCAGGATTATTTTCAAAAACTGAGTCTTGGATGATTTTTTTTCCACGCATTGCCTACAAAGTTACTTCCAAATCTTGTGTGCTTAATTGCCTGACGTCCAACAAAATTGAAATGTGATAGGCAGGGGCTAAAAGGAAACAACAAAGAAAGATATATTTATTTTTTCCTCAAAGATTTAATTCACTTGGCTAATTTCTACTACTATCTATCTAGCAGTTACCAACTCTTTTCGTTTCCAAATCTGCCGACAACAATTAATTCACATACGAGAAATGACATAATATCGATTGCACAACTAGTCAGACAGGGAGGGAGAGAGTGTGCGCGCACGCCCATGCAAGAGAGAGGCAGCGACAGACCCACAGAAACAGTCTACAAACAGTGACTCCAATGCAAACATATGCAGACGAGCAGAGTTCAAATGATAAGATGTGGTCGATTTATACTCAACCAACAGAAACTTGTAAAAATGTACACTTCACTTCAGCGCTAATAGTCAAGCCATTAAGCAACACAAAAATGGAGAGGAGTCAAGATACTATGTCATGGGTAGACACATTCATACAATAACTAAAGCATTTGATTCAATGAAACCACGCCCAATATTACCTACAGCAAAATACACAAACTAAATGAAGTCAGGGCCATGCTGTTCTGTCATACATGGGGACACATGGTTTCAATTCGCCCTGGTGAGCACATTAACGATGCCAACAACTTCTGTACTCCAGCTGACAAGAAATTATTTCCCCCTACACAGAAAAAAGAACATGAAATGAGTAAAACAGCCAGAATATTTGTTTACAAACTGATTTTTAAGTGTACCAGAAATATAGGGTAACAATGACATACGTGTTCATCATCAGAGTAATATTATCGCCTTTCAGAAGAATCCGCCCTGCATAAAACCACAAAGGTTAGAAACGCAAGACACAATGAAAAAGTAGCTCCCCTGATAATCCTGGGAGAGGTAAAGCTAGAGGTCAAAGCAATTGTCACCCACCCAACTGCTTTCTGGTTTTCTTCTTCACATTAACCTCCTCCGCGTCATCCAGAACTAAATTCATGTACTCATCAAAACCCTAAGAAACAGAAACAGATTTATCTATTAGTCAACAAGTACCAGACAATCACAGTTAAACTGTGTAACGCAGTAGCATGGAAGGATATGTTGGAATGTATGTAAAGCAACAACAGGAATAGTAAATAACTATTACAGTGATCGAAAGGATAAACAACAATGAGGACAACAACAAGTTGTCAATATCTTGATATTGAATGAAACTTCAAATATAGAACTTGTATTCGGAAATACAAGAACATGAACTGCTACACTTGTGGCTTGTAGATCCGCTGAAAATACGAACGGTTAGAGTCCTTCGTTTGTAAAGTTAACACCTGAAACACTTAGCAACCAAATAGAAAAACACAACACCACCGGCTGAGTCGATAAATGGCTCTCTGTCTTTAAAACAAGATTGATCCCGTATATAGGCTTTACGGAAGTGTGAACAATAATCTCCCAAGATGAATTAGCAAACTATCAAGTGTGCAAAGCTTACACAAATAATCTCAGCGAAGAACACGAATAATGGAGATTGCTAAGAGAAGGATTGATATCAGGAAAATCTAATCTCTTTGTAGTGTTGTTAACTTATTTTTCTGTTCATGATCTCTCCATGTTCAGCTATGTATGTTCTTCTATAGAATTGAGTCAAAGGCCTCAATTTATGTGTGCAAGATGGCCTCTTCAAGTGCCCATGTAATGGCCCTTTAAACCACCAACTAATGCAGCCAAATAATGGCTGAGTTATGGAGAAAAAACTGTCAAGTTAATACTCCAAAACCTCTCCATAATCAACCAAACTTTTGGACTTCCGTCGAGCAAACACTGTCTGGGAAGCGTCGCGGCTCCAGAAACCAAAAATTGGAATTAGCGTCGCGGCGCTGCTAGGGGGGGCGCCGCGGCCCTTCTCGACTCTGCGGCCCTTTTTCGACCCGTACCATCTTACACTTCGCACAATCTTTCCTTCGTTTACCAACATGGAACACTTGTCATTTAGCAAATAACCGTACATTATTTTGTCTCAAACACTTCACTTACGTACCAATATCTCTTTCATTAACGAAATTTACGATATTTGACACTAAGATTGCACGTGTGTGAAAACGACGTTTCCGACGTGCGGGGCCCCAGTTGTTCGAATCATAAATAATGGGATAAACTTAATTCCACATTAGTAAATTTTCAACAATCCCCACTTGAAAGAGTATTTGGCGCACACACAAGGTGCATACTTTCAACAATCTTTCAGCGAAAAAATATTGCATCAGGAAAGGTAGCTTCCGCTTTGAACCTTCCCCAGTTGAATACCATCGGACTTACTGCGCGGTGAACGTGATGTCTTGAACTGTCAGTGTTTAATGTAAGCCAAGACAACGGTACCAACACAATACCTCCTCTTTATTCGTTTCTTCTTTTGTTCTGTCCGTTGTGGCCGTGGACACACTTGGATTCTTAAGTGCGTTCATTTGAGGCGGCATGTCCTCGCACTTAAATAGATGATCTCCTACAAGGCTGCTACACCCCACTTAACAAGTGTTAGGAATCATTAAAAGTTTCCCCAACCTTAACCTCAACCGTTTGAGGATCGTTAAAGGTTTGAAAGCTTAACATTTACCCACCATGCAGGTAGCACTTTAATGTCTATCGCGGGAACGGCTTTGGATTTACGTTTCTTTACAGAAATCATCATCCGAAGTGCTCTTGCTTCCACCGAAGCGCTCAACTGAACCTTTTGCAGCTTAGTTTTCCCATTGAACCAAGTTCTTGAGATCTCCAGTCAGTATGGTTGGGTTACCACCGCAAAGGTTTGAATAGTTTGGGTTTTAAGCCCATTTTCCTAGACAGGCAAAACTCTTGATATTTGGGTAGTCCCTTAGTTAAAGGGTTTGCTATATCCTTTGATTAGTAATCAAGGAAGTGACACCCATGATGATCAACTGCCATACGGTCTTATGTCTCCGGCATATCCGACAGATATGTCCAGACGCCGTCATCCGTGCCCTTCCTGAAGCCGATCGGCTAGCCACAGTGTATAACTGCTGAAGGCACGGATTTCTCCCAATAAGGGACATCCTCTAAGGAGTCATGAAGTTACTCAACTTCTTTCATGCTTAGTATAAAGCGATAAACTCCGATTCCATCATGAATCGGCCAATGCAAGTTTGCTTAGAGGATTTTCCAAGACACACCATACACATCTACAAATTCAAGCTACAGCTACCACTGCCTTAAGAAACTAGAGTGACGTCTACAAAATAAAGACGGCCTTGCTTTGGCTCCAATAGGAAGAGCAGAACTATCCAGGCATAACTGTTTAACAGGACCCAATGACATATTGTGAGCCCAATATGCACTAGCAATACAAAATCATGAGCTTTCTAGAGCACACACGAGCTTTCTGTGACAGCCTTTATTGGTCCAACATAATCAGTATGATTTTCTAGGCATACATCATGTGTAAAAGGAACTGATACGGGTTGTTACCAATATGTACAACCAAAGTTCCTATCATGATCTTACCAAAGCACGCACAAGCTTTTTATTGGCAATTGACAACTACTGCAAGATGTTTTGGGTACAATTGAATTGAATTGAATCAGTCGGAACATATAAAGGCAATATGATTTGTGAATAAAAATTTAGTGAAAGATTATGTATATTGACTTGGTAAATTTCTAATCTTCTATTAAAACTGGACGGTTTACAATACCCCACCACGGAATTCTACATGGAATTTGTATTTTTCTTTGTCTCTTTATTTTCTCTTTTTTACTGCCTTCCAGTAGTTGGAAAATTTATTCCACATTTATAGCCAAACACTTCAAATTCTTTTGATTGAAAACTCCATTACAAAGAGTCAATCCTTCCACAATCTACAACATCAAATATAGCTCATCAGAAACCATGTATAGACTCGAGAAAGCTTTACTCAAGGTCAAACCTATCCTACACCATAAAAAAAGGTTTGTTTACCAATAGCTAACCGGTGGTTTAAACTAGTCATCAGATATTACTAGTTTAAAGTTTAGCATAAAAGTCAAACATGAAATTAACAAAATTAGAAGTTCAAGAAAGAAGAAAGTAATGACTAAACAGCATCTGCCACTAGCTTATTACAGAAATACATGTCATTATTTGTACGGTGAACTCCACAAAGCCAAAGAGTCAACACTGGTTTTTTACTCTTTGCACTCTTAGTGACTCAAACCCCAAACCTCAAGGTTAGAAGTGAATGGTGCTACACCTCCTTATAGATGCAAGTCATGCCAGACACGAACTTCCTATTATAAATTTCACAAATTTCTGGCACTTATTCCAAATTAAACTAGAATCTAGAACCCAATCTAGATCATTCCAACTACCCAAAAGCAGTCATGCATTCCAATGAGCTAGAACCTTTGAGGAGATTATCAGAGGTTGGTGGATTACTCTCCACGCCGCCAAGTCAAGAGGAGATTATCAGACGATTATATTAGAACTAGAAGAGGCACATGATTCGTCTGTGCTATTATTCAAAAGGTAACTTCGGAAACTTCCTTTATCACATAAAAGGGAACATTGGCTATTGAGAGTGGGAGATCTCCGGGCGATAAATAAATGATTAGTTAATGGAAAGACCTGACGACATTTTCCTTATGGTTCAGGGGAATTATTCAGGAGAAACACGTTGAAGCACATAATGCACCATTCACAATGCAACCAATTTGTTGTAAATAAGCTTACAATAATACGTCCTTCAATCCTCTGATCCTTCTGCTCGAAAAGCCATATCTGAATCCGAGCTTTCTGTAACATAATTCACACATAAATTTCAATAATATGAGCACCAATTAAGCAAAAAAAAAAAACATAAACAAAGGGGGGAGGGGGACTTACACTCTGAAGAAACCTGAAAATCAGGTTCTGCAAAATAAAAAAATAAAGAAAACACGTTATTCAAAAAGTTAGTGCCGAGTGGAGACGGGAAAGTTCTAAATCGAGTCATCCAAATGTAATTAACACTGAAGATGGGGAAAGTACGAAAGAACTTACAATGGGCTGGGTCATAATCCGTTGAACTTTGGTGCTAGCCATGGCTAAAATTCCTGTTACTCCGACCAACTAAGCTCCTTTTCGGTCTCAAGGAAAGCAGCTAAACCCTAGCAAAGACTTGGATGCGTGAATTGAAATGGCGCCTAATGCCGCAGCATATACAAAATAAATTGGGTGGGCATTATAATTTTTAATGGCCACATATTTACTTTAAATGTCCTCAAATAAACTTTCAGTACAAATTAATGAGACATATAATCTCACATGGTCAAAAGACCAATTCCTTTTAATTGAGAATTTTAGGTAACTCTATACTATTAAAAATAACTTTACATATTTTTAATACCTTATGCTTTGGTCATTCTCCGAATACTGCGCATAGCTGAAGCTTAGTACAGATGATTGACCTATAAATTGATATATCAGAAAATAGACAAAACTTATCTCGTAATAACTTATCCACTAAAAACGTAACCCCTCAAAATAAATTCTCCTCATTTCTCAATCATTCCTTGAAAAAAGCATAATAACAACTTGACAAGATTCATCCCTTCTATTATTCAAGTGCCTTCATTTTTGTTCCCTTTTTTTTTTATAATCCAGGTCTCCAGGCTTGCGCCTGACTATGTCCTGGAGGTAATAGCACCGGTCCTTCAACACTATTACCAGGTAAATCGCGGGATGTGCTCCAGTGGCCAGTTTTCTGGGAGCGTACAACTGATCAATGAGACAAGGTCAAATTCCCCAACATGCAGAGTTTCTTCGTGCTTGCGGGGAATCGAACCCACGCTGTCTCATGCCAGAGCGCCTTATAGCGCCCAGGCTTTGCCACTGGACTATGCCCCGGAGGACTAAAACTAAGGTAGGGTAAACTTTTTAAAGTGACTGGTCCCACCGCATTACGGCCCCATACCCCAGAAAACCCCACCTCCGGCCTGACCCTACGGATTAGTATACACTGCTTGGCCCTATGCATATGGAGGGATTTTTTTGGGAGAACACAGTTCCACTCTCGCTGATCAGAGGACTCGAACACGGAACCCCAAACAGCAATACCCTAATGTATTGGCCACTGGGCCAAACACTTTGGATAAAACTAAGGTAGGGTAAACTTTTTAAAGTGACTGGTCCCACCGCATTACGGCCCCATACCCCAGAAAACCCCACCTCCTCCTGGCCCTACGGATTAGTATACACCGCTTGGCCCTACGCGTATGGAGGGATTTTTTTGGGGGAACACGGTTCCACTCTCGCTGATCAGAGAACTCGAACACGGAACCTCAGACAGCAATACCCTAAGTATTGGCCACTGGGCCACACTTTGGATCCCTTTTTTTTAATATACTTTTTTGGAATCCAAATTTAAATACTACACATTATTTAGTACTTATGTATTTTCTATGCCAATACTATATGTGATAAATTATTTTTATAATATTATATATGATATAATTTCTCTATTTACTTTTTTTTTTTGGATTGTTTCTAAGTCAAATTTTAATTTGAGGAAGTGGAAGAAAAAAAGAAAAAGTGGTGGAGGAAATTGAGCCTTCAATAAGTATCCTAAAACATGTATAATTTTTTGTATAATATGTATATAATTAGTAAATATACATTGATTTTATATTTATTATACATAAATTATACAACCATGATACATTTTTATATATATACTAAAGGGATACATATTCTATACAACAATAATACAGTTTCTATATGTATGATACGGTTTCTATACATATACAATATTGATACATATTTTATACAATAATGATACATATTTTATACAATAATGATACATATAATGTTGGGATACATATTCTCTACATCAATGATACAGTTACTGTACATATACAATATTGATATATTTTTATACAACAATGATACAATTTCTATACACATATTGTAGTATTCTATACAATAATGATCCAATTTATATACACATATTGTAGGGATACATATTATATACAATAATATTACGACTTATATATGTATGATACATTTTCTATACATGTACAATCGTGATACATATTATATACTACAATGATACAATTTCTATACATATGCTGAAAAAATCCAAGAATTGTCATTGACAAAAAAGGGAAAAAAATTATTACAAAAGAAAAAACCTTAGAAAGCTTGAAACTAACCAAAAAGAAAATGAAAACCTAAGTATTAAAAAAAAATTATTTTATAGAGAAACACAAGACATTAAGCCTTTCTTTCTTCTAATTATGTGAATTATTGTAAAAGAATTGAAAATAAAAATATATATAACATTATATATTTTTTTATTTCCTCTATTCTGCTATTTTTTTTATTTTGATGTACATGAAAAAAAAAGTAGAAAACGGACAATCAAACTCAAGTTGAAAAAGTAGGTACATAAATAAGTACCTTTATTTTGTTTCAAGGTGCGGGGGGACGGAGGGCGATGGAGGTGGGGGTGGTGACTAACGACTTTTGACATTTTTATATGGAAATATGTGATCAATTTCACTCACTTATTGCAAAAGAGAATTATTAAGAAGGAGAAATGAAAACATAAATAATATATTCATGTTTGTAGTCCTTGGTCCCTTATTATATTAGGTTACTTGCCGTGATTAAATAAAGTACATAAATAAGTATTTGCTAGCGGTTGAAATTAATTTAAGGCTGACAAATGGGTTTACATCATAATTGGGCCATCCAGTTGTCACTAATTTTGGCCGGATGGCCAATTATGTTTTACCCCAATATAAATTTGGGTTTGGGCTCGCGGAAAATGTCTTGCTTTGCATCTTGGCTTTTATTTTATTTTGGCCTGTGGACTGGCCCATCCTTCCGTTGTCCGAAACATCAAACATGGCCTCTATCCAATTTTTCTTTTTTTCTTTGGTTATTTGCACTTTTTCCGTATTTGTGCCGGTCTTTAAGTTTTACTCCTCTCCTTGTAACAAATAATTTTTTGTGGAGCATAATTTTTATTTTTTATTATAATATTTCATAAGTTATGTCTTGCGTCATTAAAGAACTTATGCCCTCAGACATAGTTCGATTTTGAAGGGTAAAAATTAAAGAATAACCCATTTGAAGGTCAAATCGTGCTCTTAAATGTTTTTTCTTTTTCGTTTTCTGGGATAAGCTGCATCTTTTTCTGTTTAAATGAGTCTATCTTTATTCTTTAACAAATAACCTTCATTATTACAATATACTATTTGTCAATTATCTTTTTATTCTAGTCTTATTCAAATATTTATGTATTTTATTATTCTATAATAACAAAAAGCAATCTATTAATTGTACTTTATTGGATATATAATTTTAGTAAATTCTGTAAATTCTAACGAGAAATCTAGAATGTCAAAAACTCTCATGAGCTTTGAACAAAAAAAAAATTAAAAGATAACTTGGAAACTTTTTTATTTTGACATTTTTTTCACGCATTCCACTTAATAATACTTTCAGTTCAGTTATTTTTTTAATCATCATTCATGTCATACACTGTCTAAGAAGATTCAACAATTAAACTCTTGGATTGTCTTCAAGAAAGGTTATTAGATATCATGTTTGTTGAAAGTTTGAACTAAAATTTCGCCAATTCAATTCAAGCGTTCTATCATATCGTCACGAAGAGATTAAAATCTACGGAAAAAACTACAATTATAGGTTTCTCCCATAAAACTTAAAAGAATATAATTTTCATGTAGTTTTGAATTGTGTCTTGGAGTTCAAAATCGTTGTACATACAACTAATTATAGAAAAAAGGCAACCCGGTGCACTAAACTCTCGCTATGCGCGAAGTCCGGGGAAGGACCGGACAACAAGGGTTTATTGTACGTAGTCTTACCTCACATTTCTTAAAGAGGTTATTTCCACAGCTTGAACCCATGACCTCATGTAATAGATATGTGAGCATATTAAGAGAGATGACATTAGGAATGAAGATCTTCAGGACAAGGTGGGCGTGACCACTGTAGTGAACAAGATGAGGTAAGTGAGGCTGAGACATTTTATGCATGTGAAGAGAAAAAGCGTAGAAGCCTCAGTGAGGAGGTGCGTGAGGTTGATAATGGTGGGCGCAATGATGGGTAGAGGTAGGTCAAAAATATCGGGGGAGGTGACAGACAGGACATGACGCATCTTGAGCTTATCGAGGACATGACCTTGGATATGAGGGTTTAGAGGTCGCGGATTAGGGTAAAGGTTAGTTAGTAACCGAGGGTTCTCTCACTTTTCCCCGGATAGACTTGACGGTTGTACCTATACGTACTTTATCAGTAGTATTAAGACAATTCTCATAATTTCTTGTTCTTCTTCTGTTACCGTCCGTGTTTCTTATGCTTCAATTATCACATTATTGTGTTGTGGTTATTGTTTTTTTTCTTTTCTGAATGCTATGTACTAATTTCCATTTCACATTATTTAGTTGTTGTTACTTCTTTCAGTTATGTATTTCCATTTTCAAACTGCTTTGAAATGCTTTACATAAGGCGATGGTCTATCAGAAACAACCTCTCTATCTATACGAGGTTGGGTAAGGTCTATGTTCGTTACCTTCCCCAGACCTCACCTGCGAGATTAAACCGATATGTTGTTGTCATGGATATTCGGATTTCGAGAGTCAAAACAAGTTTTCTCTACAATTTTCATATATCTTTTAAATACTCTGTATTGTTAATTATCGTAACTTACAGTACTTCTTATGTACTCTCCAAATATATTAAAAAAATTAAGAAAACTTTAAAAATCTATACCAAATTAAGAAATTTTATTCTCGAAATTCAAATTATGATACGTAAGTTGAGACAAAGAGAATATTATTTTTACAATTTCTAATTAATAAAATATGAATATCGTTATAGATTAAAATCTAAATACTAACTAGTTTATCATTTATAACATAAGAAATTGACAAAAATGATCTTTTGGATAATTTTTCGTCTATACCAGTCAAATAAAATTTAAATATCAAATATTATTATAAGTGCACGTTGAGGATAGCACCAAACATCAAGCTCTTTTGGTGAAGAAAAGAGAAGTTGAGGAAGATGACTTTCACATCGGACATATCGAAGAGTTATGCAGCAACCTTTGACAAAGTTTTAAAAGGAAAGAGTATTGGGTCAAATATTGGGCCTGAGATTTAGAACTTTCTATGCAGCAAACACAGGCCCAATTCCTCTTCGTTGATGGGCTCATGAAATAGCTATCCAGACGTGAGACGACAAGTTCAATTATGGATAAGTAGATATTTTACTTTACATTGTAAAGGAATAAAAAACTTGTTAGGTAATAGCCAATCAGAATATGTACAGCTGGTAGGTAGTTAGCATATAACATTCTAATAACATCTTCATTTGTAAATAAATAGAGAACCAAGTGTATAGATTTATTCATTCAATACAACAATGGAAAGTTCTACATCATTCTCTTGAATTCCTACGGTGTATAACAACTAATCGCTATAATTCTTAGTGGTTAAAAAAAGAAATAAAACTGTTAAGTTTGACTATACTTTTATTAATACTGGAAAATGCGCTTATGTAATACATAGTTTTGCCGCAAATTCGCTAACCATGATATGCAATTTTCGACAACGTGAGATCGAGCAAGAAACCTCTAATGATAAAAGATAAAGAAAAGCTACAAGAGCTAAAGATAGAGAGTTAGAAATTAACTTCTTATTCATTGTGTTATAAAACATTGATGTAAATTCATAAGATATTAGCTCCTTTTCTTTATTTATCTTTTGCTGTATTTATAATGTTCATCGAAGAAGTCAATATAACAGGTTCTATTTAACTGCCCACTGTACTTCCTGATAGGCTGGTAACCACCTAATTATATTTTTTTTAGAACATACAGCTATACAATTTTGTTTCAGTTTTAGTTTGTTTAAAAAGAATATTCTCTATCTTTCTTATATTCTAGTTTGGTGCAATTCTTTTGTTTTTATAATTATGGGTTTCAACCCAACTTAGGCGTACCCTTATCTAATTATATATATATTTATTATTGAAAGAAATAATCTCTTGATTATTTTCATTAATAAAAAAATATATATACAATTTACAATTTCCATAATATTGAAAATCATATTCCTATTCTACTCCCAAAATCCTATTCTATTTGTACAATAAAATCTACAATTATGGTAAGTGTACAATGCTAATTATATACAAAAACCTATTACCAAAACTAGCTCCAAACCGTGATATACTTGGCATGTATATCACGGTCCATAATGCTTTGTGTTTCCGTGATATACAGGTAATACACAAGGCATTGTATACGCCGTGTATATCACGATATACTTTCACACCACCGCAGTCATAGCGGGCGGTCTTCGTACGCTTTCAAATAGAACCGAGGGAAGACCGTTAGTAAAGATGTCTGCAATTTGATACCTGGAAGGGACATGTAAGACGCGTACTTGTCCACGAGCAACCTTTTCGCGAAAAAAATGGATATTCATCTCAATATGTTTAGTGAGCTGGTGTTGAACCGGATTTCCAGAAAGATATACGATACTAATATTATCAAAATATACCAAGGTAGCTTTTTGAATGAGAAAGTTAAGCTCAAAGAGAAGATTACGTAACCAACATGATTAAGAGACCGCATTGGCTACCCCTCGATATTCGGCATCTACACTGGAGCGTGATAAGGTAGCATGTCGTTTGGCAGACCATGAGACCAAGTTATCGCTAAGAAACATACAGTATCCAGACGTAGAGCGTCTGGTGTTCGGACAGCCACCCCAATCAGCATCGGTATACGAGACAAGTGTAGAGGCTAATGATGGATATAGATGCAAATCATAGTCAAGTGTTCCCTGGATGTATCGGATAATACGTTTGAGCGCATTCATGTGATCCACCCTAGGATCATGCATAAACAAACACACCTGCTCTACGGCATACGTAATATCCGATCTCGTGAAAGTAAGATACTGAAGAGCTCCAGCAAGACTGCGATAGTGAGTGGGATCCTTGTAAGGTGAGCCAGCCGCAACACCCAGCTTGGGCTTGATATCAACTGGAGTGGAAGTAGACTCACACGAGGACATACCAGTTCGCTCTATTATCTCAGTAGCATACTTCCGTTGGGATAAGACAACCCTATTGCATGACGAGTGACAACAATCCCCAAGAAGTAACTCAAGGGCCCCAAGTCTTTCATAGCAAATTCAGAACTGAGTAGTGTCATGATAGACTTGCATAAATCATAAGAAGAATCTGTCAAGATAATATCATCCACATATAATAGAATATATGCCAAGGAAATACCATGACTATAGATGAACAGAGAATTATCAGACCGGCTGTGAGAAAACCCAATAGTAGATACATAGTTTGCAAATCGCTTATACCAGGCCCGTGGGACCTGCTTAAGCCCATACGGAAGAGAGGAAAATCGGTAGAAGCACCTAGACCTCTGATACCATGAAATAAATAATCCCTTGATTAATTTCATTAATAAAAGAGTATATATATAATTTACAATTTCCATAATATGGAAAATCCTATTCCTATTCTACTCCCAAAATCCTTCTATTTGTACAAGAATTCTACAATTATGGTAAGTGTACAATGCTAATTATATACACAAATCTATTACCAAAACTAGCTCCAAACCGTGATATACTTGGCATGTATATCACGATCCATAATGCTTTGTGTTTATGTGATATACAAAGTATACACAAGGCATATCACGGTATACTTTCACGCCCCCGCAGTCATAGCGGGTGATCTTCGTACGCTGAGACTGTTTCTAAAATCTTCAAATAGAACCTAGGGAAGATCGTTAGTAAAGATGTCTGCAATTTGATACCTGGAAGGGACATGTAAGACGCGTACTTGTCCACGAGCTACCTTTTCGCAAACAAAATGGATATCCATCTCAATATGTTTAGTGCGCTGGTGTTGAACCGGATTTCCAGAAAGATATACGATACTAATATTATCACAATATACCAAGGTAGCTTTTTGAATGAGAAAGTTAAGCTCCAAGAGAAGATTACGTAACCAACATGATTAAGAGACCACATTGGCTACCCCTCGATATTCGGCCTCTACACTGGAGCGTGATAAGGTAGCATGTCGTTTGGCAGACCATGAGACCAAGTTATCGCTAAGAAACATACAGTATCCAGACGTAGGGCGTCTGGTGTTCGGACAGCCACCCCAATCAGCATCGGTATACGAGACAAGTGTAGAGGCTGATGATGGATATAGATGCAAACCATAGTCAAGTGTTCGCTGGATGTATCGGATAATACGTTTAAGCGCATTCATGTGATCCACCCTAGGATCATGCATAAACAAACACACATGTTGTACGGCATACGTAATATCCGATCTCGTAAAAGTAAGATACTGAAGAGCTCCATCAAGACTGCGATAGTGAGTGAGATCTTTGTAAGGTGAGCCAGCCGCAACACCAAGCTTGGGCTTGGTATCAACTGAAGTGGAAGTAGACTCACACGAGGACATACCAGCTCGCTCTATTATCTCAGCTGCATACTTTCGTTGGGATAAGACAACCCTATTGCATGACGAGTGACAACAATCCCCAAGAAGTAACTCAAGGGCCCCAAGTCTTTCATAGCAAATTCAGAACTGAGTAGTGTCATGATAGACTTGCGTAAATCATAAGAAGAATCTGTCAAGATAATATCATCCACATATAATAGAATATATGCCAAGGAAGTACCATGACTATAGATGAACAGAGAATTATCAGACCGGCTGTGAGAAAACCCAATAGTAGATACATAGTTTGCAAATCGCTTATACCAGGCCCGTGGGGCCTGCTTAAGCCCATACGGAAGAGAGGAAAATCGGTAGAAGCACCTAAACCTCTGATACCATGAAAGAAATAATCCCTTGATTATTTTCATTAATAAAAGAGTATATATACATTTTACAATTTTCATAATATGAAAAATCCTATTCCTATTCTACTCCCAAAATCCTTCTATTTGTACAAGAATTCTACAATTATGGTAAGTGTACAATGCTAATTATATAAAAAAATCTATTACCAAAACTAGCTCCAAACCGTGATATATTTGGCATGTATATCACGGTCCATAATGCTTTGTGTTTCCGTGATATACACGGTATACACAAGGTATTGTATACGCCGTGTATACCGTGTATATCACGGTATACTTTCAGTTACATCCGCACATGTACAAGGTATGTAACTCTGTTTATCAAAGTTTGATAGATGGGAAAAAATTAACAGTGTTTTTGCCTCCGCTGAGATTTGAACCTGAGGTCTCATAGTTCTCAACCCTACCACTTCATTTATCACTAGGCTACACTCTTGAGTACCGGGTTTGGTGCTATTTTTAGAAGAAAATGTTACTCCCTCCGGTCAAATTTACTTGTCATCCTTACTAAAAATAGATGATCCAAAATAATTGTCATTTTAGAAACCAAGATATAATTAATTACTAGTTTCCACATGTACCTTTACTCAATAAATGTTGATAGAAATTAATGTGATGAAAAAAAGTATAATATTCAATTGAGATAAATAAGTAAATAAGGATAATTTAATGTAAAATAAAAATGTAACAAGTAAAGTGCATCGGAGGGAGTACTGATCAACTTGAGCAATGAAGTTTAATTAGAAAAGGCCCAATCAAATAGAAGCTGGAGAATAGATAGCGATGAAACGAGCTATTCCCAGACGCTTCAAACTCAAGTACTGTTCTATACAACTCAATATTATAAGAACCACGCCACCGAAGTTCAATTATGATAAGTATCATCATATTAATGTGGGGTTACAATAATTGCAGGAAACGGGAAGTAAGTAAAATATTATAAATTTTTAAAAAGGATAAACTAAAGATTACAATAAACTGGAATCAAGAACATTACAAACTCCTTGTGATTTGCTGAGTCGACTGATGACACTCTATCTTTAAGACAAGATTGCCCTGTATATATCATTTTACATTATCGGACAATAGTCTCCCAAGATACAACAACAACTTAACAAATGAGTAAAGGAAACTCAAGTGTTACTCTTGAAAAACTTTGAGTATAGTAAACTTGCTAGAGAGGAAGAAGAAGATTTCAGAAAAATTTGTAAGTGTTTCTTAATGTGTTGAACAATTGAGCCAAATGACTCAATTTATAGTGTAATGAGATGACCCCTCAACTAGCCAACTAATGGCCTTCAATAGCCATGTAATGACACTTATTGAGGGGTTACATTCATCCAAATAATTGCTGAATTCATGTGCCAAATAATGGAGATTCAATGCTCCAAAACCAGCCCAAAAGTCAGAACTTTCCATCTTCTCGTTGCAACATTCTGCCTCCGAAGAGTCGCGACTCTGCGAATTAGTGTTGCGGCTCCAGTGAATGACCACCCAATTAGCGCCGCGACGCTGCCTGGGAGGCGCCGTGGCGCTCCGGCGCCTCGGCGACTTTCGACTCGTTTCATCTTACACTTCTTCCTTCGTTTACCAACGTAGAATACTTGTCATTTGGCCAATAACTGTCCATCATTCTATGTCTCAAACGTATCACTTACGTACCAATATCTCTTTCACTAATGAAATTTGAGATAAACGACGTTTCCGACGTGCGGGGGCTTAATTGTTCGAGCCATAAATAATGGGATAAATTTAATTCCATATTAGTAAATTTCCAACAATTAATGTGTATGCAATTATGGAGCAATTGTAACTAGTTACTATATATAGTAACTTACTTTTAAGAAAAATGATAATCTGATGGCAACTTAATTACTTTCATTCAGACACACAACACAACAAATTAAGAAGATAATATCACCTGAAAATGATGCGAACACTCGCAAGCCTCGCTTTGTATAATATCAGTGAACTGCGAGTATATATTGCATACTAGTATTAGAGGCGGTACTAGGATTTTGAATTCTAAAAATAGGTAGTTTTGTTCTAGATAATTATTTATATATATTAAGTAGATTATTAACACAAATATAGAGTTTGACCAAAGCTTCTGTGTTCTCCTAAACTCGTAAGCAGAACTGTACCTCCTCGCTGAGTTCTTCTTAGCTAGTAAGCCATCAACTCAGTTAACGTGCCCGATTTAGCATATTATTGTTGATGGCACGCTGATCAGATTCTTGCCTCTGCAGCAACCTCTCACGCTTCATCTTCTTAATAAAATCATCAAATTTCTTGTTGGACTCCTCTGTAGTAATAGAAATATCCCCTCTCATCCCCCCTATCCGAGACACCGATAAAGCATCGTTAAACGTCAATGATTTTTTCAGCTCCTTTTTCTTGGCGATCGCCTTCCATGTCTCCTCCAATGAGTCATCTTCTAATTCCTCTTCTTCAATATTTTCTTGATAATCGGTCGTGTTGGTTGTACAATTGGTTCTTGTAGTTGTCTCATGAGGTAGATTTGGTGAACGTGGACTAATGATTTCACGCGCCTCAGTCAAATGAGATATGTCTGGAAAATTATGCGATTTTTGTGCACTATAGCTTTTGGCCCTTAGCCTATCCCAACTTGTATGAGAGTGAGATAGAGTAGTTGTTGTTGCTGTTGTTTGTGCACTATCAATTTTGGCCCTTAGCCGACCCCAACTTATTTGAGACTGAAGCAACGTAGTTATTTGTGTAGTATCAATTGTAATGTCTTTGACACTGCTGCAGGGCATCTCATCTTGAATATCTTCTAAGACAGGAGGATGCGAATTATAATTACGGCTGAAAAATGACATAACGGTATCCATTGCAATTGCTGAATTAGTCCTATTCGGCATATAGTCCTCTTTAACTTCATGATGATGTGCTTGTGGCTGAATCTGAATATCATCAGCATCATACTTTTCATCTAGAAAAATATTGAGGAATTTCTTTATTTGGTGGTGAAATTTGGAGAAAGCTAAGATAAGGATGACAACAGAGTTGATGAAGAGGCAAATATAAAATGGAGATGACAAGAAGCTCTTCAAAGAATTCAAGAATTCACTTAAATTGACAAGGACCATGTCAAATAAGTAGTGAGGACTTGTAGCTATTTTAAGCATGATGAAAGAAGAAATAAGTCCTGTTGATAAGAGAAGAAGCTCTATGGTTAATCCAAACTTTATCAAGGCTGCCATGGGTGAAGTAGATGTTTAGAAGAAATGCAAATTGAAAAGAGAATTAATTAGGAAATGGGAAAATTAAGTGGTATATAAGACTTGGGATTTTTTTTACAGGCTAGCGAAGAGACAGAAATATATTGAGTACAACGAACACCTGCCATAGACCCCACAGAGAATATCATCAAATAAGGTTGATGGAAGCCTTTTTAATAAGCTGATAATGATTGCAATTCTTGCCCTACTCATCTACCCTTTATCTTAATTAATCTCCATTGTTTTTCTTCCTATGATTTCTACTTTTCTCTAAAAAAAAATTTAGTTGTGTCTGTGGGGGACATGGGGAGGGGGAATGGGTCATGGGAATTCGGGTGATGAGGGGGTAAAGTGATGTAATTTCCATAAGTAAATTAAAACGAAACAAGTTTTTTTTTTTCGATTTCTTGTCCGGTGTCCGGTATTCGTATTGGGTACCGATTAAATTCGGATTCGCTCTGGAAAGTCCCACGTGGGAAGCAAAACGCTCCCTAACAAAGATATTTTGTACTTAAGGATACTCAAATCCGAGACATCTGGTTAAAAATGAATGACACTTGTTGGTAAAACGAAACAAGTTAGATTCAAGGTTTTGAAATTCAATTATTATTTGAAAAAAGAGATCTGAAAAGAAAATAAAACATTTAACTAACAATCTTTTTGGGTGTGTGAAGGAAGGAACTATTTCTCGAAAAAGAAAATTCTTGCAACTATGAAAATCACAATTCAAGCTGATTAAAAAACATTTGATTTTTTTCTTGCTCTCCCTAGCAACGGTAAAGGAGTCTATCTATTTGCCTAACTTTGGTAGATTTCTCCATTGCAATCCACAGAAATTTCACGAACTTCTTAGTGGATAAGTCCGACGACTACTTAGCAATAGTGCAGAATGAATTTCTTATCTGGTGGATCTGATCTATTAGTTAGGGGAAGGTACATACCAAAAGGTTCAAAGAATGAAGGCACATTAGGTGGGGAAAAAAGGCAAATTATATGTATAAAGTGTAAGGATATTTTTAATGGTGCGAGACCTTTTGAGAAATATTATCACATCATATTAAGAATATTTTAAAATTGTTTAGCTCAACATATTTAACTATATATTAAAATTCGAGAAAAGAGAATCAATTAGAGGTGTTCATCCATTGGTTCCATAAATTTTTTGAAGCACTTCGGTTCAATATTTTTGATGTTTGTTTTCTCTAAATGCTATACTAATATCACCTAATTGAATAAGGTATAATTACTTTTTTCTCTTTTCGATTTCAGTTTATTCGTTTCGACAACTTCCGTATGTTCGACTTGAATAAAGAATTGGTAACTTTCTTTTCTGTCTTTGAGGTTCAGATGGATAGCATAAACGAAAAAAATCATAAGAATTCTCAGGCTGACTCAACAAAATTGAACGCCTAAAATCAAATTTTAGAAAAAAGTCTTGATCCTTTTCTTTTCCAGAAGGAAAGATCTCTCTCTCTGTATATATATATTTACTTAAAGTCTACTTTTCTAACCTTTTTAAAGACGAAGTCATTAATTAATATTTATAATCGATTTGTTCTGACACTTCATTTTCAATATATAATGTAGCTAATCCAAATTAATTAGTTTTCAACTTTTTTTTTTACATAACCGGAGTCATATTTTCTAGTTTGACATATTTAAATTGAATAAGTTATAATAATAATTAAATAGTTGCACTGCTATCTTTAATATAGTAATTGCTTGTTGAAATGCTTAAAATTTTAAAGAAAAGACACCAAAAAACAAATTTTGATCTTTTGTAATCAAACACAATTTTGTTTGGGAGTAGTGGTATTGAGAAACTTCAAAATATTGAGAATAAGAATAGTGAGTGAGAATAAAAATTATAAATATATAGGAATAATAAATGAGTCAACAAATATCTATCCACCTAAGGAAGGATATTAATATTACTTAGAAATTATTCTATTCCAAATTAGTGCAACAATTCCACATTAAAAGGTAATTTTTTTTTAACTTTCTCCCAAATATTTAAATTTAACAAAAACATACACATGGCCTTTTAAAAAAAAGGATATATTTAAAAAAAATGGAGCCCCAAGCCATGACTTTAGTTGCCTTATAGTTGAGCCAGCACTGAAAATTCTTCACTAGTTTAAGAATACATAACAAAAAATATATACGATTTGAAGTTGCGCGCATAGTGAAACTCATATATCACCACAATCCTTCATTTCTCAAATTTATTGTGGTGTTGATAATTTGATATGACAATATGAACTATGAACGTGATCAATTTGAATAGAAACATGAAACAAAACATTTGAACTCTGATTGATCAGTGAATGAAACGTTTTTTGAAAATAAAAAGTGAAAAAAAATAAAAGCAGTAAAATTATATATCTTTTATTTATGGTATATATAATATCTGTGAAATGTGTATATATTTCAATATTTTTTCTCTAAATACCTTATCAAATAATAAAATTATAAATAATCTAACTAAATATCGTACCGACAAACCAAAATCGAAATATCAGATTTTTTTTTATGTCTATCCGATAATTCGATATATATCAAAGGTATACACTCTTAGAATTAAATTTTTGAAAGTTGACATTGTCAAATTATAAGGAGAGGATGTATGCAATCGAAAAGATTCAAAAGGAGAATCCAAAGGAACTACAACACGAATACTACTAATGAGATATATTATTTGTTTAAATGTCTGTCGTGTCCTTGACAATGAAATTGAAATCAAGGGGCCACATAACTTGACCCGTTTTCAGATGAAAAGAATATTAAAGGTAAAGGTGGCCAAAATCCAATTACCTGAGGCCTAGCCTGTCTGGTATTGGGGAACACATATTCCCCCTCTCTTTGATCAGTCTATTTTTTATTTGGATTTATCATCAACAACTCCATTGCTTATTAACTTGATAACCAATCCCAACGCAATGAAAATGGAAATATGGAATACTTCCATTAATGAGATTGTTCTCTCTAGGGGTTATTTGTTCGTAGGAGATGGAGTAACAATTTCGGAATTAAATATATGTGAGACTACTGACAACTTACTCTCTCATATTTCGTATGAATATCAAAGTAGGAATTACTCAACTATCGATTGTTCGTCAACCAATATATTTCTTCATATTTATTGATTAATGATTTACAATATATATAAGGTTATAAAAATATTTACTTTGATATAAACTAGATAACGAATTAACCTAATTAGAAAAGGATTATAATTCTACATAAAATAGAAGATATATAATTAATACGATTAATGAAAAAATATTGGAAAATATTCTATTACACCCTCGCAATCGAAGCGGAAGGTTCACGAATATTGAGAATGACTCGAAAATCATCAAATAGTATGCCGGAAGTCCTTTGGTGAAGATGTCGGCAATCTGATATCTGGAAGGAACATGAAGGACACGAACTTGACCACGAGCCACTTTTTCGCGAACGAAATGAATGTCCATCTCAATGTGTTTAGTGCGCTGATGTTGGACGGGATTGTCGGAAAGATATAACGCAGTAGACAAGTATTGCCTTTTGAATCGGGCAGTGAAGCTCAAGTAGAAGGTTACAAATCCAACAAGACTCAGAAACGATGTTGGCGACACACATGTACTCTGCTTCTGCACTGGATCGGGATAGTGTAAGTTACCTTTTGGAAGACTAAGACAATAGGTCATCTCCGAGGAAAATGCAATAACCAGACGTGGAGCGTCGGGTGTCAGGACACCCACCCCAGTCAACATCAGAATAAGCAGTGAGACCAGTGAGTAGGGGTGAGCACGGGTACAGGGTACCCAGATACCCAATCGGAACCGATGCTAACGGGTAGGTTCCGGGTAGATATATTATAATAACGGGTAGGGTCCGGATAGTAAAATTAGGAACCGATCAATGTCGGGTCCGGTTCCGGTTCCGGTAAATAGAGACAGGGTACCCGAACCCGGAACCGATACCCGAAACCTATAAAATATTAAATATTTTTACTTTTTTTTAGAAACATTTGGACCACTTTTAACTTTCTCCAAAATTGTTTGTTGCACGCCTGCACATTGATTTTCCCCACCCCAAGACGTAAATATTTTAGCTTTTTCACCCCTTTATTCTAGAATGCTCTTTGTGCCATAAGAGAAAACACCCAAAACTCTCTCAATAACAATGGCGTTTTAGCTACACCACCGAGCTTCATCGTCGTCGTTGTTGAAGCTTTCTCTCAGGTACTTTCATCGTTGTCGTCGTTGAAGCTTCACATTTGCCTCTTTCTCTCCCTTGGTTGTGTTCACGTCATTCCTAAAATGCATATGGGTTCATATCTAACTCTTCAATTTTTTTAAATATCATATGCTTCTGTTCTATTTCAGGCGATACTCATCTTCAATTTGTATTACTTTTTTATTTCAAATGTAAATCTATTTTTAAAATTTGTGTATATTTTTGTATTTGTGAAGATGAAATTTAGGGATTTACTAGTATAATAAAGCTTTTCTTTTGTATCGAAGAGTTTATGAACACGAAAATAAGTTTAATTAAGATATTTTCAAATTTATTTTGAAATCAACACGTTCAATTAATTGAGTGTCAAATTTGGCTTGCAATTTTAGGTTTTGGTTACAGAATTAGCTTTTCTACAATGAATAAGTTTTCTAAAACTTCTTATAAGGGTACTAAAAACTCCGATTGCAGGCTAAAAAACTACTTGATGAAATTATTTTAGAACTCATTTTTATTCTCACAGGCTTAAAAATTGTTGCTTAATTTGTGTTTTTTATTTACAGGGTACCCGGGAACCTATCCGGACCCTGCGGGTCCGGATAGGTTCCGGGTTGTAAATTTAGGAACCGATCTTTTACCGGATAGGGTCCGGGTAGTTTAAAAATATTAGGGTACCCGGACCCGCTCACCCCTACCAGTGAGCGAAGACATGTATATATGTAATCCGAAATGAAGTGTACCATGGACGTATCGTAAAATACGTTTGAGGGCATGCATGTGTGCTTCCGTCGGACTGTGCATGTGCAAACAGATTTGTTGCATGACATAGGATATGTTTGGTCTCGTGAATGTGAGGTACTGCAGGGCCCCAGTCAGGCTACGATAGTGAGTTGGGTATGAATATAAAGGGTCGGAATCTGCTGAGCTTGGAATTGGTGTCTACAAGCGTATGGGATGGTTTGCAAGATGTCATGCCTGCACGGTCAAGGATCTCTTCGGCGTACTTCTTCCGACATAGAAATAGGCCGCCAGAATGTCGAGTGACAGAGATGCCCAAAAAATAACTCAAGGGGCCCAAATCTTTCATAGCAAACTCACAGGAAAGGAGAGACATAATGGACCGACGGAGAGCATCAGATGATGTGGTGAGGATGATGTCATCAACATATAATAATAGGTAAGCCATGTTTGTACACTTGTTGTAGATGAACAAGGAAAGATCGGATTTTCTGTGTGAAAAACCGATAGATGAGACATAATAGGCGAACTGCTGGTACCATGCTCGAGGAGCCTATTTCAGTCCATAGAGCAATTTCCGCAACAGACACACATAATCTGGATGAATAGGATCCCTGAGACACATAGGCTGATGCATATATACCGTTTCATGAAGATCCCCATGTAAGAAGGCATTCTTGACATTAAGCTGATGAATGGGCCAAGACTTGGATATGGCAATGTTGAGGACGGTCCGAATGGTTGTGAGCTTTACGATCGGGCTGAACGTTTCATCACAGTCCACTCCCACCTGTTGAGACCTGTCATCACCTACAAGACTAGTCTTGTACCTCTCAAAAGAACCATCAGATTTCTTTTTATGTCTAAAAATCCGTATAGAATGAATAATATTAGCATCAGGTGAACGAGGTACTAGGTCTCACGTCTTATTATCAATAATATCATTATATTTGTCAATCATTGCAGCTTTCCAATTAGGGTCGGACAAGGCATCCTTCGGGTTACGAGGGACAGAGAAAGGGACAACTAAAATGGAAAGGTTAAACAACCATTTAGGTTTATGAATTCCGTGCATGTCACGGGTTTCCATGGTTCGATAGTGTGTCTTAGGACGCGGGACGGGATGGGGGTTTGCCACGGGACTGCCGGGAAGAGGATGAAGGGCAGGGGTGACAGTATTGGCTGGCCGAACCTCAGCTTGCCGAGAGGTGAC
Organism: Anisodus acutangulus; assembly: GCA_029783415.1. Taxonomy (NCBI): domain Eukaryota; kingdom Viridiplantae; phylum Streptophyta; class Magnoliopsida; order Solanales; family Solanaceae; genus Anisodus; species Anisodus acutangulus. The sequence goes on along the minus strand of CM056497.1, from coordinate 15,346,519 downwards.
TGCGGAATCACCCTGAGGCGGGCTGTTCTGGGCCACCATCGGCAGAACCGGGTGGGCAGCTAGTCCCGGACTGATCGAGGTAGTGGTAGGTGCCAGGGTCTGGGACGGTGGACTATGTAAATTGTGAATTAGAAGAGGGTTTAGACCATCATGTAGGAAGTCGTAGGAATATCGAGGTGGCGAGTGTAAAGAGGCAAAGGGGGATTGAGACTCATCAAATAGGACATGATGTGAAATAATAATTTTACGGCTTGACAAGTCATAGCACGAGTAACCACGATGATTGGCAGGGTAACCCAGAAACACACACGGGGAAAACCAGGGGTTTGAGTTTGTGAGTGGTAGATGGAGAGGGTAACAAAGACATAAAAAAATACGCAAGTGTTGGTAGGAGGGGTTCCTACGAAACAGAACTTGGGTGGGCGACCGTTGAGCTAGAGACTTATTTGAGATTATGTTTAGGAGATAGGTGGCCATGAAGAGTGCGTAATGCCAGAATTGAGGCGTGAGCAAGTAGGGAACAAATGAGGTTGTTTATAGTTTGGATTTTCCGTTCGGCTTTACCATTTTGGGAGGATGTGTGAGGGCAGAAAAATCGACAGGTAAGACAGTTTTTGAAGGAAAACTGTTTGAATTGTTTATTATCAAATTTTCTGCCATTGTCATATTGAAACACATTTAATGCTCATTTCAAATTGTGTTTTTACGAAAGCACTAAATGAAGAAAAAATGGGGTAGACCTGTGATTTATTTCCAATTGAAAAAGTCCATAGAAAGTTGGATAATCGTACAAAAACAACACATAATATCGATGGTCTGCCGTACTCAAAATAGGGGATGTCCACAAATCGCTATGTATGATATCGAAAGGCATTAAAATATAATTTGTGGATGCAGAAAATGATAATTTTACATGTTTTTCAAAAATGCAAGATTCACATATAGGAGTCCTAGAAATACGGTTGTAATTAAATAATTATTTTTCCTAAGGGAGCGTAAAACAGAGTTTTCTAGATGTCCTAATCTAGAATGTCATAAGAAAGATGAAAGAGCAACAAAGATTGATGGAACTGAGACTAGATTGTTGACCGCGTTTGAAATAGGGTAGAGATCTCCGGTGCTATCACATCTCATTATTCATCTCCCTGTCGCAAAATCCTTTACAGTAAAACTAAAAGGATCAAAGTCAAGGGAAACCCAATTATCAATTGTGAAACATCGCACAAAGATTAGATTCTTAATGAGTTTAGGGGAACGGAGGACATTTTTTAAGATTAGTGGTGGATGTGGTGGAGATAGGGAGGAATGACCATAACCACGGATAGGAATGCCTTGTCCACTACCAACAATAGTATTCTGATTTAAATTACTCAAATTAGAATAAGACGAGAAAGTACCTTGTGATGCCGCCATGTGAGATGTGACGCCTGTGTCCATAAACCAATTTTCATCGGGAGTTGGTGCATAAGTCGATGGCGGGGGTGGCCTGTGCTGTGTAGGCATGTTGTGGATGTGGGCCAACTATGCCAGGTTGGGCCTTTCGGTTCTGAGGTAGAGTCCACGAGGATGTCGGATACGGGAAAGGAGGGGAGGCCCATGATGGTAGGCCCCACGATGGGTAGGCAGCCTACAACGGAGGCTGCTGCCACTGGCGGTCACTGCTGGCTATTTTCGACTGATGGGGACTGCCCCTTCCCGCCACCATTGTTGCTGGAATTTCTTTCTCCGCGGCCCTTGCCGGACTGCCTGCTCCAGCGGTTGTTACGGGAGGAAACGGACTGTTGCGGGTCTTCTGACCGACGATTCTAGTTGCCGGAATGGGAGGCCCTGCTGTTGACGGAGGGCTCGACGGTGGTGGTGAGGGCGGTGTCGGCAATGCTGGCCCGAGTGGTGTTGCGCTTGATTTTTTGGCTTTTCTCAAGGATGAGCTTTGAACGGGCCTCATAAAACGGAGGTAACATCTTGCATTGATGAAGGATGGTGGCAATGCCGTCATAGGATTCGTTCAAACCTGCAACAAGTTGCATGGACAATCGCTTATTAGCTACTGATGCGCCGACGTTGGAGAGTTGGTCGGCATGCATCTTGAGTTCTTGACAATAAGCAGACACGTTTGGGAAATCTTCCAGATGGGCGTCCTTGAAATGATTTTCAGGGTATAATGCTTATTGAGATTTGTTGTTGTGGAAAAATACTTTCCAAACGTTCCCACATTTGGCGGGCAGTGGCATCAGTCTCAATGATGGTGTGCAACATGTTATTAGATATCATGCCGTATATCCACTGGAGGACGGATGCGTCCAAACGAGATCAGAGTACATCATACGAAGTCGAAGCCGATGGTATATCTGTGGCCTTCGGCGTGGGAGGGATGATATGGTCGATAACTTCGTAAACACGACAATGGATCTTAAAAGCTCCGCCCACGAGGAGTATTGACCCTTTTCCATCTCAAGAGTCACATGGATGAAGTTTTTAATGTTGTTTAAGACAAGTGCCGGATGTAATTTAACTTTGTCAGCCATGGAAGAGGAAATTTAGGAGGAAGAGTGAGAGAGAATGACCGAAAAATTAGGGTTCCATCATGGGGAAAAGAGGGGGTGGGCGACCGAGAGAGGTCGGCATCTAGGGTTCCGATCTAGGCTAGGTGCCGACGTAGAAAAAAGGTGGCGGCCGAGAAGGTGTATTGGTGGCTAGGGTAGGGTTTGTAGTTTTAGGCTACTGATTCCATAAAGGAATATGTTCCTTGATTTTATTGATGAATGATTTACAATATATATAAAGTTACAAGAATATTTACTTTGATACAAACTAGGGGTTACAAAATGATTATAATTCTACCTAAAATAAGAGATATACAAGTAATACAATTAATGAAAGAATATAGGGAAATATTCTATTAGTTCCCTTTTAATATAAAGATGTGATAATTTAGGTTGGAAAATTGAACAATGAATAATTGAGGTATGAAATTCGTAAAAAAATAATAGTTTAAGTGTATTTTTAACCATTAACTCATTTATATTTCATACTTGGGATAACAATTCCATAAAACTTCTCTTCCAAAATCTTATTAAAAAGTTAAGGTTAAAATTGAAAATAAAAATTTATCCAACTATATTTAAGTTTAAATTCAACACATAATTTATAGTATATTTCGTATATATCTCATTTTTAATTCAATAAATCAAACATCTGCTAATAAAAAATATGCTTATATCCACAAAATAATCACGATACAACTTATTCACCCACCAACCACCCTTAATACTTTCGTAAAAACTGTTGCAATGCAAAAAGAATGTTTGAAAATCTGTGAACTAGTTAGACTATTAAGGCTGCATGAGGTTAATTGGAAGAAATTATTTTCTTGGAAAAAGTTTCTTATAACCCTGAGAAAGATTTTTCTACCTTTTGCCCCCCTCTGTTATAAAGTATATATGCAGGCGACAGTTGATACATGATAATTGTAACAAGTGAAAGCAGATTGAATAGGATTGTGCTTTGTTGATATGTTTAGTTATTGAAGGTTGACAACAACGACGACTAAATTTTGATCTAATTTTGTTTGTAAAGAAAATGACTTTTGTGCACTACTTTTCGTTGTGAAGATAATTTCCTTCGTAATATTAATTTTTCCACAAAATAGGAAAATATTTTTGAGCATAACGAAACACTCTATGTGAAATATTGTTATCAGAGGTATTAATATTGTGATACCTTTTGCTATTTGGGAAACAAATCCAAGAACGTTTATCCACAACACATAAGAATGCTGATTTTTAGTCTCTAAAACATGTTTTTCAGTGGTGTAGCTCACCCTATGTATTTCATGTCCCCTTATCTATATTTAGCTATTGATTATGGTATACACTTGTCATTTTTTATATCACATGTAGATTAATGGTGAATTTCTCATAATTGGTGTTGGGGCATGCATCCATTTTTATGGTCATATATAAATTATGACCCAATTACTCCGTAAAACAATTTATTAATAAATTGTATTTTTAGGCATCGTGATATAATCATATCCCATCTTAACGTAATTGGGATTTGGCCCTTTTATCTTCTAATTATTGAGTAATGTATGTCTGTTAATTCTCTGTGACGCGAAACGAAGAAGAAATGAAGAACTTGTTGGAAATTTGCCTTTGGTGGGAGTTGCGTCCAACCATATTTAATGACTTAAACACTAGGGTTCTGCATGTTGGAGACTTTGATTCTTCACACGTGCATAATCTACTAAGTAAGTAGATGACCGTAGGGCCAAGGATCGTCAAATTTCGTTGAGAAATGAAAGAGATATTGATCCACGAAGTGAGGTGTTTGAAGCATGAAAAATGTGGTAAAGACAAATCCTCCCTCATTAGTGGGGGAAGAAAGATTTGTTTAGTTTATAAGTCTCAAAATTGGCTTGGGATTTGGGACCCCAAGGGGTAACCCATGTGTTTGAAGGAGGGAGGACCTAGATGTGCTTTGGTTCGAGGCTAAGCCCACACGCGCGCCGCCCGCCTGTCCGGGCTCGGGCTTATCTTTTTGGACCCAAATTGCTTCATATTTACAGTTTGGTCTCTGAAGTTTCAGGTAGGTTAAATTGGGCAGAGAACTTGTGTTTTTGCTGTTGGTTTTGGAACGTTAACCTCCATTAATATGCACATCAATTCAGTCATTACTTGGCTGAATAACTCTCCCTAAAAGCTCTAATCCGTTGCACATCAATTCATTATTTATTTTGGCTGAATTACTCCTCACTAAATTGCCATTACTTAGCCAGTAACAACAATTATGTGGGCAGTTGATAAGTCCCCTCCTTGCACTATATAATGAAGCCTTTGTTCAATTGTTGAGAACACAGAAACACACAAATGAAATCAGATTCTTCCTAATACTTTCCAGCATCATTTCATTACACTAAGTTCTTCAAAGTAACACTTGAGTTTCCTTTGCTCATTTGTTGAGTTGTTGTTTTATCTTGGGAGACTATTGTCCAGAATGTAGAAAGGATACATACGGGGCAATCTTGTCTTAAAGACAGAGTGACATCACTCGACCCAGCAATCAATTTCTTGTTCCAGTTTCTTGAAATTTCAGTTTGTTGCAATTTCATTTTGTTGTAATACTTAGCAGTTATATATTTCCATTTCCTGCACCATTGTAATCAACAAGTTTAAGACAAGATTGGCTTTTTGTAACTGCTTAGTAACATAACTGGAAACACATTTGATTCCACTGCTGCTGCTGCTGCCACTCAAGGCAACAATTCTGCCATCCCTCCTGCTGCCGCTACTGTTCAAGGCAACTCCTCTACCTTCCCCACTGCTGCCCAAGGCACGTCCAGTGCCTTTACTGCTTTATCATCCGCATTCCACCATGAACGCCCTGAAAAATTCATGGGCTCAACTTTAAGAGATGACAGTAGAAAATGTTGTTCTACCTGACTGTTATGTGAATGACTAGGTTCCTATCAGAAGATCCTCCACAATCTGGAGATGAAATGGACCCTTCGCCTACTGAAACAGGTAAAGGGGGACTAGGTATCCATGTCATTAATGGCATGAAGATGGTTCTTGATGCATGGAATCATAGTGATTTCATGTGTAATAATTACATATTGAACTGCTTGGGCTAGGTTCCTATCAGAAGATCCTCCACAATCTGGAGATGAAATGGACCCTTCGCCTACTGAAACAGGTGAAGGGGGACTAGGTATCCATGTCATTAATGGCATGAAGATGGTTCTTGATGCATGGAATCATAGTGATTTCATGTGTAAGAATTACATATTGAACTGCTTGGCAGACCCTATCTACATGGTGTATTGCACCGTTGGCACCGCCAAAGAGTTGTGGGAGAAGATGCAAAAGAAGTACAATGCACAAGATGCAGGTACTAAGAAATTCATCATTGGGAAATTTCTAAAATTTCAAATGGTGGATAGTAAGACAGTGATGTCCCAAGTCCAGGAATTTCAAATGATTTTACATCACCTGGATTTGGAAGGAATGAAACCAAATGAGCAGTTTTTTGTTGCATCGCTGATTGAAAAGTTACCTCCTTCGTGGAATGAGTTTATGAGCTACTTAAAGCTCAATACAAAGGAGATGACCTTTGAAGAGCATATTATCAAACTCCAAATTCAGGAAGATAATAAGAAGGCCTTGCCTATGGGTAAATAACCTGCTGAGGCAAAGGCAAATCTGGCTGAGGCCAAAGGGAACTCAAGCAAGAAACGGAAGTTCCAGAAAGACGGCAAGACCCAAGCAGCGGAGAAGTTCAGAGGTAACTGTCACCACTGTGGGAAACCTGGTCATATGATCAAGGAATGCCGCAAGCTCAAGACTGAGCAACAAGAGAAAGACAAGGCTAAAGGCAAGGCACATGCTAACGTCATTAAGGACAGGCCCCTGGACGACATGATTGAGGAGTTCTCAGCAGTGGTGCTTGAAGCTAACCTGGTTGAGAATCCCATGCAGTGGTGGATGGACACAGGTGCTACCAGACACATCTGTTCCAACAAAAATGCCTTCTCCACGTATACACCGGTCACCGATAAGAAACTGTTCATGGGCAACAACGCTTCGTCTGACGTGTTGGGGGTAGGAAAGGTGGTCCTGAAGATGACTTCTGGAAATGAGCTCACTCTGAAGGAAGTGATGCATGTCCTTGAGATTAGGAGAAATTTAATTTCAGGACCTTTATTGGTTAATGCTGGTTTTAGGCTAGTGTTTGAATCCAATAAATTTGTACTCACTAAGAATGACACTTTTGTGGGGAGATATTCGTCTGTGAAGGCCTCTTCAAAGTTAACGCTATGTCTGTAATGCGTCAAAGTAATAAAGTTGAAGCTTCTTGCTTGAGTCTTCTAATTTATGGTATCATAGATTAGGACATGTTAACTACAAGTCCATCCAAAGGTTGGTAAAGTTGGAGTTGTTGTCGTCCATCGACGTAAACCCTCAACATAAGTATGAGGTGTGCATAGAGGCAAAACTCACAAAGCTTCATTTTCTATCCGTCGAAAGAAATACCGCTCCTCTAGAACTTATTCACACAGATATATGTGATTTCAAATTTGCACAAACTAGAGGGGGAACAAGTACTTTGTGACATTCATTGATGATAGCACAAGGTATTGTTACCTTTACTTATTGAAAAGTAAGGATGAAGCCTTTGAAGCGTTCCGATGTTACAAAACAGAAGTTGAGAACCAACTAAGCATGCGAATTAAATCCATTCGTAGCGATAGAGAGGGAGAATATGTAGCGCCATTTGAGGAATATTGTGCCCAAGAAGGCATTGTTCATCAAACGACGGCTACATACTCACCTCAATCGAATGGAGTGGCGGAACGTAAGAACCGCACATTGAAGGAAATGATGAATGCCTTGCTCATCAATTCCGGTCTTCCCCAAAACATGTGGGGAGAAGCCGTCCTTACCGCTAATACGATTATTAACAGAGTCTCACATAAGGGTAAGGACAAAAATCCATATGAATCATGAAAGGGAAAGAAACCCACCTATAAATATTTAAAGATATGGGGTTGTCTGGCAAAGGTTGAAGTACCCAAGCCAAAGCAGGTCAAGATTGGGCCTAAGACTGTAGATTGCATATTCATTGGATATGCAAATAACAGTAGTGCTTATCGCTTCTTAGTGTATAAGTCAGATATTCCAGAGATCCACGGGGGTACAATCATGGAATCAAGGAATGCTCAATTCTTTGAAGGTACCTTTTCTAGAAAGGAAAAAGACATAACCTCTCGCAAACGAAGTTATGAACAAATCTCTCAGGAACCTGGAGTCGCTGACGGCCCGGATCTAGATGGTTCATATATAGTGGATCTCGAAGTGGATGAATATCCGGAATGTAGTATTCCAGATTCTCAGAACTTGGAGACTCCAGAGATGGAACTAAGGTGAAGTAAAAGGGCCAGGAAGGATAAACACTTCGGTCCTGACTTTGTAGCTTATTTGGTTGATGATGAACCAAGGACAATTGCTGAAGCATTGTCAACTCCAGAGGAACCGCTCTGGAAAGAAGCTATTGAGAGTGAAATAGGCTCCATTCTACATAACCATACTTGGGAGTTGGTTGATCTTCCTCCGGAAAATAAACCGTTGGGTTATAAGTGGATACTCAAACGGAAATATAAAACAGATGGGTCTATAGATAAGTACAAGGTCAGGTTGGTAGTCAAGGGCTAACGGCAGAAAGAAGGTCTTGACTACTTTGACACGTACTCCCCGGTATCTCGGATGACGTCCATACGGGTATTCATTGCGATCGCAGTTTTGCGTGACCTTGAGATACATCAAATGGATGTCAAGACAGCCTTCCTAAATGGTGATTTGGAAGAAGAAATTTATATGGACTAACCCGAAGGGTATGTGGTTCCAGGGCAAAAGAAGAAAGTCTGTCGGCTTGTCAAATCTTTGTACGGGCTGAAACAAGCCCCGAAGCAATGGCACAAAAAGTTTGATAGTACTCTACTATAAAAGGGATTCTCCATTAACGAGTGTGACAAATGTGTCTACACGAAAGGTAACTCTGACTCGTTCGTCATGATATGCCTTTATGTAGATAACATGTTGATCACAGGAAGCAGTCCTAGGGTAATCCTAGAGACTAAAAATATGTTGAAACAATGCTTCGACATGAGGGATATGGGTATCGCAGATGTCATCTTAGGGATAAAAATCTCTAAGACGTCTGACGGACTGGTCTTATCTCAGTCTCACTACATCAAAGATGTTTTGAGAAAGTTCGAGATGTTTGACAGTTCGCCTATAAAGTCACCAATGGATAGAAATCAAAAGCTTGATAAAAATCGTGGTGCACCCATATGTCAGGAGCGATATGCACATGTGATCGGAAGTTTGATGTACATAACAAACTGCACCTGACCTGATATTGCTTATGCAGTCAACAAGTTGGCTAGGTTTACCCGTAATCCGAGTGATTATCACTGGAAGGCGTTGAATCGGGTACTTCAATACCTGAAATACAAGCTAACTTACAGGGTACATTATTCGAGATATCCAGCTGTACTAGAGGGGTACAGTGATGCAAACTGGATATCTGATATAGAGAACACCAAGTCAACCAGTGGGTATGTATTTACAATTGGTGGTAGGGTTGTGTCTTGGAAATCCTCTAAGCAAACTTGCATCGCCCGATCCATGATGGAATCGGAATTTATCGCTTTAGACAAAGCAGGAGAAGAAGTTGAGTGGCTTCACGACTTCTTAGAGGATGTTCCTTGTTGGAACAAACCCGTACCTTCTGTAATGATCCACTGAGATAGCTAGTCGGCTCTAGGAAGGGCACAAAATGCTATGTACAATGGCAAGTCTCGTTATATTTGACGGAGGCATAAGACCGTTAGGCAGCTGATCACCACGGGTATAATATCTATTGATTACATAAAGTCAAAGGATAATATAGCTGACCCACTGACAAAGGGCTTACCCAAGAATCAGATGTTCTGCATGTCTAGGAGAATGAGCTTAAAACCCAAAGTATAAGGACCAATACGGTGGTAACCCAACCTTACTGATTGGAGATCCCAGGAATTTGGTTCAATGGGAAAACTAAGCTGTAAAGGTTCAGTTGATCGCTTCGGTGGAAGCATGAGCACTTCGGATAGTGATTTCTATAAAGAAACACCAAATCCAAAGCCGTTCCCGCGATAGACATTAAGTGTTATCTGCAGTGTGGGTAAAGGTTAAGTTTCCAAAACCTTTAACGATCCTCACCGGTTGAGGTTAGGTTTGGGAAAACTTTTAATGGTTCCTAACACTTGTGAAGTGGGGTATGGCAGGATACGTTGTAGAAGACCACCTATTTAAGTGCGAGGACAGGCCGTGTCAAATGAATGCACTTAAGAATTCAAGAAGTGTCCACGACCGCAACGGACAAAACATTACGAAGAAAAGAGTAAGGGAATTTGTTGTGTTGGTATTATTGACTTGGCTTACACTAAACACTGATGGTTCAATACATCACGTTCACCACGCAGTAAGTAAGTTTGATGATATTTAACTATGGAAGGTTCAAAGCTGAAGCTACCTCTTCTTATGCAACATCGGTCCGCTGAAATATTGCTAGAAAAAGGTACCATGTGAGTGCGCCAAAATCTCTTTCAAGAGGGGATTGTTGGAAATTTGCCTTTGGTGGGAGTTGCGTCCAACCATCTTTAATGACTTAAACACTATGGTTCCGCATGTTGGAGACTTTGATTCTTCACACGTGCATAATCTACTAAGTAGATGACCGTAGGGCCAAGGATCGTCAAACTTCGTTGAGAAATGAAAGAGATATTGGTCCACGAAGTGAGGTGTTTGAAGCATGAAAAATGTAGTAAAGACCAATCATCCCTAATCGGTGGGGGAAAAAAGATTTGTTTAGTTTATAAGTCTCAAAATTGGCTTGGGGTTTGGGACCCCAAGAGGTAACCCATGTGTGTGAAGGAGGGAGGACCTAGATGTGCTTTGGTTCGAGGCTAAGCCCACACGCGCTCCGCCGTCGCCCGCCTGTCCCGTCCGGTCGTGGGTCGTGGGCTTATTCCCAAAAAACATTTCACGGTAAGTGACTTTAATTTCGTCGTACCAAAAGAACTTGATTATGGTCTATAAAAATTTTATGAACTTGATTATATAGTTGCCTTAAAAGTGACCAGTGAGGCTTAAATTAATTTGTAGCCAGAATTATGTCCTCAGTCCATGCATATCCAAGAAATCAACAAATTCAAATGATGTTTCCTAATTCTAATTATTTTCATTACGACCTTCCCCTATTTACATTTCCTTAATTCACGCCCCGGCCCATATATATAATGATGAAAAGAATTAGTAGTAAACATTTTCATAACATCACGGAATCATAAGTCAGTCTCCCCTTGCTTCGACGAAGGATTTTTTTTGGGGGCAATGAACGATTTGGTGCTTGAGCGTCTTAAATCAATAATTATTAGTAGTATTGTTTGGTGTATTATATTAATGTGGGACGCTAACCCCACACTAAAATTCTATTATGGAAACTGTGATATTGTTTGCTCCTAACGACAAGAAAATATCGTCATTTTATTTATGTATATAGTGTTGATTAACGTAGGGAAGTTGGAGGAATTGATTAATTTTAATAGTATTGTTGAAGATTTTTTTTTGTTTCGCGGGATTAGGTGAGGTATCTCATGATTAAATTTGGATTAAATTTATACATTGTTTGGTTGATGATATAAATTTATAATTTCAATCAAATAAAAATATAAATTTAATCTCAAACTTAATTCTGAAATACCACCTTACCCAATGAAATTAGGTGTTATTTTATCCCACTTGCTATATGAGATATATTTGTCCAAGGATACGATTAGAAAATTTAGCTTGTATGAATCATTATTGGTTTGATACTAATAATGGTAGTTGTTTCAGTATCTTAAGAATACATACGTATCCACGATTGAAAATTAATTAATAGTACTAAATAAATGTCTCGTACAGAGTATCTAAAAGCAAACAAATGCACACATGTCTTGTTTACATCTCATTCGAATCTAATTTGAGTACGTAGACGATACTAAATCAATAAGGTATCGATTAGATCTAAAAATGAATCAACAAAATCTTCTTCATTTTAGGTTTAAATTAATGGCTTTTGTGAATGAAAAAAATGTACTTATCACCTTTTTGGATTTCTATCTTCATCAAATTTTGAATTTGATTAATTTATTGGAATTAATTAAATTAGAAGTTCATAAAGAAATTAAGTCTATATACTACGTTCAAATTACTGACATTATTATTACTGATTGATAAAATTCGATAAAATCCTATCTGTAAAATAAAGAAAGGAAAAATTCTTTTATGGTAAAACATTTTGTCATTTTAGTTATTTTTCAAGAAGAAAAGAGTGGATCTATTGAATTTCAAATATTCAATTTCATCAATAAGATAAGAGATTTACTTCACATTTGGAATTGCACAAAAAAACTATTTATTTTCGCGATGGCTTCCCTTGCATTACCAGATATGAGTAATTTTGTTGCGGAATTGATAGTAATTTTTGGAATAATTACCGGCTAAAAATATATTTTAATTCTAAAAATACTAATTACTTTTGTAATGATAATTTGAATGATATTAACTCCTATTTATTCATTATCTATGTCACGCTAGATGTTCTATTGATATAAGCTATCTAATGCCCCGAAGGATTTCTTTTTTTTATATTCTGGACCGCAAAAATTATTTCTTTCGATCTTTTATTTTATTCCCCATAATAGATATTGATGTATACACATTTCGTTCCCAAATTATAACTGAGATAAATTGATCGGCAAACCAAACTACCCAGGTGTTATATTAAGGTAAAATTAACAGTGCTTCATCATGCATGATTTGGCCAATAAAGTTGAATTATTGCTAGTTCAGCAGTTGAAGCGGCAGAAAACCTGGAAAAAACTACAGTACGTACCCAAAAAGTTAGCCTAGAATAGTGATATGTGGAATAAAATAATTGTCGGCCACTAAAGCTAAATTTTAGGAAATAGAAGAAGTTGTATAGTCAAAATAGCGGAGACCATCGAGAACAATTAAGGTTCCGTAAGATGAATGAGATTCATCAATATAATTTTAATTAGTACATGTTTTAAGGTCGAGCTTTAAGAATTTAATATTTTTTATACAGTTGCTATACCATATTAATACGTAACTTATTCGACGCGAATTTGAGTTAATTGGAGCTAGGGTGGCGGAGGGATTTATCCGACCTCCTTGAAATATAATATTCAACTTTTTTTAATATATATGTTAGATGTTGAATTCTTTTGATTTTTTATATATTTACTTCTATTTTTTAAAATATCTTTGATGAACATTCTATAATTATTCACTAAATTTCAAATAGCGAATAATTAACAAAAGTTCAAAAATAGTGGAGCTACCATGTGCCAGTTATATTTTACAATGGGAATTATCTAACCCACTATATAATCCCATTTTATCACATAATACAAGGATAAAAGACTATAGGAATGTGCGGGTGTCCGTGGTGGTGGGGTTCCAGACAGTGACTCTTCTCTATTGCTTAATTTATTGAGGAGGTAATTAATTTACTAGGATACTTTAAGAAATGGCTACAGAATTTGTGCACACTTTCTACTATTTCATCGATATTTATTACTCATCCCGTCTCAATTTATTTATGTGTCATTAGTTGATTACATACGAAGTTTTATAAATAAAAGAATATTTTTAAAAGTTGTAGTTCAAAATAAGTCTTAGATATTTATATGACTATAAATTATTTTATAAAATTAAATTATTTTTAAATATAAAACTATGACTTTTTTTTAAACAAACTAAAAATAAAAATGTGTCACATAAATGGAGACAGAAAAACTATCTCTTACCAATATAACTATTGAATAACTTTGCCTTCCAAAATTTATACAAATGGAATGGGAGGTCCCATTTAGGAAGACAAGCGTTTTTAATTTGTATGTAATTGTATTGTTGCTTGGCTTTGAAGAGAAGTTAGTTTCTGTACTAGTACATCACTAAAATTCATAATCGATATTTGTCAAAAGATTTGAATTTTTTTAGAGATCATGACTACCCCATTGCCCTTTCCATATATACTTATTCTATGAAAATTGAAATGGGAAGCTTTGGGTAGAATATTGTAATTTTCTGGAGTCTTCTTATTAATAATATATATATATATGTGTTTATAATTGTAATCGTAATCGTATGAGAATATTTACTTTACATAATTACACTAAAATAATAATTACAGAATATATGAAAAATATTTACTTATTCTCTATTACACCCCCTCAGTCGGGAGCGGGAGGAGGCCGAACGCTCAGACTGGATCTGAAGTCAAGGAACAACTGCCGAGGAAGTCCCTTAGTAAAAATATCTGCATACTGATAGGAAGAAGGAACATGTAACACCCGAACATGGCCCATGACAACTTTCTCACGGACAAAATGAATATCCATCTCAATATGTTTGGTTCGCTGATGCTGAACCGAGTTATGAGACAAGTAGACAACAGATATGTTATCACAGTAGACAATAAATGCCTTACGTAAGGGCCAATGAAGCTCTAGAAGGAGGTTTCTGAGCCAACAAATTTCGGCAACAACGTTCGCAACGCCTTTATATTCTGCTTCTGCACTCGAATGGGAAAGCGTGGCTTACCGCTTGGCAGACCACAAGATAAGGCTATCACCCAAAAATATACAGTAGCTGGAAGTAGATCGACGTGTGTCCAAACAGCTGCCCCAAGTGGCGTCTGTAAAAGATATCAGCATGATCGGTTCAGATGGATAAAGATGTAATCCGTAGTCAAGAGTACTCTTAACGTACCGAATGATACGTTTAAAAGCAGTAAAGTGAGGCTCTCTAGGAACATGCATGAAAACACACACCTGCTGAACGACATAGGCAATATCGGGCCTAGTGAAGGTAAGATACTGAAGTGCACCAGCGAGACTCCTATAAAGAGAAGGATCGAGCACTGGATCCCCGCCATCGGTGCTAAGTTTTGACTTCGACTCGACATGAGTGGGCATGATCTTGCAGTTTGCCACTATCTCTGAATTTGTGATGATATGAGTGGGCAAGATCCCAAGTGCGTTGTGTAGTGAGCGCATCAAATTTCTCACGCATGACCGCATTCTAATTCAGGTCAAACTTGGCTAATTTTGGGTTTTTAGGTATAAGTGAGATAGTCTGAATGGATAGGTTAAAGTAGACTTTCGATTTGAAAATCCCGTATTGGGCACGTGTTTTCTAGCGGTGGGTCAGAATCGGAACTGTTTGGGTCACGGGAACTGGGGGCAGTGGGTTTCTCACGGGCAGTGAAGTGGTCGACAAGGGTTGTGGGGACGTTGTCAGGGAATTTTGGCGGTGCGGCAGTGGGCTAGTTGATGGGAACGATGAGGCCGAGATGAACGTAGTGGGTAAGGGGTGGTCAATGGGATTGGGGGGGGGGGGTAGTCGACGGGTGCTAGGGCAGAAACGGAATGGCTGGCAGATGCGTTGATTTTTGAGCCAGAATACTAGCACTATGTATTGTATTTCTGATGAGAGAGGAAGTGTTCGGATCTTCAAGAAAGCCGTAATCAATGACTTGAAACTTTTGGACGTTTGCAAATGGGAAAACGTTCTCCTTGAATGTGACATATCGAGATACTAGGATTTTATTTGTGGACAAATCATAGCATAAGTAACCCCCTATGGTTCGACGAGAAACCTAAGAAAATGCAAGGAGTAGTCCTAGGTACTAATTTGTGAGGGGTCGTGGAGGCGAAATTCGGATAGCATATACAACTAAAAATTCGAAGGTAATCATAAGAGGGGATCCGATGGAAGAGAATTTCAGTTGGAGTTTTATTTTGAAGAGTTCGTGTTGGTAATATATTAAGGAGGTAAGCCGCCATGTGTAATGCATATACCCAAAATGAAGGGGGGATGGAAGCATGTAAGAGCATAGTGCGGATCTTATTGTTAATGGTATGTATGATTCTTTCATCTTTACCATTTTGAGGTGCGGTATGGGGACAAGAAAATCAAAACACCATGTTGTGGTCTGCACAAAATTTATGAAAGGAAGGTTGTCAAACTTACTACCGTTATCACATTGAAACGTTTGATGATTTTCTCAAATTGGGTTTTAACATATGCTTGAAATTCAAGAAAAATTGTGTAAACTTGGGACTTATATTTTAGAGGATAAACCCAAAGAAAATGAGAAAATAATCCAAAAGCACCAAATAAATTTTTTTACCAGTTTGCTAGTGATGAGAGATGTTCATAAATCCACATGTATAATAATAAAAAAAATATTACACTTAATGAAGATTGAAAATGAAGTCTAACATGCTTTCCTAAAGGACAAGAGTAGCAAACATGGGTAAATTTTCCTTTATTATACTGAATGAAATTCTGACTTCTAAGAAAATTAAAAACTGGTGCTCCCGGGTGCCCGAGTCTACTGTGCCAAGTTGATGGTGAGATTGCAGCTAGAGAGGTTGGTGGATTGACACTTGAAACGGAATTAGATGAGAAAGGATATAGGCCCCCCACACTATTGTCTCTCGTAAGAGTTGTCCCCGTACGTATGTCCTTCATAGAAAACCAAAAGGGTCAATATCAATAGATACAAAATTGTCACTAGCAAATTTTCTAACAAAGATTAAGTTTTTAATGATGTTAGGAGCATATATGACATGTTTGAGGGTAAATGGTAGGTGAGGTTGTTGTGTTTGAGTTGTGCCATAGCCTTGAATTGGAATAATATTGCCATTGCCGACCAAAATAAATTAAGGATTCTTCAAATTAAATAAGTGAGGGAGATTACCAGAGTCGCGAGTGAGGTGGGATGTGGCACTTGTATCCATGTACCATGTGTCGTCGGGCTGTTGGAGATTCATAGTGTTGTAAGCCTGACTCAGTTCAGTAGGGGTCATAGGGCCGTATGCCTGCTGTTGGACCGTAAAGAAGTGTGCTTGGTACTGTTGGCCCGTGTTGCGTGGGCCTGGAGGAGGGCCCAGGATGCTCGGCTGATGGCGTTGCCTAGTGTATTGGGCCAGGACTGTGGGATACGGGCATAGTGGCAAGGCCCAATTCGTGGGGTTGTGGGTTACGGTCATGGGCCATGGTATTGGGCCAGCCCACTAAGATGGGTATTAGACCGACTATGTCTGTCCGCCGGAGTTGGATTTTCTGCCATGGTTGAGGTTGGTGGTCCATGAGTTGCGGAGGACCGGCGGGTATGTTGGTGGTTGGTGGGACGTCAACCGCCAGTGGCTGTTGATTGTGCTCGTCCTATTTATCTCATCTAGTCTCCTCCAACAACAATTGTGACCAGGCCTTGTTGAAGTTAGGGAGGGAATCCACTTATTGGATCATCGTCGCAAGTATATTGTACTCACCCTTCGGCAAACCATTGATAAGTTGTAAAACCATCTTTGTTTCGGAAATCAGAGTGTTAACATTAAACAATTGATCGACAACCAATTTTAGTTGTTTACAATAGTCTGACATGTTGGCAAAGTTCTCAAGATAAGTGTTGTTGAATTGTTCCTCCAAATAGACGACACATGTATGTTTGTTGTCTTGAAAGATTTCCACTAGCTGTGTCCATAATTCGTGAGCTGAGACACATGTCTTCATAATAGTATGAAGTAAATCCTTGGATATGGTGCCATATATCAATTGTTTGACGATAGCATTGAGGCGCTTCCACGTCGGATTGTCAACATCGGGTGGACGGGGGGTGATGGCATCGATGTGGTCAAGGACGTTGTAAGCACAAACATGTGTTTGAAATAATTCAACCCACGATGAGTATTGTCCATCCTCCTGATCAAGAACTAAAGGGATAAAAATTTTGATATGCATTATGGCAAAGGCCGGATGAAAGGTGTTAGGAGGGGGAGGGGGAAGATGAGGATGTGTGACATCGTCGTGGCTGGGGGATGAGTCGGCGGTAGAAGCCATGAGGGTTGGTTGTCGGCGACGTGATAGAATATGGTGGGGGGGGGGCAAAATTTGGTTTTGAGAGGAGGCTAGAGTTTGACTTTTGATACCATGTAGAATAGTGTAATTCTCCTTATCTGGAGTCTTCTCATTAATATAATATATATAGGTGTTTACCATTGTAATCCTGATCGTGTGAGAATATCTATTTTATATAATTACACTAAAATAATAATTACAGAATATATGAAAAATATTTACTTATTCTCTATCACTTTGAAAGGCTTGTGAGAGACCAAAAATAATTAAAAAGACCACAAAAGTTCCGGAAAGTAATAAAAAGCCCACAAAAGTACGGAAAAATAATACTAAAAAAGAGCAATTATTTATTATATGAACATTAGGTGGACCATATTGTCAATTAAATAAACTAAAGTATGAATAAGAAACAACGTGAAGTTTCCCTAATTGCTCGGAGAAGGGAAGTGGGGGCTTCTTAGTTTGGGAAACTTTTTCAAATCTTTGACAAAGTTTCCCTAATACTAGGAGAATATTAGTAAGACAATACTGTCCAGAATCCAAATTAATTTAGAGAGCAAAAAATCCTACCAATTATAGGAGAAATAATTTTTTGGCCCTTTACAATATTAATTTTTAGTTTTATGACTTTTAAGTAAGAAACCTTCATTTTTTACATACATCTCTTATATGAGAAAAACACAAAGTAGATATGAAAATGACATTTCTTATATTTAAATTATAAAAGGGCAAGAGATACCATTTTCTTCCAATTATATATGCCAAGTTGAGACATTGTAAAATCATTAGCAACACACAACTAACTATTAATAATAACTCGTTTGTTTCTCCATTAAACACATTCAACGAAACTAAGCTTGATACTCGGATTTAGTGGAATTGTGTAATCACCTTAAATTTAAAGGTTTAAACTGTTAAGAACATGCTTACTTTTTTCGAGACTCATTTTTTTTATTGATCAAGCACACAATATGTACTTTTGATAATATATGACGGTGAAACTTGCACCCAATATATTTACGGCAAAAAGCCAAGAAACTTCCTTTCATTTAGTAAGAAACATACTTTAGAAAGATAAAAAGTAAGAAAAGTTGATGAAGAAATAGGAAACATTATTTTAAGATGGAAGTCAAGTCTCCGTTAGCAAATTAAAATATATGGAAAAGGGGAAAATGGTTATCATCCATACATTAGTCTTTAAGATATATACACCAGTGGTGATTGCTTTTTATCTTGTCGCCCAGAACTAGTTAGTCATCAACACATATATTTTGTTTGTCACACGTTAAAACTATTGTTAATAGCTGTGGATAGAGACGATACGCCCATAGCAATTTTGGTGAGACAAGATGGTACCCCATGCTAAGAACAATCACTAAGATTTTAATTAATATAGAAGACTAGCAAAATTGAGGAAGAAGTATGATAGCTAGACTGATAGTAATTGCAAGAAAAACAAGGAACCAACTGGATTTTCGATGTAATATTCATTAACTTATCATTTGGAATATGTATTTGGCCCAGTGGCCAATACATTAGGGTATTGCTGTCTGAGGTTCCGTGTTCGAGTCCTCTGATCAGCGAGAGTGGAACTGTGTTCCCCCAAAAAAATCCCTCCATACGCGTAAGGCCAAGCGGTGTATACTAATCCGTAGGGCCAGGACGGAGGTGGGTTTTTCTGGGGTATGGGGCCGTAATGCGGTGGGACCAGTCACTTTAAAAAGTTTACCCTACCTTAGTTTTATCCAAAGTGTTTGGCCCAATGGCCAATACATTAGGGTATTGCTGTCTGAGGTTCCGTGTTCGAGTCCTCTGATCAGCGAGAGTGGAACTGTGTTCCCCCAAAAAAATCCCTCCGTACGCGTAGGGCCAAGCGGTGTATACTAATCCGTAGGGCCAGGCCGGAGGTGGGGTTTTCTGGGGTATGGGGCAGTAATGCGGTGAGACCGCCACTTTAAAAAGTTTACCCTACCTTAGTTTTATCCAAAGTGTTTGGCCCAGTGGCCAATACATTAGGGTATTGCTGTCTGAGGTTCCGTGTTCGAGTCCTCTGATCAGCGAGAGTGGAACTGTGTTCCCCCAAAAAAATCCCTTCATACGCGTAGGGCCAAGCGGTGTATACTAATCCGTAGGGCCAGGCCGGAGGTGGGATTTTCTGGGGTATGGGGCCGTAATGCGGTGGGACCAGTCACTTTAAAAAGTTTACCCTACCTTAGTTTTGTCCGCTTGGGCAGCTCAATTGGTTTCAAGGGGGATATTTGGAGCAAAGACCAAGGATCGAATCCCGTCAGCGGCAGTGTGGGGGTTTCTTCTTGAAATAAAGGAGGGCCCTTTGTGCGCAGCGTGATAGTAGTCTAACCTTTGAAATCAATTGAGTCACCATGATTTACCTCCTTCACAGACCTGTCGGACCGGGGTGTGGGGGCTCCTGGGGTGGGAGATTCCACCTTTTGGAGCAAAGAATGGTCAGCCAGTTCCAGGATCCTGACACTTGGAGAGGTATTGAGTATTATGCCAGACAAAATCATGTGCAAGTTATCAAATTTTCCTGTTTTTTCAATCAAATGCAAATCTAGATAGGGAAGTTATCTTTTTAATTTGGAGAATATTCCAATCAATGCCAAGGATTGTGCTCTACTTATAGCAACTATGAGAAAGAAGTGCTATGCATGCCAAGTTAAAAGGAACATCCTGCAAATCAAGCTTGAAAAATGTTACAGGTCGTTTGGTAGCTCGTAACAAGCTAAGTTTATTATGTATTAAATTCTCCATAAGTAATATTTTATCTTTTTTCAATTCATGTTACACTATTTCTTTTTTATTTCGTCCCAAATGAATGTCACATTTTTTTATTTGACAACTATTTAATGACACCATTTCTATTTTACTATTTTTGGGTCCCACTTAATTTTAAAGATATAGTACTTATTATGAAGAAAAATCAACAAAAGTAGGCACTAAAGTAAGAGCAACTTGGTAAACATAACAAAATCTTTCCTTATTTCTTAAACTTTGAGCCCGGTCAAATGATGACACATAAATTGAGACGGATAGAGTACCATATTTGGTAGCGTTCTTTTGCTACGTATAAAATTCAGCATCCCTAATACGGTGTTTGAATTGCAATTTAGAAAACCGTATTACTAATATATGTTCATCTATGAGAAAATTTATGTATTATTTTATGCAGAGTAAAATAAATAAATAATTAATACATGAATAATATATCCGGTTTAAAATAATATATAAATTTATTCATAACTAATTTCTATATTATTAATATTTGCATAACTCTAACTAGCTTCCAAGTATATGCCTACTGAAATTAAACATCAACTAGAGATATGAAAATAAGTGAAGTAAAATAACTATTTTACGAAAATAAGATTTGTTAAGTAAAGAAGAATCATTTTCTCACTTACGAGAAAACTTAATATATTGAAAGTGCTCCTCCTTCACAACTTCCCGATAGAACATGAAAAAAAAAGATAGGCACTCTACAACAAACTTCCATTCATGAATTACTAGAACATTATACATCTTGTGTATTTATTTATTATTATTATTTACATTTATTGTTCTTCCTCTTTCTTTTACTTCAGTTGGTTTTATGTTAACAAGTTACATCATTGACTTGACTTACATTTCATCTAGAAACGGGGATATGAAAAAAAGAGAGGCACTTTATGACAAATTACATTAATTATCGACTTGTGCATTCAAAGTGAACCTCCCAGCAATTTACCAAGAGACTTTTCACTTAAAGATCTTTGTTAGTAGGAAAAAAAAACCAATAAATTAAAGCCAAATCAGTTACTAAACGAGTTCTACTTGATGGACTTGGACATTTCAAACACAAGTCGTTCCATTTGGTATCTAAAGTCAAATTACTTCGGCTAAAGATAGCAAAGAAATTACATACTTTACACATGTAATTCGAAGTCCACAATGCAACTGAAATCAATATTTTATATCAGTTTCTTATTTCGCAATTAAACTAGTTTTAGCGTACTACATTGCACGTGTCAATAAATTATAAATTTTATATAAAATGAAAAAGTTGTAGTAAAATATAAATGAACGTCAAAATAGATGCAACATTCATTAAAAAATGACAAAATAATGTTATTACATTGACCTAAATATCGTGTTTAACGCATCTAACCTAATATCTCTTTATAGCTTTAATTAAATTAACTTGTGACTAAAGTAAAAAGATAATATTTTAAAAATTCAAAACGTAAATAAAATAAGATTAAACCATTCTTAATTTGTTTGATAAAAAACAAAGTTGTCAAAAAAGTTTCCCGTGATAAATTAGTTTGAAGACAGTTTAATTTTTTGGAAAATAATTTTTAATTTAATTATGATAGGAATTTTTGCAGTGCATTTCTTACATTTTTTTATATTTTTATTTCTACTTTTAAAAAAATGGATTCAGTAGTTTTTTTTTCGAGATACAAGTTCATTTAAATTAAATTAGACATAACTTACACTATAAACTATATTTACAAATATGGATTTTACGAAATACTAATATTCATGTGTTATTATTTATAGAGAGTAAAAAAGTCTTACACCTAAAATAAGTAGGAAGTAATCAAAATTTTACCCTATACAAAATATTGTGTCTTGTATATTGTCAAAAACAATAATATTTTTTTTTACACATAATTGGTTTTAAGCTTTTAATCCTTATTCCTTCCAAAAATAAATAAATAAAAAATTAATCCCTCGATCTATATGGAATCGTATATCAGTTCCTCCTTTTCCTTCAAGTAAACATATTTTTGATTGGCGTTTTAACCAAATTGAAATAGAAGGAGCATAATACTTGAGAAGTTTAAAATTAAATAATAATTTAAAAAATAATAAATGATAATTTTATCTATTATATAGTCTTTTAATAAAGCACAAAAAGTTGAATCAACATTTTAAATACACAAACATATAATCAACTATTTTATACTTCATAATTCATATTAATGGAAAAAATACTCTATTTAATGGAAATTAGCTAAGATAAAAAAATATATGTTTGAATGAAGAAATCAACTTCCTCAGTTTCTGAAAGAATATACATGGTAACATGTATATTGGCCGTGTATATGGCCATGTAAATTGTATATTTACTTATCATAATTATGAGAATTCTTGTACATAGATCTTCTAAATATTTTCATAAGACTACTCATAGTGTAAGATCTGCTAATGGGCAGAAACTACAAATTACTTTTAAATTACCAAGAGCTTATATTTGCAAAGAAAAAGTCTGTATATTAGACAATTTTGTTTTGGTAAAAGATATTTCGAATCAAATAATTTTGGGAACATCTTTTATACAAAAAATATTTCCCATTATTAGAATTGATAAAAAAGGTATTATAGGAACTTTTAAAGGAACAAATTACATTTCAGTTTATAACTGAACATTTTTCAAGAATTTTGAATGAGATCAAAGACATGTTGATGAATAAACATCAACAAATTAATTTTCTTAAACAAGAAATAAATAGTATCAATATTGATGGACTTGTGCAAAATCCAAAGTTGCAACAAAACATTGATTTCATAAAGAATCAATTTTCACTTCATATTTGCAGTGATCATCCCAATGCCTTCTGAGATAAAAAAAAATATATTGTCACTCTTCCTTATGAAGAAGATTTCAAGGGAAATAATATTCCTACAAAGGCACGACCGTGCCAAATGAACTCTGAATATCTAGAATTATGTATAAAGGAAATTTCTTCTCTTTTGCAGAAGGGTTTAATATTAGGAAAATGTAGTAATCTTGTATTAGAAAAATGTAGTAGTCTTGTATTAGAAAAATGTAGATTTATTTTTCATAATTACATATTGTATATCATGTATATAAATATTTTCATTAATGAAAATAATAAGAGATTTTTCTCTTTCATGGTATCAGAAGTCTAGGGAAAACTTTTCCTTCTCCAAAATTTTGCTTCCGCCGCCCTAACTCCCTCTTCGGTCGTCGGCCGTCCATACCCCCCTCCCTTCAATTTTTTTTAGAGAATAATTTTTTTTCGAATCCCTAATTCTCCTCTGGTTCTTTCATCATGTCTACCACAAAGAATACCTTTCATCCTGCCATTGCAGTCTCCAATATCAAGAACAACATCCCTATTGTTCTTGAGATGGAAAACGTCCAATACGCGACGTGGGTAGAACTATTTAAAATTCACGCACGGTCTAATCGAGTCCTCCATCACATCATCCCACCGAAAAAAGACAAGGAGAAGGTGCCTACCATCGATGATGAAATAGAGTTGTGGGCAACTCTTGATGCTACGATACTCCAGTGGATTCCACCATCTCTATGGACCTCTTGTAGACTATTATTGAACCCGACGCCACGACAATGAAAGCATGGAATAGGTTGCGTGATATACTCCAGGATAACAAAAATTCCAGTGTCGTGACCCTTGAGCAGAAATTTTCCCACATCAACATGGAGGATTTTTCGAATGCCTCAGCCTATTGTCAAAGGCTCAAGGAGTTGTCGGATCAACTCAAGAACATTGGCGCGCCCATCATGAATGATCGTCTTGTTCTTCAGATAGTTGCAGGCCTCTTCGAGGCGTATAATGGATTTGGGACACTTTTCGTCAAAGTAATCCTCTCCTGCCGTTCTACCATGCACGTTCCATGCTCACCTTAGAAGAAGTCGGTTTGGCTAAAAAGACGGCAATCAGAGCCAATTCCGCCATGGTGGCCATAATATTTCTAAGACCCTTCATGCTTTTAATATAATATAGATTACTAACACCATACACTTATTAGTTTATAATTTAAAATAATAGCTGGTTTAGTTACTAACAAAGGGCTCAGAATGTTGCATGGTAGGACCCACCTTCATAATTAAAGGTGTGTTTTGTACGTAGATTGTTATGTTTGGTTGGTCAAAATATTTGGTAATAATTTTCTTAAGAAAAGCAAGGTTTTTTTAAATGAGGAAAATAACTTTCTTGATAGAAGTAGGGAAAACACGTTGCACAAATGACATTCCACGCTGATTGTCTTATCCTTATTAACCTCCAACACACCTCCCCCCTCACCCCAAATCAGATCTTAGGACATTAAGTGTATTTGTGTACAGTAAGATCTAAACACTTATTTGGTCTGAATAAGTCTCAATCATTAAGATTTTGAATAAAATCTTAATATTATTAAGAGGTATATTTATATGAATAACTTTTACCACCACTATGTTCACAACCACCCGCTCCATCCCCACCCCACCCTTCCAACCCCATTCAACCCCCACCCACCACCCATCTTCACCTCCCCCCTCACCCAACCACCACTAACTACCTATGTCATCACAACCACTGCTACCCTCACCCTCCCAACCCCACCACCACTAACCACTTCTACCATCACAACCACCCCACCCCCACCCCCACCCCCACCCCCACCCCCACCCCCACCCACTCACCTACCTACCTATACCCACGCACTCTTCACCCCCAACCCCATTCACTACCATTACCACCTCTAGATGTCACAACAACCACCACCAGTGTCTACCACTATCACCGTCACCAACTACCCTCATTGATATCCAATATTGCCAGTTGCTTGCACACTTACCAACTCAATCACTATACTTATTTCACCAGCCGTCGTCGCCCCCATCACTACAACCACGACAGCCAATCCTTACTACCAACCACCTCTACCATCTTGTTTAGCATTGCATTCAATTACGACCAACACCGTCAACCACCACACATTCTTCAGCCACACTACAAGAAAGTGTAGAATTGACAACGAAACTTTAGCAACAATAAATATATTGTTACTAAAAAACATAAATGACAATAAAAATTTAATATATTATTGCTAAAAAACTTAAATGACAACAACAAAAAGAATTGTTGTTGCGAAAACTTTTCGCATCAGAGGTTATTGCAATGGCATGCAACAATTTTTATTGTTACAAAAAGTACTTTTGGTAATAACATCCAATATATAACAAAAAATGATATTGACAAATGTCTTTCTTCTTGTAGTGCCACCACCACCACCACCACCGCCGATAATTACTAACATCAACCAACTCCACCATCACCACCACTACCAACCGCCACCGTTGCGCCAGTCACTACACAACCACCTCCACCACCACCACAATGTATCTCCACCATCACTAGCAAACATAAATGTTTCATTTTTATTAAATAATAATTTATTTTATTAAATTTATATCTATTTCTAATATTTAGTTATTTTTTATTTGAATGGTATATTTATTATGTTTAAATAAATACATTATGCATATTTAGATGTTGAAAAATAAACAATCTTAATTATTTAGTGTTCAGATCTAGCGACAACATCATAATCATTCATATGTGTATTCAGATTCAGAAATCTTAATCGTAATGAAAACAAATGAAGACCTAAGCAAGAAAATTACTTATTTTCTGGAAAAAGTATTCTCCTTCCTTCTAAATACACCCTTACACATTGATGGTTTTCTAATTAGGACTTACACAGTTATTTTCCATAATAAAATTAATATACAAAGACAACAAAGTAGCTAGAGTAATCTCACTGAAAATACTACAAGTGATATACTTTACAAAAACAACCAAGGTAAAACTAATCTGTCCTAAAATGTTCAAAACTATTAGCTGCTGGTTTACCGAAAGGTGAATACGATACACTTGCAACGATGATTCAACATGCCGACCCACTACTAAGTTTCACCAAGGCACAGTCATAACTATTGTTGGAAGAAATCCGACGTGCTAAACAAGAGGAGCATAATCAAAAGGCGTTAGCCGTTGACGGGATGGCACCATCGGCGGCCAACACCACCCTGCCACCATCGCAAGACCACCAACAGCAGCAGTTCCGCGGCGGCATAGGCCACGACAATAATAACAAAGGCAAGAGTCGCGGCAAGGGCCACAGAAACCAACAAACAGGCCCAAACCCTGCACCTTACTTCCAGTGGGCTGGACCGCAACCCTAGCCCAATATCGAGAACTGGGTCTCCCCTACCTGCCCTTACCCAACAGCAGGGGCCTAGTTCCAGTAGCAGTCTTGGTCACCCGATCTTCTGGGATCCGCTCCACCCAATAGGCAGGCCCATCAACAGCAGCAACAGGCCCACATGGCCTTGGTCCATCATCACCCACAAGGTAGTAGCCTGGCCCCCACCGATTTGGGCCAGGCCTACAACACCGTGAACCTTCAACAGCCTGACGAAAATTGGTATATGGACACCGGAGCCACCTCTCACCTCACCCGGTCGTCAGGTAACTTATCTTAACTACTTCGGTTAAAGTGTCCTTAATTTATTACTGTCGATAATGGTCATCGCGTTCTAATTGAAGGTTACGGTAACACACATACCACACATCCCCACCCGCCTTTCTCCCTAAATCACGTCCTCTACACCCCTAACATCATTAAAAACTTAATCTCTGTTAGAAAATTCACTCACAATAATTCTGTGTCTGTCGAATTTGACCCTTTTGGTTTTTCTGTGAAGGATCTCAATACGGGAAAAATTCTTACGCGCTGCAATAGTGTGGGAGACCTCTACCCCTTCAATCAATCTTCCGCTGTCAGACCGCAAGCACCTCTATCCCTTGCGACTATCTCTCCCTCAACTTAACACAACAGACTCGGATACCCCGGAGACCCTGTTTTTACTTTTCTTAGGACTACTAAGCTTATTCAATGTAATAATGATAAACTTGCCCAACACTGTTTTTCTTGCCCGCTCGGCAAATATACTCGTCTTCCATTTATGTCATCCAACAGTGTTACTTTTTCTCCTTTTGATATTGTTCATGCTGATTTGTGGACATCTCCGGTTGTTAGCATTTTGGGTCACAAATTTTATCTAGTAACTTTAGATGATTTTTCACATTTTGTCTGGATTTACCTACTGAAATTCAAATCTGAAGTGTTTGCCAAATTCCTTGAATTTAAAAAATTCATTAAAACACAATTTGAAAAATCTATCAAATCATTCCCATGTGATAATGGACGTGAATTTAATAACTCGACATTTCACAATTTCTGCTCTAAACAAGGCATGGTTTTCCATTTTTCATGTCCATATACTTCCTCCCAAAACGGAAAGGCTGAACGAATTATACGTACCATCAATAACATGGTTCGCACCCTTCTGTTTCATGCATGTCTTCCACCACCTTTTTGGGTATATGCTGTTAAAATGGTAGAATTCCTTCTTAATATTTTACCAACTAGCACTCTCCAAAACAAGACCCCTACCGAAATCTTATACCGTGGGTTCCCATCCTATGACCATCTCCGTATTTTCGGGTGCTTATGCTACCCCAATATAGCCTCCATTGCACCTCACAAACTTGCCCCTCGCACCCTACCATGTGTCTTCGTTGGTCTATCTCCTACTCATCGGGGTTACCTGTGCTATGGCATTGCCACTCACAAAATCATTGTATCCCATCACGTCACCTTTGATGAGACGACATTTCCTTTTTCCAATCTCCAAAAATTTCAGACCACCGATTACACCTTTCTCGATGAACCGAGTCTATCCCCGGCTATCCAATCTCTGTACCACCGGCAGTCCAATGTTCAGACAGAGATTGCAGCTCCGTCACCACCACTGTCCGACACCATCTCTGACCAAACACCTCCCAGCTCTCTGTCGAACACCCCACCAGTAACCTTATCGCCTCGGTCGCGTCTCATCGCTTCTCCAAAGAAGACCACTGCCTCCCGAACCCGACAACTCACAGCCACCAAACCCAGACCTCCCACTGCTACCTACCCACCGCATGGAGACTCATGCCCAACACGGGATATTCAAACCCAAGGTTCACTTCAACATCTCCACACAAACCTTGTCACCCATTCCAAAAAATCAAAAACTAGCCAAACTGGACCCTAATTGGAATGCGGCCATGTGCGAGGAGTTTAACGCTTTAACCAAGCAGAACACTTGAGTTTAACGCTTTAACTAAGCAGAACACTTGGGATGTCGAGACACACGTCACTCCACCTCTGGCTACTATGTATTTCTTGGGATTAATCTTATTTCATGGTCCGTCAAGAGACAGGCCACGCTATCCCGTTCGAGTGCTGAAGCAGAGTATCGCGGAGTTGCTAATGTCGTTGCTGAGATCTGTTGGCTCCGAAATCTTCTTTTGGAGCTCCAGTGTCCACTGCGAAAGGCGTCTATAGTCTATTGTGACAACATATCTGCCATCTATATGTCTCACAATCCGGTCCAACATCAGCGGACTAAGCATATTGAGATGGATATTCACTTTGTACGAGAGAAGGTTGCCCTTGGTCAGGTCAAAATATTACACGTGCCTTCCTCCTATCAGTATGCAAATATTTTCACAAAGGGACTATCGAGACAGCTCTTCACAGACTTTCGATCCAGCCTTAGCGTTCGGCCTCCTCCCGCTCCGACTGAGGGAGAGTATTAACGAATATTCAAAGTATATTTTGTAATTATGATAGATGTTTATTTAAGGTAAGTTATGATTCTTATTATATTAGGAATCAACCATTTAAGGTAATTTATGACTCTTATTGTATTAGGAATCAACATCTGTACAACTATATATATTGTGATTAATGAAAGAAATTTATAAGAGAAATTATTCCAATTTTACAAAAACATCCGCAAAAAGATGCAAGCTGTAGTACTAGCTAGTACAGTACATTACTACTACAGTAGTAGTTAAAATTGAAAGGAAAAAAGAAAGAAGAAACTCTTCACTCGATGGCTTTAATTTGCCCTGTACAACATTTACTAAACTAGTGTTCAACTGTTCATATACTAGTAATTCTAGCTAGTTAACGTGCCCGATTTAGCATACTATTATTGAAGGCACGCTGATCAGATTCTTACCTCTGCAGTAATCTCTCACGGTTGATCTTCTTAATAAAATCATCAAATTTCTTGTTGGATTCCTCTGCAGTAACAGAAAAATCCCCTCTTAACCCCCCTCTTCGAAACACCGATAAAGCATCGTTAAATGTCACTGATTTTCTCAAGTCTTTCCATGCTGCAGCTACTGATGGCAACAAGTCCTTTGATCCAATGCTTTGTGCCGATGTCACCGGCTCCATTGGCCATGTCTCGCTCTTCTTCAATACTTGTTTCTTCTTTTTCTTATTGTTTCCTCCTCCTGTTATTGCCTTCCATGTCGCGTCCAACGAGTCATTATCCTCTAATAATTCATCTTGTTCAATATTTTCTTGATTATTGGTTCTTGTAGTTGTTTCATGAGGTGGCCTAACAATTTCACGGGCCTCAGTCAACGGAGTTAACAATTTTGTTACACAATCAATTTCAATGTCTTTCTCACAGCAGGGGGTCTCATCTTCAATAGTAGTAGTATTTTCTAAAACAGGATCCGAATTATAACGGCTGAAAAACGACATAATGGCGTCCATTGCAATAACAGAATTGGTTCTATTCGGCATATTGTCCTCTTTAATTTCATTATGTGCTGGTGCTTGTGGCTGAATCTGAATATCATCATGATTAACATGCTTTTCATCTAGAAAAACATTGAGAAAGTCCATTGTTGGGTGGTGAAATTTGGAGAAAGTCAAAATAAGGATGACAATAGAGTTGATGAAGATGCAAATATAAAGTGGAGAGTACAAGAAGCTCTTCAAGAAATTCAAGATTTCACTTAAATTAACGAGAGCCATGTTGAATAAGTAACGAGGACTAATAGCTTTTTTGACCATGAAGAAAGTAGAAATAAGTCCTTTTAATAAGAGAAGAAGCTCCATGGTTAATATTGCAGCTTTGACCAATTTGCTTCTCTTCTCTGATAATCTATTGGCTATCAACGTTGCCATGGACAGAGATATAAAACAACTTAAGGTTAATGTATAAAGGGTGATTTGTTTCAAAATTGCAAAGTGCAAAGAAGGTGGAGTTATTAGGTTTTTTATAAGACTTGGGATTTTCGTTTAGGTGGAGAGATGAATCTTTACAGCCTAAACACTAGTGATAAACACGGATACATATTGGGTACAACAGAACACCATAGACCCACAGAGCAATCGAGTAAGGCTAATGGAAGCCTTTATATAAGTAGACAATGGTTGCAATAATTGTAGAATAGTGTAAATCTACGTTGGGGAGTCTTTTCTACAATACATATAATGTGTATAACATGAATCCTAATTGAATGAGGATCTCTATTTTACATAATTACACACAAATATTAATTACAGAATAATACAACATATATAGTGAATATATATAAATATATTCACTATCACACCCCCTCAGTCGGAGCGGGAGGAGGCCGGACGCTGAGACTGAATCTGAAGTCAAGGAACAGTTGTCGAGGAAGTCCCTTAGTGAGGGGATATCTGCATACTGATATGAAGAAGGAACATGCAACACTCTAACGTGACCCATTGCAACCTTCTCACGAACAAAGTGATATCCATCTCAATATGTTTGGTTTGCTGATGCTGAACTGGGTTATGAGACAAATAGACAGCAGATATGTTATCACAGTAAACCAAAGATGCCTTACGTAAGGGAAAATGAAGCTCAAGAAGGAGATTCCGGAGCCAACATAACTCTGCAACAACGTTCGCAACGCCTCGATATTCTGCTTCTGCACTCGAATGGGAAAGGGTGGCTTGCCGCTTGGCAGACCATGAAATAATATTATCCCCCAAAAATACACAATAGCTGAACGTAGAGCGACAGGTGTCCGGACAGCCTGCCCAATCTGCGTCTGTATAAAAAAGCAACCTAGTCGGTGCGGAGGGATATAGATGTAGTCCATAGTCAAAAGTGTCATTAACGTACCGAGTGATACGTTTAACAGCTGTAAAGTGAGGCTCCCTAGGAGCGTGCATGAACAAGCACATCTGTTGAACATCATATGCAATATCGGGCCGAGTGAAGGTGAGATACTGAAGAGCACCGGCTAGACTCCTATAAAGAGAGGGATCACTGACCGGATCCCCGACATCTGCACTGAGTTTTGACTTTGAGTCGATAAGAGTGGACATGATCTTGCAGTTTGCCATTATATCCCTGTAGACAATCTCATCTGCATACTTATGCTGACATAAGAACATAGCATGTGCGGATCTGGTGATTGATATCTCTAAAAAATAATTCAACTTACCCAAATCTGTCATAGCAAATTCGGACTTGAGCATGACAATGATCTCATGTTTTAGTGTATCATAAGAAGATGTCAGAACAATATCATCCACATATAAATGAAGATAAGTCGTGTCAGTACCTCGATAAAAAATAAATAGGGAATGATCACTCTTGCTGCACACAAACCCGATCTGTATGATGTATGTGGCAAACCTCTAATACCAAGCCCTAGGGGCTTGTTTCAAACCATCTAGTGACTTATGAAGACGACATACATAATGAGGAACCTCCGGATACACAAAGCCAGACGGTTGATGTATATAAACAATTTCTTTCAAATCCCCATGTAAGAAAGCATTTTTACATCAAGCTGGTAAATAGGCCAATTTTTCCCATAGCTATGCTCAACACTATGCGAATGGTCGCTGGTTTGACCACCAGACTAAACGTCTCACCACAATCAACTCCCTCCTGCTGACCAGTACCATTAGCCGCAAGTCTTGCCTTAATACGTTCATGCTCTCCACTATCTCGGAATTTTTTACGATAGAGCCACATAAAACGAATCACATTCACCCACTCTGGTTTCAGAATAAGATCCCAAGTTTGCTGATTGGTTAACGCATGGCCGCATTCCAATTTGGATCAAGTTTGCTAATTTTGGGATTTTAGGAATAGGTGAGACGGTTTGAGTGGATAGATTAAAGTGAACTTTTGGTTTGAAAATCCCGTTTTGTGCACGGGTTTCCATTCGGTATGTGGGGACGGTCATGGGTGGGGCAGGGGGGCTAGGTGTGACGGGCTGGACTGGGCAGTAGGGTCGGGCAAGGTGTGAGAGGGCGACGGGTAGTGTGGTTGGGTAGTAGGGTGAGGCCGTGGCGGGTTATGTGATGGATTAGTGTGGTGGGGCAGTGTAGTGATAGGCTCGTCGGGTGGGGAGGTCAGCGGGACGGGTGTGATTGACGGGTCGGGTGGGGTCGACAGGGCGGATAGCGGTATGACTTGAGAGTGCGAATTTTGTAGTGTATTTTGGACTAAAGGTGAGGTGTCCGAGTCATCAAGGAATCCGTAATAAGTGGGTCAGAATTGGTAGATGTTGGCAAAGGGGAAGATGTTATCCTCAAACGTGACATAACGTGAGACTATGATTTTTCATGTAGACACGTTATAGCATAAGTAGCCCCTAGTTTGACAGGAACCCTAAGAAGACACACGGAGTGGAACGGGGTGCTAATTTGTAAGGGATGGCGGAGGCCAGATTCGGGTAGCAGAGACAACCGAAAATCCGAAGATGATCATATGTGGGGATTCAACGAAATAGGAACTCGGTAGGGGTCCTATTTTGGAGCGTACGGATAGGTAGTATATTAAGAAGATATTCTGCCATTTTTAATGCATATACCCAAAAGCTAGGGGGAAGATATGCATGAAAAAGTAAGGTACGAATCATATTATTAATGGTGCGTAGAATTCGTTCGGCTTTACCATTTTGAGGGGAAGTATGGGGGCAGGAGAAACGAAAGACCATGCAATTAGCTGTACATAGTTTATGAAAGAGAGAATTGTTAAACTCACGACCATTGTCAAATTGAAACATTTTATTTCTTTTTCAAATTTCGTTTTAACATACGTACGAAATTCAAGAAACTTGGAGTAGACTTGATATTTAAAGTGAAGTGGATAGACCCATAGGAAGTGAGAAAAATCATCCAAGAATATTAAATAGTATTTATGACCCAATTTTCTAGTAATCGGAGAGGTCCATAAATCTGCATGAATAATATCAAAGAGAGAAAAAGTAATACTCAAAGATGACGTAAACGGAAGTCTAACATGCTTTACAAGATGACAAGAATAACAATTTTGGGCAAGGTTCCCTTTATTATATTTAATTAAACTGCGGTTTCTAAAAAAATAAAAAATATGCGCTCCAGGATGTCCAAGTCTACTATGCCACGTTGAGGAAGAGATTGCAGCTAGAGATGTGGGAGGATTGACACTGGTAGCGGACGTGGATAAGAAATGATAGAGGTCCCCCACACTATTGCATCTCGTAAGAAGTCTCCCCGTACGCAGGTCCTTCACAGAAAAACCAAACGGGTCAAAATTAATAGATACATAATTATCAGTGGCAAATTTTCTGACAGAGATTAGGTTCTTGATAATGTCAGGGGAACATATGACGTGTTTAAGGGAGTAGTGGGGGTGCAGTGGTGGAGTTAGTGTGTGGCCAAACCCTTGAATTGGAATCCGATGACCATTTCCGACCATAATAAATTGATGAGTATTTAAATTGCGTAGTTGAGAAAGATTACCATAATTATGAGTGAGGTGAGACGTGGCGCCCGTATCCATATATCATGCATCATTGGGCTGCTGAAGATTCAAGGAACTGAAGACTTGGCCCAAGTTGGTTGCAATTGGGCTGAATATGGACTATTGGGCCTGTGAGAAGTGGGCATGTTGGCTGCCTAGTTGGACCGCTGGATGGGCCCAGTATGCTGGGTCCATGGCTGTTGCCACTGCTGCTATTGGGCCGCGGCTGTTTCCATTGCTACTATTGGGCCGCGACAACTGGGGAGGCCCAGTTGCCAAAATACTGCCATGAAAGTGGGTCGGCCCACTACGTTGTGTGATGGGCCTGCTGCTGTGGGCTGGATGTCTGGACCCGACCCCCTCGGCCTTTTCCTTTGTTTAATCGACCACCCCGCGGCCTCTGCCACGACCTCTACCGCGGTTATTTTATGGCGGGTGGTGATCGGAGTGCGGTGGCTGACTGGCGGTTGCGGCGGTTGCTGCGGAAACATCGACTACCAATGCCTTGGAATTGTGTTCGTCCTATTTTGCTTGTCTCGTTTTCTCTTATAACAGTTAGGACTGTGCTTTGTTGAAACTCGGTATGGGATCAGATTATTGGATCATCATTGCAAGTGTGTCGTATTCACCTTTCGGTAAACCATTAATCAATTGCAAAACCATCTTTGTGTCTGAAATTAGATTGCCCACATTAGATAACTGGTCAGTAATCAATTTTAAACGTTTGCAGTAGTCGGCCATATTTGCAAAATTTTCAAGACGGGTGGTATTGAATTGCTCCTCAAGATACACGGCACGTGTATGTTTGTTGTCTTGAAAAATCTCCTCCAACCGTGTCCATAACTCGTAAGTCGTGGATCCTATCTTCATAATAGTATGAAGTAAGTCCTTGGAGATAGTGTCATAGATCCACTGCTTGACGATAGCGTCAAGCCTCCTCCACGTCGTGTCATCGACGTCGGATGGGCGGGGATAGGTGGTATCAATGTGGTCAAGCACGTTGTGCGCACATGCATGAATATGAATCGTTCAACCCATGATGCGTATTATCCATCCTCCTGATCAAGAATCAACGGTATGAAGTTCTTGATATTGGTTACGGCGAAAGCCGAGTGAAAGGTGCTGGGGTGAAAGAGGGAAGAGGATTTGTGATGTCAGGTGTTGAGAAAGAGGAAGCGAGAGAAGCTATGTGGGTCGCGGGTGATGCCATGAGGGCTGCCGAAAATTTGTAAAATAATATACGATTTGGGGCAGCCGTATATCAGGTGTATACCAGCGGTATACATGTTTGGTCGGGTGATATAGGGTTCAGAAAAGTAGGGTGTGGCGACCGATAATAGAGTTTAGGGTAGGAAGGGATTTTTGGCTCTTGATACCATGTAGAATAGTGTAAATTTCCCTTGGGGAGTCTTTCACATTAATGCAATAGATATAGTGTATACAAGATGAATCCTAATGGAATGAGAATCTCTATTTTATATAATTACACACAAATATTAATTACAGAATAATATAAAATATATGGTGAATATATATAAATATATTCACTATCAATAATGAATGTCCCACTGATCTTACTTTAACTTAATCTGAATCATTCATATGAATGGCTTTTTTCCTTTTTGAATTTTAATTTATATACACGTAATATATAAAAATATTAAGATATCAATATAAATATAATTGTAACATGTTACCCATTAATGTGCCCGATCACATAATAACCAATCTTTTTTTATTTTGTAACCGTGATGTCTAAATGTTACCTCCCACCAACACATGTTTCAAGAGCTTGAAAGATGAGCAAGGCTCATAACCTTGAGGTCACGCGTTTAAATTCTGTCTCCGCAACATCTTATTTTGTCAAACTATAGAAGAAATTGTCTAATGTTTTTACCTTTGCTAGTATTTGAACGTTAGACCTCATAATATCAACTCACTTCATTGACCACTAGATTACCCCTTGAGTGCACACAATAACCATCATTTTTCAATTGAGGAATCCGACTGAAAAAATAGCATCTCGTAAGTTTTCGGCTTGTTATAAAAAACATGCCTGTAATTAGCTTTAAAATGACTTGATAATAATGAAAGAAATTTTAATATATCAGTACATATTAATTAAACTCTTTCTTTTTTACTTGTGTGAGGTGGAGTGGGAACGGGGATGACTCAAGGGAGATGAGGGTGAGGGGTGAAATGAGGTTTGCATAATAAGTAAAATAAAACAAAACAAGTTGATTAGACATCCAAGTTTACCATTAGACTTTTAATAACCACTTCGATATATAGTCTTGGTCTACTCTTTGTTAATTAAATTCTAGTAGGAAAGATAAGGATGAGATTTTTTAAAAAATAGCCAAACATATATTTTTAATACATCTTTTCTCAACTTCTCATTATACACTTGTAACTTTCATTATCTCTTCTTAAATTTTGTATTACAGAGCGAATCCAGATAGATCATGGTGCTTAAGATATTTTATGGACAGGAATGATATAAAAAAAGCAACTTTATGGAAACTTAAATTACTTTGCTCATCATCTTTCTTTATTATAATGTGAATCAAGCAAGTTAAACCTAAAAGTTAATTGCTCGTCTTTTTTTGGTCTTACAGCTTAGAGATGACTCAAGTAGATATAATTCATCAAAGTCAGTCAACATATCTATCTTATTCTTGTTTGCTGATGTACTTTCTCTAGTGTTCCAAGTAACCTTAATTAGATAAAAATATAAATTTTCAAAGTTATAATACTCGCAAACAGGTTGAAAGGGATCAAATGACTTTAATAAAGTAGGATAATTTTCACTTTCCTGTCATGCTACTGTCTATCATAAATTATTAATAGGATTTTCTTTCCTTCTGATACTATCATAAAAGTATCACTCCTTCAAACCACACTATTAATTAACCATATTTATCTCTTTCATGTCGACATATATATACGTGACAGAGAAAATGAACCAAACACCCGTCAAAAGAATCATCTTCCTTTCATACCCTAAGATTGTGTTGGAAATTTGCCTTTGGCGGGAGTTGCGACCGACCAACTTTAACGGCTTAAACACTAGTGTTACGTATGTTGGAGAATCCGGTTCTTCACACATGCATGATCTACTAAGTACGTAGATAACCGTAGGGCCAAGAATCGTCAAATTTCATTGAGAAATGAAAGAGATATTGGTCCACGAAGTAAGGTGTTTGAAGCATGAAAAGTGTGGTATTGTGTTCAATTCTCCCTCATCGGTAGAGGAAGAAAGAATTGTTGTGTATATAAGACTCAAAATTGGTTTGGGGTTTGGGACCCCAAGGGGTATCCCATGTGTTTAAAGGAGGGAGGACCTAGATGTGCTTCAGTTCAAGGAAAGACCACACGCGCGCCGCCGCCCGCCCGTCCGGGTCCACGGGCTGTGGGCTGTTATCTTTTTGGGCCAGAGAACTTTTCCAGAAGTACAGTTTGATCCCAGAAGTTTCAGATGTACAGTTCGGACCAGAATTCTTTC
This sequence comes from Anisodus acutangulus, assembly GCA_029783415.1. Classification (NCBI taxonomy): domain Eukaryota; kingdom Viridiplantae; phylum Streptophyta; class Magnoliopsida; order Solanales; family Solanaceae; genus Anisodus; species Anisodus acutangulus. Next base: position 15,309,021 of record CM056497.1, on the reverse strand, counting down.
AGATGTACAGTTTGGTCCCTGAAGTTTCAAGATGTACAGTTTGGTCCCTGAAGTTTCAAGATGTACAGTTTGGTCCCTGAAGTTTCCAGAACGTCAGAATTTGGACAGTCAAAGCTGAAACGCCAAGCTCTCAATTCAGCCATTTATTTTGGCTGAATTACTCCTCCTATAATGGCCAAATCCGTTGGTCTTTCACCATTTATGTTGGTGACTTTACTACCTCCATAATGGCCATTATTTGGCTATTATGGAGGCAGTTTTTCAGCCCCTCCATCACCTATATAAACACCCCTTACACCATTGTTGAGCACTAAGAACACACATATAATATACACGAAATTCAGAAGCTTACACAAGCAGAAAGTTTTCTTCTTCCTACAACTTCCAAGGCATCATTTCGTTACTCAATATTCTTCATGGTAGCTCTTGAGTTTCCTTTGCTCAAGTGTTCCATTGCTGTTTTATCTTGGGAGACAAATTGTCCAGGACGTATAAAGGATACATACGGGGCAATATTGTCTTAAGGACAGAGTGCCACACTCGACTCAGCAAAACCAGTTTCCATTTTTCCGTCTTCAACAAAATTATAATTTCAGTTTTGTGATTATATTGTAATTTTCAGATTACTAGTTGAATTATTGAATCTTTGTTTATCCTTTCGAATACTTGTAATAGTTATATACTTCCCGTACTGCTTTATAAAGTACCATAGAGCACAAATACCCAACAACTTAAGACAATATTTGTATAGTATTACTATTAGTGTTCGAAAGATGTCGGTCAAAAGTTGTGTGACCAAATCGGGATATGGAAATGGTTTTCTGGTAGAAGAGAGTGATGATGATGAACGTATTCATAGTGTCACCGCTACCAAGACTGGTGGGAACAAGCGCTCTCGAGAGCCTGAGGATGTCAACTGGGACAAGAGGAGACGACTGAAGATGTACTTCTATCTTGCAGCAGAAGGCCTGTATCTATCCCAGACAAAAGATCCGAATAATGGTAAGAAGGAACTGGACACTCAGTTTGATGAAGTGACTGGAGTGAGCCAGAATCCGAAATTGGGATAAGTAGTTTTTCTTACTTGTCAAGAATAAAGATTAAATGAGGTCTGATTAAAAATTGATTAAAGTAAGGAGGAATATGAAAATAATTTATATTCCTTACGCTTTAAAAATCAGAAGTTTAATCTCATCTTCTTTTCCGTTTAAAGATTGGATTGTAAAGCATCTTAAAAAGATCTGTTCCTTTAAGTGTAATTATTAAAAGTGGGTAAAGTATGTTCGCACATACGAGGGAGTAAGATCCACTGACTGTGCGAAAACTGTTACAACTCTTAAGTAAGCGCCAAGAATTATCTGGGCACCAATCATAACGGAAGAAGTCTAAAAGTTAAAGACGTAGAACCTGTCATACTATTTGGCAGAAGATCCTTCATAGGATGATATTGGACACTCAGTCATACAAAGCCTCCGGGCGACTGGAGTGGGCCAAAATTCCTTTGATATGATGATATTGGACACTCAGTCATACAAAGCCTCCGGGTGACTGGAGTGGGGCCAGAATTCATTTCATAGGAAAAGTAATGGACACCTAGTGTGGTGGGCCAGAGTTTCCAGGTCTTAATGATCTGAAGGCCTAAAGAAAGGCGATAAAGAAATTGGACACTCGATCGCCAAAGCAACCTGAAGTGGGCCAGAGTATCGAGATCACATATGATCAGGTTACGCCTAACCACGAGCAAGAGGTTGTTCATGTGAAGCAACGCCACCTCTAAAATCAAAGGTGGAGAGGTTGTCCTCAATAGGACTTGAGGGAATGAGATCACTCTAAAAGAGGTGATACATGTTCCTAACTTGGTTTAAGGGACGTTGTTGGTCAAGTTGGTTTGAGACTAGTCCAACAGTGCGTAATAACTAAGAATGGTACAATATGTCTATAGCCCAATGAATGATATATTTGTAATCCGTGCATCTATGCCATCATAGATTAAGACACGTTAAATAATAAGTCATTCAAAAGCTAACGATGTTGAGATTGTTGCCTCCTTTCGACATAAACCCTCAAAATGAATGTGAGGTAGGCGAAGAGGCAAAATCACCTTTCCAAATTCCGTCAAGGGAATAGCGAAAGAAGCACCGCTCCTCTAGAACTTAGTCACACCTACTTGGGTGATTTGAAGTTTATACAAAATAGAGGGAGACAAATGCGTTGTGATCTTCATTGATGATGGTACAACCTATGGAATCCTTTGTTTGTTAAAAGCAAAGATGAAGTTGTTGAAGCGGATAAGCGCTACAAAGCGTAAGTTGAAAATCAACTAAGCCTATGGATTGCGAAATTCATAGCGATAGAGGGGAGAATGTGAAGCGGCGTTCATTAAACGACTGTTCATTACTCACCTCGACTAACGGTGTTAGCCAAGCGCAAACCCGTACGCCTAAATTATGTGGGGCAAGGCGATCCTTACCGCTAATGCGATCCTCAACGGAACTCCGCATAAGGATAAGGATAACTCTCCGTGTGAGACATGAAAAGGATCTCACATACAAAAGTTGTGATGTGGGGTGGCTTGGTAGAAGTTGGACTACCGAAATAGGTCAAGTTCGACCTAAGACTGTAGATTGCATATCCACTGGATCTGTAAATAACAGTAGTACTTATCGCCTCTTGGCGTCAAAGAATGTTGAATTCTTATAAGATAACTTTCCTTGAAAAGGAAAAAGGAGTAATTGCTCAAGGTTAACAAGAACCCGCGAGGGCCTGACTATCCGGAACTAGACGTTCCGTATCTACAGGACTCGAAAGTTGCTGGCTATCCAGAACTTAATATTCCAGATCTGCAGAACTCAGGGATTCTAGATGTTGAACCAAGACGGAGCAAAGAGGGGACAAGGACTTGTTCCAGTCTTTCTAGCTTGTATGGTTAAGAACGAACCATGGACAATTAACAAATAATTGTTATCTCCAAAAGCGCTGCTTTGGAAAGAAGCTAAAGAGAGAAATATATTCCATCATATAGAACCATACTTGCGTAATGATTGATCTTCCTCCGGGAAAAGAACCTTTGGGTTGTGAAAAATGAAACTCAAAAGTGAGTACAAAGTAGATGGATCTACTGACGAGTTTAAAGCCTTGGCTACTTGTACATGTGCTCCCCTGGGAGTAGCTTAACATCATGGGCCATTGCAGTCTTGCGTGGCATGAATGTTAAAACAACCTTCCCAACCGGAGAGTTGGAAGAAGAGAATCAGAGTTGGTTTTCTGGACTATTGGGCTTCTTCCTGAACTTTCATCTTGGTCCCTGAAATGTTTACATTTTGGTCCTGAAAGTTTCAGATAAAACAGAAACAATGAATCTGAGCACAGAAACATTGACTCTGAAGTTAGAAAGCCAACAGTTGGAGAATCAGCGATCACGAAAGTAAAAGTCATATTGAAACAAAGTCTCGATATGAAAGATATGGATATCACAGATGACATCTTAGGAATTGGATTTCTAAAGACATCTAACGGTTTGGTCGATAGTTGTGATCTCGTTGAAGCCACCAATGGATATGAATCATAGAACTGATTGGAATCATGATGCACCCATAGACAAGGAGCGATACACACAGATCACGTGTAGTTCAATGTATTGTACACACTACAACCGACCTGGTATCGTCCTACAAACAGATCAGTTGAACTAAGTTTTACTGATGATCTTAATACATGATCAATAGAAAGTGTTAAGTCGGATATGACGATATCTGAATTATTCGCTTATCTTCGGATTATAGTATTCTGGATGTCCAGCGATTCTGAGAGAACACAGTGATGCAAACTGGACATCAGATCTGAAGAACACCAAAGCCACAAGTAAATGTGTATGGTGGTTCTTGGAAAATCCTCTAAGCAAACTTGCATCGGCCGATTCATGATGGAATCGGAGTTTATCGCTTTATACAAAGCATGAAAGAAGTTGAGTAACTTCACGACTCCTTAGAGGACGTCCCTTATTGGGAGAAACAGGTGCCTTCAGCAGTTATACATTGTGGCTAGCCGGTCGGCTTTAGGAAGGACACGGATGACGGCGTCTGGACATATCTGTCAGGATTTGTCAGGAGACATAAGACCGTATGGCAGTTGATCATCACGGGTGTCACTTCCTTGTTTACTAACTACCCGGAGATCAAGTGTTCTGCCTGTCTAGGGGAATGGGCTTAAAACCCAAAATATACGGACCAATACAGTGGTAACCCAACCTTACTAACTGGAGATCCCAGTAATTTGGTTCAATGGGAAAACTAAGCTGTAAAGGTTCAGTTGATCGCTTCAGTGGAAGCATGAGCACTTCGGATAGTGATTTCTGAAAAGAAATACCAAATCCAAAGCCGTTCCCGCTATAGACTTTAAGTGCTATCTGCAGTGTGGGTAAAGATTAAGTTTTCAAAACCTATAATGCTCCTCAACAGTTGAGGTTAGGTTTTTTGGGAAACTTTTAATGATTCATAACACTTGTGAAGTGGGGTATAGCAGGATACCTTGTAGGAGACCACCTATTTAAGTGCGAGGACGGGCCGCCTCAAAATGAACGCACTTAAGAATCCAAGACGTTGTCCATGGCCAAAACGGAAAAAATATTACGAAGAAGAGAGTAAGGGAATTTGTTGTGTCGGTATCATTGTCTTGGCTTACACTAAACACTGACGGTTCAAGACATCACGTTCACCGCGCAGTAAGTAAGTCCGATGGTATTCAACTATGGAAGGTTCAAAGCTGAGGCTACCTCTCCTTATGCAACATCGGTCCGCTGAAATATTGCTGGAAATGAAAAAGACACCATGTGAGTGCGCCAAAATCTCTTTCAAGAGGGGATTGTTGGAAATTTGCCTTTGGCGGGAGTTGCGACCGACCAACTTTAATGGCTTAAACACTAGTGTTACGTATGTTGGAGAATCCGGTTCTTCACACATGCATGATCTACTAAGTACGTAGATAACCGTAGGGCCAAGAATCGTCAAATTTCATTGAGAAATGAAAGAGATATTGGTCCACGAAGTAAGGTGTTTGAAGCATGAAAAGTGTGGTATTGTGTTCAATTCTCCCTCATCGGTAGAGGAAGAAAGAATTGTTGTGTATATAAGACTCGAAATTGGTTTGGGGTTTGGGACCCCAAGGGGTATCCCATGTGTTTAAAGGAGGGAGGACCTAGATGTGCTTCGGTTCAAGGAAAGACCACACGCGCGCCGCCGCCGCCCGCCCGTCCAGTCCGGTTCCGGTTCCGAGTTTCGGGTTCACGGGTCCACGGGTCGTGGGTCGTGGGTCGTGGACCTTCTGATATTATCTTTTTGGGCCAGAGAACTTTTTCAGAAGTACAGTTTGATCCCAGATCCGCCAAGCTCTCAATTCAGCCTTCAGAATTTGGACAGTCAAAGCTGAAACGCCAAGCTCTCAATTCAGCCATTTATTTTGGCTGAATTACTCCTCCTATAATGGCCAAATCCGTTGGTCTTTCACCATTTATGTTGGTGACTTTACTACCTCCATAATGGCCATTATTTGGCTATTATGGAGGCAGTTTTTTCAGCCCCTCCATCACCTATATAAACACCCCCTTACACCATTGTTGAGCACTAAGAACACACATATAATATACACGAAATTCAGAAGCTTACACAAGCAGAAAGTTTTCTTCTTCCTACAACTTCCAAGGCATCATTTCGTTACTCAATATTCTTCACGGTAGCTCTTGAGTTTCCTTTGCTCAAGTGTTCCATTCGTGGTTGATCTTGGGAGACAAATTGTCCAGACGTATAAAGGATACATACGGGGCAATATTGTCTTAAGGACAGAGTGCCACACTCGACTCAGCAAAACCAGTTTCCATTTTTCCGTCTTCAACAAAATTGTAATTTCAGTTTTGTGATTATATTGTAATTTTCAGATTACTAGTTGAATTATTGAATCTTTGTTTATCCTTTCGAATACTTGTAATAGTTATATACTTCCCGTACTGCTTTATAAAGTATCATAGAGCAAAAATACCCAACAGATTGAAACCTGAATCTAATTAATACAAAAAAGGAAAATTTCTTACAAATTAGCCATGTATTAAATAATATTGTAAAATAAACAATGCGCAAAAAAGGGAAAATAGAACTCTTTCTAATGTTAATAATTGTAAAATTAATTTGTTAAATTTCAACCCCTACCTCAAGAGACAATCTCCCGTACTTGAAATGTAAAAGTAACAGTTATACATATACAAGAAACAAAAAATTAAATGGAACTTCTGTACGCAGGAGTACTAATTTAAGGGATATAAAATATCTTAAAAACTAAAAATATACATCCCAAGGAAAAAGCTCACAAAAAAGAAGTGACTTTAGGTAAATATCAACCTATAGTATTAAAAAGTAAATATAAAAAGGTTAGTATGACTATATTCTATACCACCACCTGTCATTTCCCCCACTAAAGTGCAACTTGTTTAATTATAAAAGTAACCATTTTGTAGGTAAGCCTTTTCTCTTTGGCTTGTTTTGATAAACTTTTGGACTACGGTTATAATTTAATCCAAAAAGGTCATGCTTGAGTCATGAAAATGAAGCTGCTCTACGTAATATCTTGTGGAATGAGTAATTAAGCGATTAATTAATAGGAAGTAAGTTTCCTAGTCAAAACCTAACGAATATAACTATTAATTTGTCCATTGTATTTTTCGTAAAAAAATTGGTCTAATTTGGTACTAGTAGCTGTTGAACCAATCCGCACGTTAAATGAACGTTTGACATTTTTGTTGTTATGCTACTTCCAATTGCAAAGCTTTTCAAGGAAATTTCAAAAAGAACTTTCACTAATCGTTTATCATCGATTACTAAGGTCTTCTCTTATCTAATATATATACTATTATCAACACAAAGATTCTCTTTCTACTCGATATGTTTTGATTTTTCATCACTTATTGACATATAGTTTTAGGAAACAATGACTTTCTTCAGAAGTAGGGAAAATAGTATTGAAAACGGAAATAGTACTTCAAGGGATAAAAAAACTTAGACGAATGGACGAATGGTGATCCAATGAAATTCTTTGACTAGTAATGATAAATTAAATTAAATGATTGTTGTAAGATAGAATAATTTTCCTTGGGATTCCTTTCATTATTCCCAATATATATAGTTGTACAAAGGTTGATTCCTAATACAGTACGAATCCTAACTTACCTTAAATGGTTGATTTCTAATACAATTAGGGATTCCTAAGTTACCTTAAATATACATCTATCATAATTACAAAATATACGATGAATATTCGCTAATACTACTCCTCAGACAGAGCGGGAGGAGGTCGAACGCTAAGGCTGGATCGGAAGTCAGTGAAGAGCTGTCGCGGTAGTCCTTTTGTGAAAATGTCTGCATATTGATAAAAGGAAGGCACGTGTAATATTCTTACCTGACCACGGGCAACTTTCTCTCGTACAAAGTGTATATTCATCTCAATATGCTTGGTCCGCTGATGTTGGACCGGATTATGAGACATATAGATGGCAGATATGTTGTCACAATAGACTATACGCCTTTCGTAGTGGACACTGGAGCTCCAAAAGAAGATTTCAGAGCCAACAAATCTCAGCAACGACATTAGCAACTCCGCGATACTCTGCTTCAGCGCTCGAACGGGATAACGTGGCCTGCCGCTTGGCGGACCATGAAATAAGATTATCCCAAAGAAATACACAGTAGCCTGAGGTGGAGCGACGTGTATCGGGGCATCCTGCCCAGTCTGCATCTGTGTAGGATAGTAACTTGTTTGGGGCAGAGGGGTAGAGATGTAATCCAAACTCTAGTGTGCCCTTAACGTATCTGATAATACGTTTGAGGGCGGCAAAATGAAACTCTCGAGGGTCGTGCATAAACAGACACACATGCTGAACGGCATATGCAATATCAGGCCTAGTAAAGGTAAGATACTGAAGGGCACCTGCAAGACTCCGATATAGAGTGGGATCCGAAACTGGCTCACTGTCATTGGCACTGAGCTTGGATTTCGAGTCAACCGGAGTTGGCATAATTTTATAATTTGCCATCTTAGTCATGTACACTATCTCTTCTGCATACTTATGTTGGCACAAGAACGTAGTAGCTGCAGATCTGGTCACTGATATACCCAAGAAATAGATGAGCTTGCCCAAGTCGATCATAGCAAATTCTGTCTTGAGCAGAGCAATGATTTCATTATTCAAACCGTCAGAGGAGGCAGTAAGAACAATGTCATCCACATATAATAGAAAATAAGTCATGCTGCCACCTCGATGAAAGGTGAAGAGAGAGTTATCACACCTGCTGCATATAAAACTGATCTGCAGAAGATACCTGGCAAAGCGATCATACCAAGCGCGGGGTGCCTGTTTCAAGCCATACAATGATTTCCTGAGACGACACACATATTGCGAGACTGCCGGATGAACGAAGCCAGGGGGCTGATGCATGTACACAGTTTCTTTCAAATCCTCGTGAAGAAAATCATTCTTGACATCAAGCTGATGAATCGGTCAATGCATGCCCATAGCAATACTGAGAACAGTCTATATAGTAGCCGGTTTAACAACCGGACTGAATGTCTCACCACAGTCAATACCCTCCTGCTGATTAGTACCATTTGCAACCAGTCTTGCCTTATACCGTTCCAGGTCACCGCTATCTCTGAACTTGTGACGAAATAGCCACATACACCGGATAACATTCACACCTTCTGGTCTAGGTACCAAATCCCAAGAGTTTTGCTTGGTTAAAGCATTAAACTCCTCGCACATGGCCGCATTACAATTGAGGTCCAGTTTTGCTAGTTTTGGATTTTTTGGAATAGGAGATAAGGTTTGTGCAGAGAGGTTGAAGTGAACCTTGGGTTTGAATATCTCGTGTTGTGCACGAGTTGCCATGTGATGAGTAGGCTGCAGGTATAGGTCGGGACTGTAGGTAGTGGGAGGTCGGGACTGGGAGGCAGTGGAAAGTCGGGACTGGTAGGCTGCAGGCTGTCGATTTCTGGACTGGGAGGCAGCAGTGCTGCTGGGGGGGTATGTAACATGTCTGAAGGCAACTGTGGTGTTGGTGGTGTGTTCGACTGAGAGCAGTTGGCTGAAGGCAGCAGTGGTGGGGACGGGGCAGTGTCCACTGCCGAAACAGATTGCATCGGTACTGACCTTTGCCGGAGACACATCGACTGAAGTATAAGAGACATGGGAGACTCATCGAGAAATGTGTAATCCATGGTTTGGAATTTTTGAAGGTTCGAAAATGGATAGTTCGCCTCGTCGAATGTGACGTGGCGGGAAATAATGATCTTACGAGTGGTTATGTCATAGCACGAGTACCCCCTATGATTAGGTGAGAAACCGACGAATACGCATGGTGTGGTCCGTGAGGCTAGTTTGTGAGGTGCAGTGGAGGATAGGTTGGGGTAGTACAGGCAACCGAAGATGCGTATTTGGTCATAAGAGGGTAACCTACGGTATAAGATTTCAGTTGGGGTCTTGTTTTGGAGAGTGCTGGTTGGTAAAATGTTAAGGAGGTATTCTACCATTTTGACAGTGTAGACCCAGAATGACGGTGGAAGACTGGCATGGAAGAGAAGGGTACGTACCATGTTATTGATGGTAGAGATGATTCTTTCAACTTTACCATTTTGGGAGGAGGTGTAGGGACAGGAAAAATGGAAAATCATGCCTTGTTTAGAGCAAAAATTGTGAAATGTCGAGTTATTAAATTCACGTCCATTATCACATTAGAATGATTTGATAGATTTTTCAAATTGTGTCTTAATGAATTTTTGAAACTCAAGGAATTTGGTAAAAACTTCAGATTTGAATTTCAGTGGGTAAATCCATGCAAAATGTGAAAAATCATCCAAGAATACTAGATAGAATTTGTGACCTAAAGAGCTAACAATCGGAGATGTCCACAAATCAGCATGAACAATATCAAAAGGAGAAAAGGTAACACTGTTTGATGACATAAATGGAAGACGAGTATGCTTGCCTAGTGGGCAAAAAAAATAGTGTTGGGCAATTTTCCCATTATTACATTGAATACGCTTAGAAGTCCTAAGAAAAGTAAAAACTGGGTCTCCGGGATGTCCGAGTCTGTTGTGCCAAGTTGAGGGAGAGATTGCCGCAATGGATAGAGGTGATTGCGGTCTGACAGCGGAAGATTGAGTAAATGGGTAGAGGTCTCCCATATTATTGTAGCGTGTAAGAATTTTCCCCGTATTGAGTTCCTTCACAGAAAAACCAAAAGGGTCAAATTCGACAAACATAGAATTATTGCTAGTGAATTTTCTAACAGAGATTAAGTTTTTAATGATGTTAGGGGTGTATAGGACGTGGTTTAGGGAGAAGGGTGGGTGCGGATGTTTGGTGTGTGTGTTACCGTAACCTTCAATTGGAATGTGATGACCATTGTCGACAGTAATAAATTGAGGACAATTTAACCGATGTAGTTGAGATAGGTTACCTGACGACCAGGTGAGGTGAGATATGACTCCGGTGTCCATGTACCAATTTTCGTTGGGCTGTTGAAGGTTCATGGTGTTGTAGGCCTGGCCCAAATCAGCGGGGGCCAAACTGTTGGACTACTGCTGCTGGACCGAGACAAGGTGGGCCTGCTGCTGCTGCTGAGCCTGCCTGGTGGCTGGAGTAGGGCCCAATAGGCCAGTCGACCATGGCTGCTGGAACTGGGCCCCTGCAGTTAGGTATGGGCTTGTAGGCGAGGTCCAGTTCTGCTGATTGGGCCATACAGGCTGCTGTCCAGCCCACTGGAAAACTGCAGGATTGGGGCGTGGCGTCTCTCCAGCCCACTAGTTACGTTGGCCCTTGCCGCGACCCTTGCCTTTGTTGCCGCGACCTCTGCCGCCGCGGGACTGCTGGTGGTGGTGGTCTTGCGGTGGTGGCTGGTTGCTGTTGGCCGCAGGTGTTGTCATCCCATAAATGGCTAACACCTTTTGATTATGTTCCTCTTATTTAGCACGACAGGTTTCTTCCAACAAGAGTTGTCACCGTGCCTTGGTGAAACTGGGTAGTAGGTCGGCATGTTGAATCATCGTTGCAAGTGTATTGTATTCACCTTTCGGTAAACCTGCAACCAATTGGAGTACCATCTTGGTTTCAGAAAAAGAATTCCCTACGTTGGATAGTTGGTCGGCTATGAGTTTCAGTTGTTTGCAATATTCGGACATGTTGTTAAAATTCTCGAGACACGTATTGTTGAATTGCTCCTCCAAATACACTGCCCGAGTATTTTTATTGCCCTGAAAAATTTCTTCCAATCGCACCCAAAGGTCACGTGCCGTAGCACCTATTTTCATGATGGTACACAACAAGTCTTTGGAGATGGTGTCGTATATCCACTGTTTGACGATGACGTTAAGGTGACGCCATGTCGATTCAGCACTGTCGGTGGGACGAGGAACAGAGTCATCAATATAGTCGAGCACATTGTACGCACATGCATGAATATAGAACAGTTCTGTCCACATGGAATATTGACAGTCTTCTTGATCAAGAATTATAGGGATAGAGTTCTTGATGTTTGTAACGGCGAAAGCCGGGTGAAAAGAAGACGATGAACATTGAGAGGGGTTGTCAAAAGTGCCAGTGGAGGAACCGAAATTTGTGGGGGAAGACATGGTGGCTGCCTTGTTGAATTTCTGTTTGGCCGAGAAATAATTTTTCTGTTTTGGCCGAGAAAGATTTTCTGTTCTTGGCCGAGAAAGAGAGAGAAGGGAGAAGAGTAGGGTTTAGGTTTTAGGCTCTTGATACCATGTAAGATAGAATAATTTCTCTTGGGGATTTCTTTCATTATTCACAATATATATAGTTGTACAAAAGTTGATTCCTAATAATTGTAAATGAAACCTAGCTAATTAAACAATTGAGCAGTGGTATACAGTTTAATATTTTGAAGAAAGGTATTGCTGAACCCATTGCTCCCAGCTCCATGTTAAGAGATGTAATTACAAGCTCTATGGATAGCTTAACACTTAGTTAGTTAGGTAGTTGAAGTTAACTAATCATGATTAGTGTGTTGTTGATGTGTATAAATATAAACTAGTCAATGTATTGTTGACTACAAATCATTATGATGAAATAACAAACTATGCATTTTTTCTCTCTATAACCATCTTCTTCCTCTCTCAATGTACAAGCTCTCTTTCTCACCTAACTCTCCCTATACAACTACTAGAAGCTTCTATCAACCTCCATTAGTGGAGTTATCATTCCGCCCATGCAATTGACAAATAGAGAAAAATTGGCGGAGAAACTTTCAAATTATTAGTAGTGGATATAAATTAAAGTTGTGTAATGCAATCGAAAAGAAAATGCAAAGAAATTACATGGATATTCGTATTTTATATGAAGATAGATATTTGTCCATTTTCTCATTGTATATGAAATGCAAATTAATTCGAGGGGCCACATAAGTTGCTGCTCTTCCACCTTTCCATTTAATTAGTTGAAAAGAATAATTAAAGGTAAAGGTGTCCATAAGCCAAATAATCTAAGGACAAACTTGTCTGGTGTTGAGTAACACAAATGACACTATTTTATTTTGGACTTATCACAATCATAAGCTATTAATTCGACAATTAACCAAAACCAAGAAAATGAAAAACGGAACACATTAATGTGATTTTACCCTTGGTCCTTCTCATACTAAAGGATTGCATAGCATTTGGTCACTTAGTTGCTTGGTATTCATTTTGTAATACGGATACTAACATTTAAATTAAGCAAAAGAACGTTAAGAAAATTAGTACAAACTGGGGTTGTTCTTGCTATAGAAATTTCCGAACAGTCCTATTTGAAAGAAGATAAAACATAGGGTGGAGGTATAAATAATGTAATGGCTACAGACCTATTTGTGTAACGTAGATATTTTACTTATTATTCTGTTTGGTATTTTGATCTTCTACATATAGTTACATAAAAGTTAAAAGTATTAATTTGGTTCGTGAACATATTAAAATAAGAAGATATTAACAAAGAAGTGTATATGGCTATTACTGAAATTATATCTTGTATCCAAGTCTTATGGAATTGATTATACATCATCAAGGTTTACATTAAAGTGAAGCCTAAAACTTTTTTTTGTGTCAGAAATGTGTTCTTATCCATTTATGTAATTAAAATAAATTAATAAATTCAAATGATTGATAATTAATCATAAAAAAACATATATATTTATACGAGTGATAAGACGATCACATGTGCAATCAAACGGGAAATTCATAGGAAAAATGAAAAATAATCCTTTAAAGACCATATATATAAAATCCATCCTTTATGTTTTATGGTCATCTTTTCTTTCCCATTTTTAATTAGTAATTAAAAAATATAGATCCTTCCTCCCCTTGCTTCGAGGAAGGACTCCTTGGGCAATGAAAGATTTGGAGCATGGACATTTATATATATATATATATATATATATATATATATTGGTTTGTCGGCACGTGCATTGAAGCGTATATGCCGAGCCAAGTAATATATGATTTTATAGAATTATATTAATAATGTTAAAACAAAGCCTTAATTAGGATAAATTAATTATACATAAATATAAGTACAAATTTGTGAATGATCAATGATTTCTCATCTCACGTAAGTTAGTAAAATTATTAAACTCAGGAACCTAACAAAAATAATTTGAAATATACTACAATTTAAAATAATTTTTAAAAATTAAACATTCATGTGTTTGCAGTAGTTGTTATTGTTTTTTTTTTGTATACTTAAATAATTTTAATTAGCCAAATTAAATTAGAAACATTACCAGTCGTATGAGCAATTAATTCAAATACCCTACTGGAAGAGAAGGAAACAAATTTATATTGGATATGATGTAATATTGAATTTGTAAGAAAAAGTATAATAATTTTAGAATGAATGTTCGTTTCAAGCAAATACCAAACTTAAACCAAATAATTATTCTACTATCGAGTAAACCTCCCCATACCATTTGGTAACAGATGAGTATATGCATGTAATGTCAGTATTTACCCTAACTTTTGAATGATTAATTTTTTATTGTAATGATCATCATCATAGTAAAAGTAATAATAATACTATAACAAAAGCAGCCATACCGACAAAATTAATTCTAGAAAATAAAGTCAGAATCATACCTCTATTTTGATACGTATAGATACGTTTGTTCGGCAAATTTAATCAAAATTCAATCGATCGGCAGTGTAATTATAAGAGACCAAAGTGCATCGTAATCATAAAATGCAAGTAAAATTATCACTTCATTGTGACTTGAAAGAATATAATTCAATTGACAAAAGTTCAATAACAACCATATCAATCAACTTGTTCCATCATTGCAATTCATCAATTGGTTTGGTCCCTTTTCCAAATTGTCTTACTGTTCCTCTTCACGCCCTATTTATTGTCGTCTCCTTCAAAATCACCTTACAAATCCCTTTCTTTAATCCATTTTTTCTTTCAAAGATTCCCATCACCTTATTTCATATACAATCCACAAAAAAAAGAAAGTAGAGGCTAACAAACTATATTACAATAATTCTTTCCAAAAAATGAGATTAAAAAAATAGTTTGGGCGCCAAATTAAGCAAGATAACCACCATTGACTATGGTCATTTACGAAGAGTGTATTATTTTTAAATCAATCTTGTTATTTCAAGTGAGTTAGTAAAAGAATATTACTCAAATGGCAACTTAACTATCCGGAATTATCAAATAAAGTCATTTTTTTAAATTTTATAAAAGAATAGTCACTTAACTATTGAATATTACACTCAGAAAGTTACTCAATCAACTAACTATTTTATCCTCTAAATTATCAACATTTGTCTTTTTTTACTTTTTAATATTATAATATATTTTCTCTTTTAATCTATATTATAGACTTACCTATAGAACAAATGAATTCTATTTATAAAATAGAAAAGTAACATAGTTTTCAAGCCTATATAAGTTGGAATGATAAAATAATTGAGCATACTAAAAAATTAATTAGAATAGTTTGTTCGTATTAATAATTTTTATGATAATAATATAAACTTATAAAATTATTTACAAAATTGAGAATGATAGAGAATAAAGCTCTTACCATATATCAATGCATGTAATACAACAACATAATATTCAGTGTAATTCCACGAAATAGGGTCTGAAGAGGATATGATGTAGGTAGATCTTACCTCTACCTTTTGATTCAATGCATGTAATACAAAGAAGTATATTTAAATAGAGTTATATTCGAAAATTGTGCTTAATTATATTGTTATTACACCATTGATATGCTTGAAAACATTTCTCCCTTTTTACTTTATAAAGAATATTTATATATTTTATAGTTAAGTCATAATATAGATTAAAAATAAAAAAATATCACAATATATAAAAAATATAAAAAATGATAAAATTAATAATTTCGAGGGTAAAATAAATATTTGGCCGGTTGAATGACTCTTTGAGTAATTGTAGGCATAATTAAGTGGCTTTTATGTTACAAACAATAGAAACATGACTTAATTAAGTAATTTTGGATAGTTGAGTGATTATTTGAGCAAAGATGAATATCAATTGCCTTCAACTGTTCAACACAACTATCGAGTAATAAATTTATTTAACAAAAGTATGGAAAAGTGTTAAAAGGAAAAGAGAGTAAATAGCAGAATTAACAAAATACAGAGAAACCACAATAAAAAATAAACTACATAGTCAAAGCCAAAAATATTGGCTGATAATATGGAAAATAATAGTATGATTGATAAAATCACATTCTTAGCATTTCAAAATGCATAAACCAGATGAATTATCATCAATTAGTCGGCCATTTTTAAGGAGAAAAAGTTGGGGGAATATGTTCTTCTACCGTGGTGAACCAATTGCCCTCTGAAAACGGAATTGGTATAGATGTGTCATGTGTGTGATACTATGTCTTCTTTTCTCAACCTGTGTAGGGTTATTTCTAAGCGTCATGTCTTTTCGTTTTTTGTTTGTTGTTATGCGTTGGATTAATTTTTTTTTAAGTAGGATATTTAGATTTTAGAGGAGTATTTACGTAATTTAACTTTCAAGTTAGGAAGTTAATACTTTATATATATAGTAATCATAGGTTTAGTGAAATAATTATATGTATAAGCTGGGACAAGAACCCCACATTAAACTTCTATTTTGGAAGCATCGATAATGGTTCTCTTTGGAGTCCTCAGTGTACAAGTGACCATTTTGCTGTGGTCATTATGTTATGTCTACAGTACTGTTTTGTTTTTTTAGGGACGTACGTGAACCTAAAAAGGTTAAAAAGTAAGGAAAATATAGTGTTCATAAATTGGTTGAATTTATTATTATTTGTGTTCAATTTATGACATAATTTGAAATAATATAAAATTTAAGTAAGAACAGAAGATTTTTAAAATTTGTAATTTGTTAAACATATTATAATATTAGTGTGACTAAAAATTTATGAATATTTGTGTGGTTATGACAACTTCTGTAAAATAAAAGTTGTAAAGTAAAGTTGTTTATTTTCAAATTTTAAAAGATGCTATTTTTTTTAGAAAATATTAAAAGAATAGTGTATCACGTGGATTGAAATGAAAAGAGCATACATTAAAGTGGATAAAAGATTTTTTACCAGTCGGATCTTTTAGAGCATCTATTACTAATGATATTAGCAATACTTGTTTTATTTGCGACTGTTATGAAATAATAATAAAATTATAAAATAATTAAAAATATAGTCAAAGAAATGGGTGGGTGGGGGGAGAGAAATTTTATTGCTCCTCAAACTGATGTACAAATGAACTAAATTGACTTCCTATTTATAAAAGAAAAGAAGCAGCATCGAGGCTTTTTAGAAATTGTTCGCAAGTTGTTTGCTTGAGCTACTTGCAAGGTACATGCTTGAGCTACTCGCAAGCTGCCTGCTTGATTGCAAGCCTGTGGAAGCTACTGCAAGGCTTTTCAGGGAGCTGCCTGTATGAGCTGCTTGCTTGATTGAAAGCTTATCCAGAAATTTGCGGGAGTACTTAAATGGACATCCACAATACAATATATTTATAATACTCCCATTGGATGTTCATTAATAGATAATGTACTTCGTTAAAATCTTGCTAGGAAAAATTCAGTGAGAAAAATCCTAGAAAAATAGGGTACACATATCTTGTAATACGCGTTGCTAGTTGTCTCATTAAAAATCTTACCAGGAAAAAGAGTACATCGCGTATTTCACTCCCACTGATTAAAACATGACATATTTTTTGAAGATGACGTATTCCGATTTTGTATACCAACTTATCGTATGTTGAGGTTGGCACTGCATTTGTGATCCGATCAGTCAAATTATCATTTGATAAACTGATTGATCATCTGTATCTGCATCTGCATTCTTTGATAGAGTTGCATCATCGTCATTTGATATTTGTTTAGATCATGTCAAGTATATTTTTATGGCTTGCCCCATAAACTGTTGTTAGCTTTATATGATTTGATTGTCATGTAGAACAACATGATATGACAATAATGTTCATGGGAATAGATAACATGTCTGGATCGAACTCTAATGTCGATCATATGAATGCCCTATATATCCAAAAACTTGACAATATTTGTTAGGATAAACACATTCATGTCAGACACTTCATTTGCAATATGCATTTCTCTTATTTTAATATCTCTATGTATGAGAGAAATTATATCATGGTCATAGTTATAGCAAGATAAATAAATGCATCAATTTCACAAATATGTGGTACTTCAGGACCAATTTAACTTTCTTATTTTAACTTCTTTCGGCTGTTAATCTTCTGCTCCTGAAAACTCTCAAGAGTTTCAATAATATTCAAGTCATCAACTTGTACAATAATAGAAAGATTATGATTATCATAAAGAGACAAGGGTAAACCGATTCATTTTGTACCCTTTGTCAATGAATATTCAATTAAGAATCACAAACAAGTTTTCAAAGAACTTGTATATGCTTCATGAATTTTGAATCTTTTAGAAGATTTCATATAAATTTTATCAAGTAATTCATATAGGCTGAGACAATTTTCATTTAGTATTTAAATTATATGACATCTTCTGATGTCGGGACTGCAGGTCCAGTAAATTTACCCTTATCAAGATCCATCTACTTAGTAATTATTTTTACATCAACATGTTATAAAAGACGTAGAATTCAGATTCTCATAATATTATACAATGTTGTGTGTTATAATGTATCAAAGATATCGTCGATGAGATATCATTTTGTATTGGTTCACAATTTGACATAATTTACTGAGATATCATTACTTTATAATTTCAGGTACCTGAACCTCATGACATTTTATGAAGTGTTATGTCGTATGCTCTTCAAGTGCACATTGCCTCCTTATTATAATCATTTGCTCTTCTCCTTTTTTAGGATTATTGCATTTGAAATCGATTAGTCTGCCATGCTTCATGCATGCTGTAGATTCTGTCCTTCAGCGACATTAGGATCATTTTGCAGTTGAAATATGAATTAGTTGGGTTAGCAAATACTTCCAGCATTTGACTTGAATTATCTTTTGAATGAGGATCATACTGATGATAATTCATGGCATATTTCTTGGCTGCTTATTATCTCCCCCTTATGTTAGTAAAACTATGTGTATATTCCCATCTTAATAAGGGAACCCATCTATGTGTATCGTGGTATATACGTTAATCATATACCGCACATCAAAAGCTATTAAATGGAAATATTAGATTCCTGACTGACTCTGAATTAATTATGAGGGGATAATCTTTCACAATTTATTGGTCTAAAGCATACAAGTGTCATTGTATGCATTATATCATATCTCATACCAACACATGAAGCTTTATTCTCATAAGCCATGGTTTAGCTATATTATGGAGGCATCCAACGCCAAATCAGCTTGAATATAAATCAGCGTTATCAAGATGAACTATCTTGATTATATAATTTGAAAATTGTGTTCTTAACTTAATATTTTGAGTAAGAAGCTGGTAAATATCAAATTGCAGATTGACAATAAATACACATGTAACTGTCTCATAGATGCATCTATTTAAGATATTACATTGCAGATGAACGGACCCACATTCACCTTTTATATGTTCCAAAATTTGGGGGATTCAGTCCCAACATAGGCTGGTGTAATCAACTTATCATGAGAACAAGCAACACAAAATAAATTTTGAAGAATCTTCTAGTTCTTCTATATAGTCTGAATATAGCACATCAGATTTAAGTCCAAGACGACCAAAACGGTCATGTCAGCAGCCGAAATTATCTGTACTAGTAAACTTTAAATTTACCATGACGCATGCTATTTATTTTAGTAAACTTCTGATTTACTATAGCATGAGTTTTACATCAATAGACTTCTAGTTTATTATGGTATATGCTCGGGTACATTTTATATACGTAATTCTTACATGTAGAACTTGAAGATATTCAATCTTCCAATCATTTGTAATCTCAATATGATAATCACTTTATTGCTAGTAAACTTCAGGTTTATTATGATTTGTGTTCTGATCGTAACAATTATGATCTAGGATGAATGGTACTATCATATATAACCTCTTCGAGAGATTTTAATTTATTTATTATAACCAGTTATTGTCTGAACGCTGCTAGTGTCATAATTCTTGTAAACAAACAACTATCTCTTCTGGAGCTCCTGATCATTAATTTTGTACTATTAAATATTTGCTTAGATACTACTGGTATCATGAAAGGAACTCTGGTTAGCCACTACTGGTGTCATTAAAGAAAATAAAAATCAAATGGACATTTAAAGATAATTGTAAATTCATAAATAACGAAAAGTAAACACTAAGTTCTAAACTTCAACATTTCAATGTCTCGTTTAGGGAGATTATCCATTAACATCTGAACATGTTGTATCAGAACGGCAACCACGAGATACATTAATGTTTATTTTCTTAGAGAAAATCATAACAACTAACCATAATTATCAATGTGGTTATGGTAGAAAACATTCTACTCTGCTTATTTTTGCCTTAAAATGATATTTAATAAATTTATTCATGATATTTCTACTTACGACAGATACATGTTGCAATGACTTTTTATACCACATGTATTTTTTTTATTATTTTATCTCTCCAGGAGGTAGGTTGTGGTATATCTTCATTTGCTTCAGGGAATGAAACCTGATTATTTGAATGTGCTTGATTACAACGTTCATCTATAGCTCATTATTTTGCTCAAGCACAAAAAGACATTGATTTAGAATAATGTCTTACTACTTCAGGAGTAAGTTTGAGATTTACTACTTCAGGAGTAAATGTCAAGGTCTTACCACTTCAGGAGTAAATTTGAAAGTCTTGCTACTTCGGGAGTAAATTTCAAAGTCTTACTACTTCAGGAGTAAATTTGAAAGTATTACTACTTCAGGAGTAAATTTCAAAGTTCTACCACTTCGGGAGTAGATTTCAGAGTCTTACTATTTTGGGAGTGAATTTCTTTTTCAAATAATATTTACTACTTTAAGAGGAAATTTCAGAGTTCTACTACTTATGTAGTAGATTACAAAGTTCCACTATTTCGGGAGTATAGTTCTACTACTTTGAGAGTAGATTTCAAAATTCTACTACTTCGAGAGTAGAGTTTAATATTTATTACTTCGGGAGTAAATTTCTGAGTTTACTACTTCGACACTAAAATTGAAAATTTTATTACTTTGAGAGTACAATTCAAAGTCTTACTACTTCAGGAGTAGAGCTCAAAGTTCTACTACTTCGAGAGTAGAGTTCTACTACTTCGGGAGTAGAATTCAAAGCTCTACTACTTTGAGTAGAGTTCAAAGTTTGCTAAGCCGGGAGCAAAATTTTGAGTTTACTACTTCGGAAGTAAAACATAAAATATTTAGAATATTTCTTCTCAATTATTCTACATCTTTTAAACGTCCCTTAAGCATATCAAATCGTGATAGCTTAGGACCTCTTTTAAGATATTGCTACTTCATGAGCAAATCGAGGCATACATATGACACATATGATTCTTCTCTGACACTTGTTTAGTTGTAGCCACAACAATGCATATGAAATATTGTCACTTCTGGTGATCATATATATCTTGCAAACTCTCATTTAGCCATTAAGGATATGAAATTAACATCATAATCCCTCTTAACAATATTGTTCTTCAGGAACAACTTTGATGCATAAATAGTTCAGAACCAACTAGGTTCCCTCAGATCAAATCACAATGTGCTTGTGGAAGAATGATCATCTTCAGGTGGTCATATCTATCTTTTAAATTATTCCACAGCATAAGAGGATCTTTAATAATGAGATATTCCAATTTCAAACTCTCATTAAGGTGATGGCGGAGGAATATCATTGCCTTGACACGGTCTTGATTTGATGCCTGATTTTTATCTTTGATGGTGTCTGCTAGACCCATCGCATCAAAATGAATTTCCGCATCAAGCACCCAAGACAGGTAGCTTTTGCCCAATATATCCAAGGTAATAAATTCACGTTTAGAAATATTTGTCATTAATGAAGAAAAAGAAAGTCAATACATTTGAGGCTTTCAAAGTATTTGCTTCAGATGGAAGAGTCTCGTGCTGATAACGTGTTATAAAATAATAATAAAAGTACAAGACAATAAGAAATATAGTCAAAGAAACTGGGGGAGAGAGAAATTTTATTGCTCCTCAAACTGATATACAAATGAACTGAATTGATTTTCTATTTATAGAAGAAAAGAAGCAACTGCGAGGCTTTTCAAAAGCTGCATGCTTGAGCTATTCGCAAGTTGCCTACTTGATTGCAAGCCTGAGGAAGCTGTTGTAAGGCTTTTCAAGGAGCTCAAGCAGCTCTCTGCATGAGCTACTTGCATGCTGATTGCTTGATTTTGCAAGCTTATTCAAAAAATTACGAGAATACTTAAATGAACATCCATAATTTAATGTATTAATAACCATGTTGTCATCCTAATTACTCCATTTGTTTATGATATTTTCAGAGTTGGGAACAGATCACACAGCATATTGGGAAAGTATTGTTGGAAAAAAACTTAAATAAAATATTCTTATAATTCAAAGAAAACTTTCATTCCGTTACAGTTTAGAATCCTACAAACTTCTTCCTACTTTTTTTTCTCGATAAACAAACTTTTCCAACTTAGTTCATTAAAATTTTGTTCTTCTATTTTTTTTTTACCCTATTGGATATTCATATTGAAATCCGACTAACTTCATGAAAAGTTGATACCAAGCAAATCTACGGAAACTTAACTATATATGACGAACGAATCACTCATAAAGATATTACGAATTAAACCACTGTTAACTTTATTTTTCTTCACTTTCAAGTGCGACTAACTTGAATTCTTGATTAGAATTCCATTATGTGAGGTAAAACGGTCCCGGTTAAAAAAAAGAGTTTCAAATAAAAGTGGTGTTCCCTACCAAAGCGATTTCATTGAATCAGAAATTTTTGACTATCTCTGCTAACTTTATACTCTTTGGTGTTATATAATCGTGATTCGTGGGCCACCTAAATTAAGCTAAAGTTTGGTGAAATTAGGAGCGAGGCCTAAAGAGAAGAGACACAAAAAGGTCACATACATAGCTAAGGCTCCAGTGACTATAGAATATGATGGATAAAAATAATTAATCCCCACCCACATACCATTATTCATTTTTTATTGCATAATTCAAGGGAAAAAGGCTATATAGGCGTGGGTATAGGTGGCGGTGGTGGTGGGGTTCCACTCTTCTATCGCTTTCCATGCCTATATTAAGAAGGTGTATTTTTACCAAATGGCCTAAAGAGAGAAACCCATGGGGGTCGTTTGGTTGGGAACCAAGTAATGTGAGGATTATAAAGACGGAATTATAATATAAAAATTAAATAGTAATAAAATTATTTGAAAGATATAATTGTATTGGTAAATATTTTATTTATTAAATTAAAAATGAGGTATATGTGATATAATATAAAATGTGTGTTTAATTTAAACTGAATAAATTAGGATAAACTTTTATATTCATTTTCACCTTTTTTTGTTTAAAATTGTTGAAAAAAGGCTTTGGAGAAGAGCAAATATATCATTTTACTATTTTATTTCAAAATTAGTAATTCTAAAATATTATTATCCCACTGATTGGAATATAAAAATAATACTATAATTATAAATAAATAATCCTAATTAAAAATTATATTAAACATGAAATAAAATAATTCCACAATATATTCCGAAATTATTATCCCCTATCCACGAGCCAAATGGCCCCTTAGACCTTAATAATGAGTCGATGAGAGTGGAGTCAAAAGCCCCAATTAGGGTGGCATATACATCTTTTTGAATTTGTTGTGTTGCTTGGCTTTAAAGATATATTTGTTTTAGGGCCTCAAATTTTCAAGAATTTGTAGTGGGAGAAACATACTTGAATGTCAAGGCAAGTGTTGATCGTCACTTATTTCTAAGGGTGGCCAGTGGGCCGGGACGGCCCGATCCCGCCCCGACACCGCTAAAAAAAACGGTGGCGGGCCTCGAACTTGGGATGAGACAATGTCTCGTCCCGCCAGACCCGAGCCCGCCCGACCCGACCCCGCCCTTTGTCCCCCCCTTTGCAAATATGACCGTTGCACCAACGACCATTTTAGATTTTGGCCGTTGGCCAACGGCCATTTTAGGCCTCCCCCTCCCCCAACCCCCCTACCCCTTAATATTTATTTTTAACCCATAAGTTATTATATTTACACTTTAACCCAATTTTCCAACTATAAATAACTCATTTTCTCTTCATCTTTCTCACAAATCTTCCTACAATCTCTCTAATCTCTCAATATATCTCTCTACAAGTCTACATTGTTTATTAAATATTCAATTTTATTTATTCATTTGGGAATTGGGAGTGAAGTTGACAACTAGCTTGAGGATCTTCCATCGAGCAACGTTTCAATTTTCAACCTCTCGATTACACGTCGACGTTACGTCGGCGTTTGGTACATTCGTTCCTTCATTAAATTATTATTGTCTGTTTATTTTATTTAGCGCACTTAATTTTATTGTCTTTAATTATTTATTATCATAATTAAAATGGAAGGATTAAAAGATATGTTTAAGGGTGCTTCTTTTAGTAGGGGCAACCAGGGCAAGGGTACTTCTTCTAGTCATCTTATTCCTACACAGGATGATTTTGTTGATACTCAATATTTTCCTACAATACCATTAGATTTAGACCAGGAGCTATTTTCTGGAACTCAAGAAGACTTTAATTTAGACGATGATCTAGATGATACACCCACTAATGTTGATGACAACACACCCACTAGTGCACCTTCAACTGAAATACCTCATATTCCCCATAGTATGAGACGAGGTCCAGCAAAACGACCATTAAAATCAGATGCATGGATATTTTTTGATAGGGACGTAGAGAATCAAGTAGCTATATGTAAAATTTATAAAAACGTTTTAAAATTTAAAATTGGAAAAGGTCACGGTGGGACGAGGGGTTTAATTAGACACGTAGTAAGTGCTCATCCAGCTAGGTATGCCCAATACCAGGCTTCAAAACCGAGTGCGCAAACGCCCTCTCCATCGGGACAAGGTTCACATACTTATACTGTCCCGGACCAAGTACATGGTCAAATTAACCCTATGACGGGGGGAATTGTAGGCTCTAAATACAATAAACATAGAGATAGGGAAGCAATATCAAAATTAGTTGTTGTGGAGGGTTTGCCTTTTTCATTTCCTTCATCTCCAGGTTTTATTAATTACATTAGATATATATATATATATATATATATATATATATATATATATATATATATATATATATATATATAATCCTGCTTTTAACGGTTTTCCTATATCAACTGTTAAGAGAGATGTATTTAAATTCGCGCATGAATATCAACAATATTTTATCAATGCAAAAAAATATATAGATTTTATCAACAAGAAAATGCTAGTAACTTACCGGCTTTCATACTATCTTCTTCATCTTCAACACAACCTCACAAAAGACATGCTGTTTTTGCGGCTAGTATTGAAAGCCTCAGAAATAGAATGTGCGGCCGTACCTCTACTACTAACCAAATTAGCGAGTTGGATATTTTTATTTTGCAGGGTTTTGTACCGTATCAAGAAGTTATCAATGAAGATGGACATGAAGACTTGCTGAAATACTGGAGGGGGAATGAGAAGACCTTTCCGACACTTTCATTGATGGCCCGAGATGTTTTGAACATTCAAGCGTCATCAACTGCGTCTGAAAGCGCTTTTTCTGCCGGCAAATATCAAATAGGAGACCACAGACACTCATTAGCCGGAGACATCTTGGAAATTGCAGTATTATTTAGATATTGGATACGAGCGGAGCGGAGAAGGTGCGGTCAACCGGAGATCAACGAAGAAGAAGATGAAAACTACAACGAAATCTTAACCGAAGGTAGTGGAAGCGACGCAGATCAATTTGACCAACAAATACCAATTCCAACCGAAGAACCACAGGAAATCATCAAGCAATTAGAACAGGTTTTTTTGAGAATGTAATTTTTTTAATTGCAATTTTATTATGTAATTGCAACTTTTGGACAACACCACAAAGTTGCAATTTAGATTTTAGACAATTGTATTTGTATTACAAAAAAATCATATGTCTATTAAATAATATAAGAGGCACAAAAACAGCCTTGGGATGTTTTTATTACACTATCTTGTCTTGTTTATTGAGTTTTTTTTATACATATGTTATTTTTTATTTATTTATTTTTTTAAAAAAGAAAAACCCGCCGGACTCGCCCTTCGCCTCGACCGATATCGACGGGATCGGGATCGGACGAGGCTGAGCAAGTCCCGCTGCAGACCGACCCGCTGCACCCGCTGCACCCGACCCCGACCCCTTCTCCCGTCCCGCCCTGACCCCGACCCCGCCAGACCCGAGCCCGACCCACTGGTCACCCCTACTTATTTCTCCGCGTCCTTACAACCCCATAAAAACACTATTTTAGCTTTAAAAAAGACTCAAGTATTAATGCTTTGTTTGAGGCACAGTAAAAAATAATTATGTGATCAAGAGATCAAAATTCAAACAGCAAACTTGCGAATTAATTCAACCACTATTGCATCTTGATAACTGTTGGCTTAATTGCATCTCTCCTCATAGTTTGTTATAATATTCGTGATGTATTATTTATAAAGATTTGACATTCATATCCAAGATTATTATAACCTATTGATTAGGTCCTTAGGACAAGTCTTCAGTCAGTTGAAGACAAGAGTTCATATCGGTCCAGTAGTCATGCATGCATATACTGATAGGGAAAAAATTAATTAAGTAGCTATGTTATTAATAGTCAGTTAGTGCAACAGGAGATTTGTTAACTTTTTACTATTATTTAGTTTAATATTTTCTTAAGTTTGAGCTTTTGAAGATATAAATTATAAAACACAAGCAAAGTTACGTTATTTTTGAATGATGGGAGTATAAGTTAGAAAACCAATGAAGATGACAAGAAATAATTAAAGGATATCTTATTTTAAAAGAAAAAAGCTAACTGGAGAACTTGATAGAGTAATAATCATTGGTACTGGTGGAAAACTTGGATAATACAAATACTCCGTATATATTTGTTTACAACTAATAAAATCTAGGTCCCTCCACGGACTAGTCAATGGTCAAATGCCACAATTTAAAATGCAAGATCATGAAGTTGAAACATAATTGAGCTTCTTCTTTTAACAAAACAAAATTAACTATGTAGAAAAAGAAAGGAAAAAGAGAGAAAGAAATTGTACAATCTATTTGTCCTTGGGGCATTGCACATGTCCTGGCAACCAAGAGTATGCATTATCATGAAATAAACAAATTGGACCAGCAAGAAATTCAAAGAAAGTAGTATATGTACTACAACATACCCAATGAAATCCCACAATGTGAGGTCTGGGGAGGGTAGAGTGTACACAGACCTTACTTCTACCTTGGTAGGTAGAGCGGTTGTTTCCGAAAGACCCTCGGCTCAAGACAAAGCACAAGCCCAAATAAAGTAAGACACACAAAGTGCGTAAGTCATGACAACGCATTATGAAAAAGAAAGAAGAAAAAAGAGGCAATAGCTAACGCAAGTAAATAAGACAAACAAAATACACAATAAATCAAACGACAAGGGACTATAAGGCAATATGATAGGCTAAGCGAGCCTACAATAATAATACTACAACTCCCAGTTTGTAACCGCAGGTAGGACTACGCTGGACTACCTACTATCCTTCTACCTTAATACGTGCCCTCCATAACCCCATATCTAAGGTCATGTCCTCAGTGAGTTGCACCTGTGCCATATCCTGTCTAATCACCTCTCCCCAATACTTCATCGGCCTACCTCTACCCCTCATGTATCCGTCCATAGCCAACCTTTCACACCTCCGCACTGGGGCATTTATGTCTCTCATCTGCACGTGTCCGAACCATCTCAACCTAGCTTCTCGCAACTTATCCTCCACCGAGGCCACTCCCACTCTGTCCCTGATACCATCATTTGTAATTATATCCACCTTGTATGCCTACACATCATCTTATCATCCTCATCTCCGCAACTTTCATCTTTCGGGTGTGCGAAGTCTTGACCGGCCAACACTCCGCCCCATACAATATGGTCGGTCTAACCACCACCCTATAGAACTTGTCTTTAAGTTTTTGTGGCACATTTTTATCGCACAATACTCCAGCTGCGAGCCTCTATTTCATCCACCCTGACCCAATACAATATGTGACATCGTTATCAATCTCTCCATTCCATTGGATAATAGACCCGAGATACTTGAAGCTTCCTTTCTTTGGAATGACCTAGGTACCAAGCCTCACCTCCACGCCTGTCTCAAGGTCGCTCCCGTCACTGAACTTGCACTCCAAGTATTCTGTCTTGGTTCTACTCAGCCTGAACTCTTTAGACTCCAGAGTCTATCTCCAAACCTCCAGCTTAGCGTTCACTCCAATGCGGGTCTCATCAATCAGGACTATGTCGTTTGCGAATAACATACACCATGGCACCTCCCCTTGGATTTGTCGCATCAGTCCATCCATCACCAAAGCAAATAGGAATGGGCTAAGAGTTGATCTCTGGTGCAGCCCCATCATCACTGAAAAGTGCTCCGAGTCTCCTCCTAATGTCCGTAGTATATGTACTAACTGGTACATTATTAAAGATCATAATTGTTACGTTGGGATGGTACGTACCCCTCATCCTTAGTATCTGAAGTCGTATTCGGTAAGAGCATTTTACATATAAAGTGGAATTTTTCAACGCGAATCCGAACTAATCGGACCCAAAATGAATACCAGACACCTAATGAAAATCAAAAAGCGAAAGTTCATAATTGACCTTCGTTAAAAGGAAAAATTAAATAATATGAATGTTCCTTTGCCTTTTCGATATGTATTTATTAAACACATTAAAATGGGAAATTTGCAAGGATAGTGAAAGGCGCCAAAAAATATTTTGGAGAAAGCTCACAAAATATCTGGAAAGATTTAAATAAATAAAAAAAGCATGCCATTGTCAATTACATATTTAAATGAATATTAGGTAGAAAGTGTTGTAATTTGAATGGAACTAGGAAAAGTATTTGAAATCTCAAACAAATAAATTAAAAGAATTCTCATCAACCACTATGCACATGATCTTGTTCGGTGACAGAGACCTTAAAGTTTTTAATTTCTACAAGAAAAGATATGCTTTGGGTTCAGCAAATTATATTATTCCCTATAATACAAACACACACTTAATTTTCCAGCATAATTAGTGAAATACCAACTCTCAATTAAATGAGAAGTTTACATAAAACATGATTAAGCAAATATAAACGTGTTTTATCTCAGACTTAAATGTAACATTACCTGATTTTTAAATACTTGGATGACCCCTGATTGGGTTGTACAATAACAAGAATATTTTAAAAAGTTAGTAAGCGATCCTTACATCGTATTTTGTTGACAAATGATACACAAGAAATCAAGCTAGATTTCCCTTTTGGGATTAAAAAATTGGGTTAGAAACATCGTGAAGTTTTCCTAATTGCTCGGAAGGGGAAAGGGAGAAGAAATTTGTTGAAACATCAATTATTAACTCAATTTGATATCTTAATAATAAGTGAGTAATAATGCAAGTTAGATATGGCCCCAGAATGCAGATTCTGAGACAAAAAATAAAGAAAAAAAATCACACCCATGTATTATATATGCACGTCAAGTTGATTCATTCAAACATCTTCAGCAATTCAACTAACTTTAATAAATAAATACATAAACAAAGAAATGCAACTAATCCTATAGATGATTACCCAACTTGTTTCTCCTTTAAAAACTTCCAGTCCAAGCTTAATACTTTGGAGTTGAATCCATAGAATTTATAGCAGTCAAATCAGTCAAGGAAGATATATTACACACTCACACTCAATGAACACTGTGTGTTTGTGTATGTATACAATGAAAATACACACAGAACAGTGGCGAAATTAGGATTTTTGCTAAGGGATTCGAGAAATATAAATTAGTAAACACACTAGGACACCAAGGGAACCCCCGGGAAATGGTTCTTTCAATAGAGAGTTCCGCTGAGATACAAGAAGAAAAATGACATTGCTCATTCATTTTCTTCCAATTATAGTTAAGAACAGTAAACAAACTTAGGAAGATAAAAAGAAACAAAAATGGATCAAAATAAAGTGTAGTATTATATGAAGGAAATCACTTTCTATACAGAAAAAATAATGAATCATACATTAGTCTTTAAGACACAAGTGGTAGAATCCAGTTGCCAACTCTTTAATTAATCATATTGGATGCAACTAGTATTAACTCTATACATGTTGCTTGATCCACGAAAACTAATAACAATGGATAGAGACTATCAGCCCAAATAACAATCCCAGTGAGTCTTCACAAGAAAAAGAGGACCCTCCTGCTAAGAATTACAGCAGAGATGAGAGATTATAAAATAGAAGAAAATCATACAAGAATTTTTTTCTAATAAAAAACAATAAAAGGAAAACAAAAACATACTCTGCATATTACAACACAACAAGAAAAAGAAATAAGGCAATATGGTCTGATTGACTTTTTGTACGAAATGTATTTGTCCGAACCAAAAGCAAGGCAGAAATTCCGGTGCTTATTGCGTAGTGCAATATCTCTGAATGAGCGAAAGCATGTGAAGTTACATTTGTAGTCTTGACTGATTACTGCATTTGAAGTGAACAAGACATTCTATAATGCTAAATAGCTACTCTAGAATATTAATGAAGCTAGAGGCTAGCCAGTTCCAGCCTTCCAGGAACCTGATACTTGGAGAGGTATTGATTCATGCCAGTCATATTTGCTAGTTACAATTGGACAAATACTGATAAACTGTAAGTACTGAAACCAGAACAGTACTCTTTGGTAATCACTTTCTTATCGTAGCTTAAAGTCTTATTTGATGTGATCCCATGCAAATGTGAATAGCCAACAATCACATCTCCTATCTGAAGGTGATTTTCTATAATAACTGTCACAAATATGGCATCCATTTTTCCTTTCAAGAAAAACTAAGCAATACAGAGGTATCTGTTCATCATAGAGCTGACATTCAATCACCTTAACAATTTTAGGGTAAAAAGGACGATTTTACAGACCACCCAAGTTTGCACATTGTTATGCAAATTGAAATGAAATATGTATTCTGTTCAGATACTTAAGTGGATCTTGACGTCTAGATATAACGGTTTTAGTAAATAGAATGATTCAGTATCACAGAAAGTGTGATAGTAGGTAAGGGTAAGGGTATAATCTATTTGGTCCAATATTGAATCAATAGCTTTCCAATTCCATCGCTTCTCTTGTCTCAGATCTTGACATCTCTATAAAAAGAGGACTTATTTTTTCTTTCAAAAGTTCGACCTAAACACAATTTCCCTTTTTCTTGCCAAAGTTCTACTTGAACACAGTTTTAGAAAGTAAGATTTTGCTTCCAAGATTTACTTTTTCTCTAGTAATGTTTTTGTCAAATGAACTCCTAAAAAAAAACTCAAACTCTTTAAGTTTTCCACATTATCCATCGTGCAGATATGATCTTGTTCGGAAGATAAATCACAAAATCAGCACTGGGAATGAATGCTGGTCCCAACTCATTTCACAAGATCAGAGAAGCTGATGGAATGAGCTGATAAGATATGTGTTCATCCAGAGGGTAGGAAATGATACAGGAAACAAAATGATGTAGTACTTAAATTGCGGCATCAATTACATCCCCAAAGAAGTCAGGAAGAATGCAGTTGATTGTGCCAGAAGAGAAATCTAACATTAGGACGATATCAACCTAAAGTTACAACTACTGTAGTCCAAACGGATTCAATTGCATGAGATCATTAAACATACAATGGGCCACCTTCAAGCTTGGGTGTAGTTTTAAGTAGGAACAAGGTTTAGAGGAAGGAATTTGAATTCGATACAAGAAGATTGGAATTCTGACTCAGGAACGGGCACCAAATGGAAATTGTATCTCACAAAGCACTTGGTGGGCAATCTAGTTACACAAGAAACCTCAAATATTTTATCTTCACTGCTTCTACAGTTCCGGTTGAATAAGACAACAAAACAAAAAACGCAATACATGTGCTTACATGTTGAAGTGTAGCTCTGTTTCTTGACTTATCATCAATGAACTCTAATCCAATGCGAAAGTGCTAGAATATAACTCCCAACTGGTTCTTCTCTTGGTCTCATCAGCTCCTATTATCCAGAAACAAATCAATTTACAGGTTGGTAGTTTATAGTAATAAAAGCTGACCTTTATTTATGGCTAAACAATATTTACAAAATAACAGCTGGGATACCAATATAGGTATAACCAGGAATCAATAGAACACAAGTTTATTTTCATGGCAAAATATAAGAAAATAGTTATCGAAGATTCAACCAACTGAGAAGAGAAGAAGAATTTCCCATTTCTTTTAGTTTTCTCCATCTCTATGTTAACACTCAACCTGTGCATCAATTCTTTTAACTGCTGAATAATTCATAAACTTGTACAAGTAATTCACAAAAGTTTATTAGCAAGAGTGTACTTACACTCAAAAGTTGCCCAGCGAGATGGAGGCACAATAGTGCGATCTTGTTTTGCCTCTGAGGCATAGAGCAAACTGAAGAGATCTTTTGTATCTTCTTTGTGCTTCACAGATGGGGCACTGATGAGACAATTATTTGGAGGTAAATTAAGAAATTCATCCATCGTGTCCATAGAAACCTGAGAAAATGAAACGCTTTTCTGAGGCATGCTTGACAGCAAAAGGGTCCAGGCGAAAGATGTAGTCTACCCAGAGAACGTTGCATCAACATGATGCATTTGGCTATATGACTTTCCAAACAGTATAGCACATAATAAAGCGATTGTTGTGAGCCAAATTATGAAAGATTAAGAAGTAGGCAAAGGCATTGTCCTATTAGTTAAAACCTAGAAAGAACTTTGCTTCCAAAGTAGAAACATGTAAACAAATTATAATATCTGCAGTACCCCACGAGATCTTGTTGTTGTAGGAACTTGTGGCGGTTGTTCACTAAAAACATCCTCCTCCATGGAATATTTTCTTGCTTTCCTCGGAATATCAGCTTTTCCTTCGAGTTCACTTGTTTCAACAATCATAGTAGATGGTGCAGGTTGAGAGGCATATCTAGAAGCCCATTTTTTGTCCTGATACCTGGAGTCACAATGAAATTTATGCAAAAGGAACTATAATGTAGCTTTCATTTGATAAAAACTTGTGAATGCAAAAAATAAGTTTTTGTGTAGAATTACTTGGTCCGAATAAATTTTCCAATGTCGCTTCTATCTGCGCTTGCTGGTAGTTCTGCCTCCCAATAATTGTTCGACTTCTCATTACCTACACCTGCACAACAAAACATGAGCCAAGAATTATCCTTGTTATCATCCTATAAGAAATTTAAAGGGGCAAAACAGCCAGAATATCAAAGGCAAATGGAATATAAAAGGGCCCTATTTGGAATGAAGAACATTTACTCCAAGATAACTACTGTGTTTCTTATGTCTTGCTTTATAAGCTTCTATGGAAAACTTTTCAACTGAAGAATACTTTCCAGTACTAGGGAAAAATAGTAGCTCCCACCCCGACGAAGCACACGACCAAAAATCACCTCCTTTCTGAAGAACTTGTTCTTGTCCATTTCTATTTGGTTGGGGAAGTAGAGAAGTGGCTATGTTCATTAAGATAAAGTAGTGACAATATTTAGGGCTCATGAATACCTAAAGGTTTTTGATACATGTGTGCTTGTGTGGCATGTATAGAAGAGCGAGAGCGAGAACAAGATCGAGAGAGAGAGAGAGAGAGGTTACATTGCATAAAAGCAACCTGCTCCGGCAGCCATGTGTCCAAAGTTGTCGACCTTACCTATCACAAGCGAGAAGCATGTCAGATAGCTATAAGCAAAGAAGATTAAGCATTCGACCATATCCAACAATCTCTGTGTGCTTTCTGTGATGTATTCAGGAAAAAGCGGAGTGACAATACCACCTAGTTCTTCTGAAAGTGGATTCAACTCCACGGTTGCATGTATACAATTACAAAGGTAAAGGCATAAACTGAGACCTTCAGGGATAGAATGTCAGAGCCACTGCCTTTTTTATCTTTTTAAATTTTTACTTGGACAATTCAACGGAATCATTACAAATCTTTGATTCAGTAACTTTGCAGAATGTTTATGTGCAGCAATAAAATGGGAACTTTCATGTACAGAACAATTGTTTGTTGTAGTAGTCTCATGTATATATTGCTTCCCTCTTTTCAAAAAATTAGTGAGAGCATCAGGACAGAAAATAATGTTTATCCAATGACAGGAAAGGTTTGTCTTTATTTTCATTCAAAAAGTTCTCCAGAAAAAGTTAAGGCTCTTTGAAGAAAAACTGAAATCGACAACACATATGCAGCATCTCATCTAGATGACCCAAGGTGCATTTTCTTGAACCATAGAATTATATTTTTCCAAATCAATCTGATTGGGATTGGTGCTCTGTTCCTAAAGTAGAAAAAACAAGAAGTACACCAGAACTAGAAACGAATACCAAAAGAAACCAGCTACTTCATTTCAGCGATGGCAATGAATATTATTTCACTAAAGGGAAAAAATTATTGAAAATAAAAAGCAGTTCATTTCATACTAGTTGCTTCGTATATTTCACGGAAGTATATGTAGGCAAGTAATTAAATAAATAAACATGAAAGTTTATAACACAGCAATTGAACTAGACCAGCTACAACTAACTTATATTAGATATTTTAGAGACAGCGAGAAAAAGGTGTTTGAAGTCGTCAGCAAGTCTAACTCTTTGATTTCTTCCCCTTGCTGATAAATAATGAGAAAATAAAATTACCTTAGCAGGGGAAGCTAGCTCCACTAATAGTTATCCCCAAGAATTTTACTTAATAGATAATAGCCCTTCATGCAACAGAAGTTAATTTATGCTTCACCATCTGAATCTTCCCATCTACTCTACAATTAGTGCTGCACAGGGCTTATAGCTAGTTTTCACTTTCCTCACTTTGCATTCAGCTGCCCCTTATGAAATTCCATGACGACCGTTTACATGCATCCTAGACCACTAAACTAAGTTATTGGCATTAAACTGTTTCTGATTCAGATTGTTTTGCGAAATTTGTTTGCACCTAGAAATGAAACTGTGTTTAACCTGTTAATGGTCTTTTAGTGTTGAATTTGTAATACTATTAAAAACAAGGGATGGATGCATTTGATAGTCAAACAGTAACACATAAAACTAAAAAACATCCCGAGTAATGTATTTTTCCCATTCACACACATTGCTAAGAATTATAGTTATTGATATTTGATACTCAAAACTTTCGCATCTAAAGTGTATACCTTGGAGATATGTACCCCAAGACTCCTATGAATTCCTGAACATTGCAGGCAGATGAATATCCCAAGGTTGATGCTCGCCCACCTTGGGGCCCTGATACAAAATATCAGAAACTATCAAAAAGCGATTAGACTAATATGTTAGATGAAAGGAACATGTAAAGCATTGGAACACTGTGAAAGACTTATGCAGGTACAGTCGTACAGAAGTACAATCAGTACAAAGAAAGAGAATCACATAGATGGCGAGCATGGTAGAATGATGCACATATGGCTCCTTTTATAACCTACTACATTTCTAGATGGTCATGATATTCCATTAATTGCTGCAAACTGGTTGCAGAAAACGCACCTTCCCCCACAATCTGCACATTCCTTATTTTCTGGAAGCTTAAGAAGGCCCTCCAATATCTGCAAGTAGTGAATAATACACACTAAGCTAGAAATCATACATAAACTGCAGAAAAACCAACTGTAGCAAAAAACTTAAAGAAAAAGAGATCACTAATGACAAAGAGTTTGAGCCAAAAGGATATAACTTTGACTTTTGCAAATAAACAGACTATACGCATATAATTTCTTCCTCTTAAAAATGTATCTCTGGTAATGATAGAAGCAATGTAAAATATGTGATACTAGTTCATCAGAATTTCAAAAAAACAGACACCTTAATGCAAGATAATTATTATACAGTGAATCAGGTAATCCACCTTGTCCTATGACTCTATGAGTCATCAATCTCAGAATATTTCACAATCGCGACACGTAATGAATTTTTCTGCCAGTGAGATGGGCTGAGGGAAGGGGCGTGATAGATCAAGAATGTGAACAATCTTGTCCAGTTAAGAAATGCAGCAAGCCTAAAACTAATATAAGCTTTTACTACCAATGTTTGACCTAACGAATATTAGTTCCAGCCGTGAAATCAGTCACTAATAATTGCATTAGGTTAGGCTGTCTTGGGCTACGATTCTTCCCAGACCCTAAAATGCGGATGCATTTTAAAAATATACTAATAAATTCAATAGTGAGAATTTAAATCACGAATGTGCATATGGTTACAATGAAAATAGGACGTAAGAAAGAGGGGGTAATTAGTAATTACGTTAGCATGTTTGGCATTAAGCTCCTTGGAAACGGAAGCCTTGTCGTTCATGGCTGCTGATTTGTTTCCAAAAAGAAGAACAAGGGTGAGAAGAGAGTGAAAATTATCTCTCTGGGGATGGGTGTGGTGTATTTTATTTTTGTTTACACATTCAATGGATTGGAAACAGTTATTTTACATTCCATAAAACGCGCTTCTTTCATAACGGCAACTCCAATTTTAACCAATCAAATCCACTCTCCTCTCCCATCACTGATCACTCTCACACGCACAAACATTCATCCCTTTGTTTAGGCCAAATTGTATTAATATATCGCTTTAAATAATAAATTGAGGTAAACATTTACATTCATGAACTCTGTTTATTTAAATAAAATAAAAGTATATGCAATAAACACATCTCTTATTAGCATTTAATATCAGATAATAAATTACTATTCTTTTCCTTCCCAGTTCCCAACAAATTGGCACTATTTATTTACTCCTTGGTACAAAAAAATGCCACATTTGTTAATTTGAAAAGGATTTATTTGAGCTTTCTAATAAAATATTTCTAGAATATTCTTTGTACATCTCCTATATTAGGTAAAATTGTAGTTCAATTATAATTAGTAAGTGTAGTCCAATTGTAATTAGGAAGATTAGTTACATAATTTGTAAATGAGTAAATAATTATATAACACTATATATATTGTCAATAATAATCAATGAAATACATGTAACATATTCTTTCATGGTATCAGCAGTCAAACTCTAAAATTCACTAAAGTCGTCGACTCCCCATCTCGGCCGCCCAACCCTAGGCAGCCGCCCTCCCCCTTTTCTTTCTACTACCCCTTGGCAGCTACCTATCTGTCCCCTTCCCCAAATTTTTTCAATGGCTGAACAACCAAAATTTCATCCTGCTTTTGCAGTTAACAACATCAAGAACTTCATTCTCATAAATCTTGAGATGGAAAAGGGTTAGTATTCATCTTGGACGGAATTGTTTAAGATTCATTGTCGTGTGTACAAAGTCATCGACCATATCATCGCTCCTAAATCAAAGCCCTTGGAACACCCTGATCATTCTGTTGATGAACTTTGGTCCCGCTTAGATGTGATTGTCCTACAATGGATCTACGACACAATCTCAAACGATCTGTTGCATACAATCATTGAATCCGACGCCACTGCCCGACAAACATGGGAGAGCTTGGAAAGTATTTTTTAGGATAACAAGACACAACGTGCCTTGTACCTGGAAAGTCAATTTAAGGACATTCAGCA
Organism: Anisodus acutangulus; assembly: GCA_029783415.1. NCBI lineage: Eukaryota > Viridiplantae > Streptophyta > Magnoliopsida > Solanales > Solanaceae > Anisodus > Anisodus acutangulus. Next base: position 15,271,724 of record CM056497.1, on the reverse strand, counting down.
AGACGATTTTCCAAATGCGTCGGCTTATTGTCATGAACTTAAGATGACTGCAGATCAACTCTCCAACGTCGGTGCACCAGTCACTAATCAAACTATGTCATTCTCCAAACTTCCAGCCTATCGTTAACGCCACTACGCGTCTCATCGATTAAAACTATGTCATATACAAATAGCATACACCAAGGCACCTCCTCTTGAATATGTCGGGTTAACGCATCCATCACTAAGGCAAATATAAACGGGCTAAGGGTTGATCCCTGATGCAACCCCATCATGATCGGAAAGTGTTCTAAATCACCTCCCACTGTCCTAACACGGGTCTTGTCACCCCCGTACATGTCCTTAATTTCCCTGATGTAGGTCACATGCACACCCTAGACTTCAAGCATCTCCAAAAGACCTTCCGAGGGACTTTATCATATGACTTCTCTAGGTCAATGAACACCATGTGTAAGTCTCTCTTTTTGTCCCTATAATGCTCCAACAATCTCCTGATAATATGAATAGCTTCTGTAGTCGATCGACCTGGAATGAATCTGCGATATCGTCACATCCCTCCTCATCCTCATCTCGACCACCCTTTTTCCAGACTTTTATAGTATGTCTTAACATCTTAATACCCCTATAGTTATTGCAGCTCTGAATATTACCTTTGTTCTTGTATAGAGAGACCATTGTACTTCACCTCTAATCCTCTGACATCTTAGCCGTCGTAAGTATGACATTAACCAACCTAGTCAACCAGTCCCTACCTTCCTCCTTTACGCTTTTCCATAAGTTTACCGAAATCTCATCTGGCCCGGTCGCTTTTCCCTTCCTCATATTGCATATAGTCCCCCTAACCTCTGTAGCCTTTATACGCCTATAATACCCAAAATCCCTATAACTCTCGGACTACTCTAACTCCCCCAGCACGATATTCTTGTTCCCTTCTTCATTCAAGAGCTTATGGAAGTACGTCTTACATCTCCGCCTATTGTGCGCCTCATCTACCAACATTTCACCATTCTCGTTATTGATGCACTTCACTTGGTCTAGGTCGTGAGACTTTCTCTCTCTTATCTTTGCGAGTCTATACAGCTTCATATCCCCGCCTTTGCACTCGAGTTCTTTATACAAGTGCTCAAAAGCTGTTGTTTTAGCCGTTGTGACCGCTAGCTTTGCTTATTTCTTCGCTGCCTTATACTGCTCATTATTCCTCCTCTTGTCCTACTCGTCGACGCTTTCCACTAACACCACATACGCAATCTTCTTGGCTTTTCCCTTGGACCTCCTCATTCCACCATCAGGTCCCTTCACGTCCATCTGAGTTGCCCCTCGAGACCCCTAGCACCTCTCTAGTTGCTTCCCTGATGCATTCGGATGTCCTAGCCCACATACTATTAGTGTCTCCACTACTCCCCCAAGCCCCCATAGCCTCCAATTTCTCCCTCATCTCATGAGCTTTGACCTCAGTCAGACCTCCCTATCTAATTCGTGGCCGATCATAAGCAACCCTCTTCCTCTTCTTTATCTTGATCTTGAAGTCCATAACCACGAGGTTATGCTGGGTTGTAAGATGCTCGCTCGGAATAACCTTGGAGTCCTTGCAAACACCTCTATCACCCTTCTTAAGGAGCAGGTAATATATCTGGGTCTTAGCCACCGCACTACGGTAGGTCACCAGTGTTCCTTCCTTTTTCGGAAGCTCGAATTAACGATGACCAACTTAAAAGCATTCACGAAGTCTAAAAGGGAGACTCCTCCCTCGTTCCTATCCCCAAAACCGAACCCGCCATGCACATCATCATATCCTCCAGAGGTAGACCCGATGTGACCATTAAAATCTCCTCCTATCATTAATTTCTCAGTCTGCAGGATACCGCTCATAACCTTTGTCCAACTCCTCCCAAAAGAAACAATATTAACTATATATATCAGGCAAAATGATTCATCACCCATGTACTAACGCTAAACAGTAAATATTTCATGTATTTGTAATTTTTAAAATATTCTTTGTCTATTCAATTGTTGTTTAACTTTATTTTTTAACTACTAATTTTTATATCTCTATAATTGTTCCTTTGTTCAATAAAGTGCATACTTCATCTGCTCTATCACTATTCTTTTTCTAAATTCAACCAATCAAAGTGAAAATTTTCATAAAATAAGAAAATTCTGAGAACATCTTAATATTTGAAGTTAAGGTGTATTTGAAAATTATATTTTATTTGTGACCGTAACCTTTATAAACATTGTGGCTATAATATTAACATGATATTTAAGATATAATTTCTCACATAAATCTTCACCAAAGTATATTTCACTTACGAAACTCACCTAAATTAGTAAGATTGGACATTTAGAAGTTAAGAATATCCAAGCTTTTTGAAAAATCAGTCTTAACTAATATATAATAAACAAAATTATTAATTAAGCAGCATAAAAAAAACAGAAAGCTAACAGCAACACACACACTAAAAATGTTTAACCTATATATCAAAGTGTTGTGAGGTTTCAGTCATCTTTGGAAATGTGCAAAATTATGATACTGGCTTAATAGAAAATAGGGCAATATATTTACTTTTATACAGTTGTTCATGATCAGTAACTAACAGAGCGGCACAAGGATCTTCTTTTCAAAAATTCAAATAATTGTACTAAAGAGACAAAAAAAAAACAATTTGTTTTAAAATAGAAGAAAAACTACAAAAAGAAGGCACAAATATATGCTATTTATATTTCTATTTACCTTCTTTTCAAATATCTTGAGAGTTTTCTTCTAGTCAACCAAGTTGTCTGTTAGGATAATTACGGATTCATTCCATAATTATCCCAATCATATCATATTATTGTAATTGTAATTAATATTATTTAATTTAGGATGATTAAGATATGATTAGATATGCCTTCCTTAATATTAGCCTTAGAATGAGATTGTACAATTGTATATATATTTCAATCTTGAAATAAAATAACTCAAGTGATTAACTTCCTTCATGGTATCAAGAGCCACAAATTAACTTTGTTCACCCCCATCTTCTCAGCCTACCCACCCCCCCCCCCTCCTCCCGAAATAATTCTTTCCGGCCAACACAAAAAGGGTTTCTTTACAAACCCTAAAACATAAACTAATCCTAAACCACCGACAACTAACCCTAAAACCACTCTTCTCTCTTTCAACCCTAGCCGCCAAACCACTTCCGGTTTAGGGTTCTTCCACCAATCCCAAATTTTTTGCTCTTTGTCTTTATTCTTGTTTTTCGCGGGAAACTATGACCGACAAATAAAAATTTCATCCAACTCTTGCCGTAAACAATGTCAACAACTTTATTTCAATTACACTTGAGATGGAAAAAAGGGCAATACTCCTCGTGGGCGGAGTTATTCAAAATCCACTGCCGAGCATACAAAGTAATAGACCATATCATCCCTTCCGAGTCTTCATCGGACACTACCGGTGTTGACAAAAAGTTATGGTCTCGTTTAGATGCTATAGTCCTTCAATGGATTTACGGCACCATCTCCAACGACCTGTTGCATATTATTTTGAAACCGGACTTTACGACTCAACAAGCGTGGGAGCGTTTGCAAAATATTTTTCAAGATAATAAACTTTCGAGGACGGTATATCTTGAAAACCAATTCACAAACGTCAAATTAGATGATTTTTCAAACGTATCCACCTATTGTCAAGAGTTGAAAATGTTTGCCGACCAACTATCTAACGTTGGTGCGTCGGTGACAAATCAACGGTTGGTTCTTCAATTGATTGCGGGGTTGAATGAACATTATGATGGGGTTGTTGTTCATTCAACAAAGTAATTTGTTGCCTCCATTTTATGAGGCTCGTTTGAGATTAATTCTCGAAGAAACCCACAAGGCAAAGCAAGCAGCCTCGGGGGCAGCCACTGTCGGAACAACCCTCGTCTCCATCAACTCATATTCCACAGATTTTGCAACACAAAATTCTGGTTTGGGTGGAACAGGAAATCGCAACAACAATGGTAAAAAAAACGGGGGACAAATCGCAACAATAACAAAGATAAAAATAATGGTGGAAAGGGATGGGGTAAGGGCGACAGCAACAACCACCAGCAACATGGGCAGGGGCGGCCCAGCCAGTGACAACCGCAAGCCCAGTCCGGCGGGGGCCAATAGGGGCAGTACCCGCCATGGGCTTGGGCACCACAATGGGCTGCCCCTCCTTGCGCATACCCCACCTCTTTGTGGGCCAGTCCATCGTCTTCAAATCGATATCCCGGAGTTCTAGGTTCTCATCCGCAATAAGATTTTGTAGCCCATAGACCATCCTGCGCAAGTTATGCTCCCACGGATATTGAACAGGCCATGAACAACATGAATCTAAGTGTTCCCGACGATTCGTGGTACATGGACACTGGGGTAACGTCGCACATGACGGCATCTCAAGGTAATCTCTCGTCTTACTTTAATATGAGCAGTAATAAAAATATTATTGTTGGCAGTGGGCAGGAAATTTCAATTCATGGTATTGTTGGCCAATTAAATCTTCCCGCCCCTCACCCACCTTTACATTTGAAAAAAGTCCTACATGCATCCAAACTGATTAAAAATTTGGTATATGTACGTCGTTTTACTACTAACAACAATGTTTCTGTTAATTTTAATCCATTTGAGTTTTTTGTGAAGGATTTTTAGACGGGGATGCTACTAATGAGATGTAATAGCACGGGGGACTTGTATCCCATCACTACCACTACCAACAACCAAGTTACAAAACCATAAACCTTTGCAGCTATTTCCCCTATCGTATGACATAATCGATTGGGACACCCGGGAACACCAGTGTTCAATGCTCTTAGAAAGAATAATTTTGTTAATTGTACCAAACTTTTGGACTCTTCTGTTTGTCAGACTTGTGTTTTTTGGAAGCATGTTAAACTTCCTTTTTCATTATCTACTTCACATACGTTTATGTCATTTGATCTTATGCATTGTGATTTGTGGATATCTCCAATTTTAAGCTTCGCAGGTCATAAATAATGTATGCTTATTTTGGAAGATTATTCGAATTTTATATGGACATTTCCCTTAGGGAAGAAATCGCAAGTCTTCACCATTTTAAAACAATTTAGTATTTTTATCAAAACCCAATTTGACAAATTCATTAAATGTTTTCAATGTGACAATGGGAGGGAATTCATAAATACCCAATTTAAAGAATTTTGTCACTAAAATGGCATGTCTTTGCGTCTTTCATGTCCATATATCTCACCTCAAAATGGAAAAGCCGAAAGAAAAATTCGAACGATTAACAATATAATTCGCACACTTCTTGTGCATTCATCCACACCACCGGCTTTTTGGCATCATGCACTTCAAATGGCCAAATATCTTTTAAACATTCTTCCTAGCAAACTACTCTCCAACATATCACCTACACAAATGTTGTACCATCGTCTCCCGTTTTTTACACATTTGAGGGTTTTTGGGTGTTTGTGTTATCCCTTGTTTCCGTCCACAACCATTAACAAACTTCAAGCTCATTCCACTCCTTGTGTGTTTTTGGGATACCCACAAAATCATAGGACATATAAATGTTATGATATGACGAATGAGAAAATCAGTATTTATTGTCACATAGTTTTTTATGAGTACATTCTCGTTTGCTAATTCTCACGTGACATCCCCACCTTCATATGTTTTTTTGGACGACGGATTACATCCAATTTTACATCACCATCTAAACACCTAAAATCATGTGGGACCAGCTTACAATACCCCACACACCCGTACCAGCCCAACCAAGAAATGTGACTGGGATAGTCCAAGGAGAGAAGGTCACTGCCTCTTTTCCTTCGACCTCGGCCCAGTCCACATCTCGTGGCGGACAAGCCCAAGGGAGGGAGCCCACTGCTCCCTTACCTGTGTCACCACCCAAGCCTTTATGCCCATCTCTTCAGGCCCAAAACCTTAACCCATGTCGGCCCAATAACCAAGCAGAAAACCAAAGTAACCAGCCGTCAGTTTTGTCCCAAGTTCGGACCTCCCCTCGGCCTAATAGCCTACCCGACATCCCAAATTCCCAACCTCGGACCATTGAAAACCATGACATGCACGGGATATTTCAACACAAGCATCATTTTAACCTAACATCTTCAGTCCAACCATCACCTCTTCCAAAAAAACCCAAAGCTGCCCTATTAGACCCAAATTGGAAAGTTGTCATGTTAGACGAGATTGATGCTCTTATTAAAAATAAGATATGGGAGTTGGTGCCCCATCCATCTAATGTGAATATAATCAGGTCTATGTGGGTTTTCTGTCATAAAAAGAATTCTGACGGCTCCTTTGCGAGACACAAAGCTTGCTTTGTTGGTGATGGCAGGTCTCAACAGGTTGGCGTAGATTGTGGTGAAATATTCAGTCCGGTGATTAAGCCATCAACTATTAGGACTGTTCTTAGCCTAGCACTGTCAAAATCATGGTTCATTCATCAGTTGGATGTCAAAAATGCATTTTTACATGGCCACCTACAGGAGACAGTTTACATGCACCGGCCTTTGTGCTTCAGAGATCCTACACATTCGGATTATGTTTGTTTATTGAAAAAAAAACTTTATATGGTTTGAAACATGCACCCATGGCATGGTATAACAAGTTTACATGATTTGTATCCACACTTGATTTCTCACACAGCAAGTCCGATCAATCTTTGTTCATTTATAAGAAGGGAAATGACATGCCATACATCCTTCTTTATGTAGATATCATTCCCACAACATCATCTGCATCACTCCAACAGTCTATTATGTCCCTCCCAGCATCAGAATTTGCAATGAAGGATTTGGGTCCCTTAAATAATTTTTTGGGTATTGATGTAACTCAATATGTCGGTGGTATATTTCTCAGTCAAAAGGAAATATGCTGAGGAGATCATTGACAAAGTCGGTATGTCCTCCTGCAAACCGTCAGATACACCGGTTGATACAAAGGCAAAATTGAGTAACTCTACAGGTACTTCATATAGTGATCCAACACATTACCGCAGCTTAGTAAGGGCATTGCATTATCTTACCTTCACGAGACCTGATATCTCCTATGCAGTTCAACATATTTAATTACATATGCATGATTCGAAGGAAGACCATATGGGGGCTCTCAAGTTCATTTTGCAGTATGGTAAGGGTACTCTTCATTTTGGATTGCACCTGTATAAGTCCTCCATTTTGAGTCTCTCATCTTATACAGATGCTGATTGAGGTGGCTTCCCGGACACACGACGTTCCACCTCTGATTATTGTGTGTTTTTTGGGAGACAACCTCATTTTATGGTCGTCGAAATGACAACCGATGATGTCTCGGTCAAGCGCTGAAGCATAATACCGAGGGGTAGCTAATGTGGTCGCTGAATCATGTTGGCTCCGTAATCTACTTTTAGAACTCCATTGTCCGATTGAAAAAGTAATTGTGGTTTATTGTGATAATATGAGTGCGATATACTTATCAGGTAACCCTGTGCAACATCAACGCACAAAACACATAGAAATGAATATCTTATATGTTCAAGAAAAGGTTGCACGTGGACAAGTCCATGCTCTCCATGTACCGCCCCGTTATCATATTGCTGACATTTTCACCAAAGGTCTTCCACGCGTATTGTTTGACGATTTCAGAGGCAGTCTCAGCATACGAGTGCCTCTCGCTAAGACTAAGGGGGACTGTTAAGATAATTATGGAGTCATCCCATAACTATCCCAATCATACAATTACCAATCATATTATTGTAATTGTAATTAATATCATGTAATTTAGGATAATTAGGATATGATTAGATATGTCTTACTTAATATTAGCCTTAGAATAATATTGTACAATTGTATATATATTTCAATCTTAGAATAAAATAACTCATGGGATTCTTTCATTTTCTCTATGAAATAGTGATTGGGCTATGTTGGGAAATACTCATTTACAGCCAAAGTTTTTTTCTTGTCATCGATTGGTTGTTGTAACAGAATAGTATGTTGCTTCTTTAATATGAATTCTTTTTAGTGGCAATCTATATATGAGAGAAGCACTTCATTCCTTTTAACAATAGATGTCCAACGGTTCTCAAACTCTATCGTCTACGCCAATGTTTACTTTTAAAACAGAAGCCTTGTGAATGGTTGTGACTTTTAGTAGAAGGGGTATGGAGCTGTTGGTTTGTGATTGCATATAAACGGTAGTTATTTTTAATAAGTAGGGTATTTAAATTATTTAGAATGACATTTTAGTAATTTAACATTTGGCTTAAGGGCTTTCCACTTTTAATATAAATTATATTTATATTATATTAAAAGCACGAAGAGCTTTAGAAATGTTGATTGAATTTTTTGCCCTTCCTACAATAAACACAATTGTCATTTACTATTTGACTAATGTTTAATCACTAATTAATTAATTAACGTTTTGGGGGGAAAACAAAGGCTGCCGTATATTACCGTTTGTTTAGGTTTAGGACTGCCGTATATTACTGTTTGTTTAGGTTTAGGATTCTTTAGCTTTTCTTTATTTAGGATTAGAACTCTCTACTATCACTTACTCATAGTAAATTACTTTATCATATTTTGGTATGTTTCAATAAGATTTTCTCCTCACCGCCTTTAATATGTTGTAATAGTCTTATTTTGTCACGTTCGTATATGGCTTTCTTTTAGGTTTAGGCTTTTTTATGAAAAGTTTTTCTTTGTATGTTGTAATAGTCTTATTTTGTCATGTTTTACATAAATAATTTTGAAAGTTCCATAGACATGTGTTTCATCTTCCAAAGCTAGCTAATTCATATTTTATTTAGTGTGGCTTACTGAGATTTTGGATCAGCTTTCAATCAAACATTATTTTGACATTTACTCAACTGGATTAAACTCTTAAATATGATTAACATTTATTATTTTGATATTTGTAATATTTTGCTATTTTTTATACTATTACACACACATTTTTTTTTGTAGATATTATTTATGTTATTTTTAAAAGTTTATTTCTTATTAATATGAGGGACATGCGTGAGGTGTGTACACTAATGAAGCTAGCTTATTTAGTAGTTTACCGGTTTATTTGTTTTAAGCATCATGATAGAACTAATTTATCTAGTATCTATATTGTATTAAAAACACGAAGTCCTTACGTTAAAACAATTAATTTCACATATGGGTTTTTTACTAGTATATCCTTTAGTGACTGAAGTTTGTTCCTACAAGAAATCACTAGGAGTGTACACATTTGAAATTGGGACTGAGTTGTAGTAGAAATAGAGTTCTTAATAGAGCATAAAGATGAAAGGTTACAGTATTATTAGTGTCCAAAATAAAGATTAAAGGTTGCAATACTATTGAAGAACATAAGATGCAAGGTTGCAGTATTAAAAGAAGTTTTTTTGCTTCGCATGCTTCCATGATTGGCTGTTAATAGTTTGATATGCTTTTAAATTATAATTTATGCGTATATATATATATATATATATATATATATATATATATGAAATAGCCTCTTGCAGAAATGCAAGGTAACACCGCGTACAATTGACCCTTGTAGTCCGACTCTTCTCCGGACTTCGCGCATATCGGGAGTTTAGTGCACCGGGCTACCCTTTTATATATTATACTTGCTAACTATTTTTAGTTATATTTCATGTGTTTACCATTCATATCTAATCATTCTTTTCGATTTTCAATTTTCAATTTTGCTGAGCATTTAAGTTGAAGGAAAAAGAATAGAATCAAAAGAACATAACGAAAATATAATTTAAATATCAAATGGATGGAATTCGCAACTTGTGTTGCCACTCTTTTCATTCTGTTTTTCTCTCTTCTTTTACTTTATTTACTTTTCACTTTTTTTAAATAGGAGATAGTTAATAAAAGTTTTAATTCTAATTGCATGGACATTTTCTTCCAAGAAAAAAGGCATGTGAGAAGGCAGTGGACACGAGAGATATACTAGAAATAGGCATGCTGTTGCACAGTATGATAAAAAAAAACCATACCCGTCTCTATATTCTCGAGATGGTTGAAGGAAATAAGCAAAGCAGGAGATGAGGGACGACGTGCTAATGGAAAGGTTGTTCGAAGAATTGAATGGCAGACTGGACAAGTTTGATCAAACAATTCTAGAGTTGAAGGAATCCATCGAAATCTGCCATGAAAGCTTCCTCTACACGTAATAATAACTTTGGTCATGGTGACAAATGTAGCAACAAAAAAGCAAGATGACAGTACTGAGGATGTTGGGATTCTAGATCCTAAAATGGACATGATATCAATTGACGGTGTAGTATAATATTCTGAGCCATACAAAAGTAAATGTACCTACGTGACTGGGTACCATGAGAAGTGACCCTTGAGTATCCTAATCTCTATAGTGGATACTTCACACAATTTCCAATCAAGCCTCGAGCTGTTACCACATTTCTTGATATGGAGAAAATGGTGACCTCCAGAGCACGCAACAACTTTCAACTGTCACTACAAGGCACCTTATTTAGTTTGAAATTGTATCTACTTCCATTGTTAGGAAACTCTTGGTGACGGACCCTTGAGGAACTTACTTTTGTTTCTGATGGTGTAGGGTTTTACTTCCAAGGTAAGAAACACTTTATGCCTTGTACCAAATCAGTTGACAAAGGCAGTAACTGCTGAGAGTCAAGTTACCGAGGCCTCAAATTTCAACCTTTTTTATATATTTTTTTCCTCCACTATGTTTCTTAAGGATATATAGTGATGTGATTATGCTATTAAAGCCCATTAATTTCTGTTTTCTGCAATTTCCTAACAATTAATCCTTTCTATGTCATTTTGAGACCAGCCTTGCAAGTTATGAATTCCATCGAGTTTTTGCTTTTCTATCCCCTTCCCCTACTTCCTGAGTTATTGCGGTGTTATTTATTAGTTTGACGAAATGTGTTTAATCAAAAGTTACTTTATATTTTCAAAATTCATTCACATTTTAATATGAACAACTCACCTTGACAACCATTTCTGATTTCTTGGCACTCCATTAACTTTTTCTGTTTTGTTTATGATCTTTGGGCAAGACATATGTTATTTGTACTTAGGACTATTATGCAATAGTATCCATTAATGCTTCTCCTACTTGCACTTTACAAAATGGTCTCTTGTTTTAGTTTAAAGCTTAAGAAACTTGAGAATTCTTAGGGTCAATATGGGTGATGTGTATATTTCACAATTTTCTGAGTGCTAGGCTTTTGATATTTAGAGTTTAATCAGGAGATGTATAAAGTTAATACTCTTGTTATCAGAATTTGACCAATTAGACATGGTAAAATTCAGAAGGTAATTCATAGTGCACTAGTTTGATATTGTCAAGGAGATGTGATTGTTACATTTTCATGTGGCTCGGAGGATGTTTGTCCCTCTTATAAATTTTCTTGTCTGCCATATTGGATTCAGCTAATTGTAATGATCTAAATGTTAAATGAGATTGACTTTAAATTGCCTCTTTGCTTTTTTGTTTGCTAAATGAAATTCTGTTTTTCCATTCATGCATTACACATGACCTTATGCCAACAAAAATGAACTAATTGGCCACATAGATGACAACCACCAAAGGTGCAAATATATTCAGTCATATAAAGAACGCCTATCATTTACTTAATGACTTTTCTATTCATGCCTACTAATACTTTAATTGGAAATTAATAATTGCATAGCCAGCCAAATATTGTCTAACCTAAGATCGAAAGATTATCCCTTGTTCATATTTAAGACTAAACTCAAAATCATATTCATAGTATATTTAAGTTACTATATCAATCAATTTTAATAGAGAAAGATGATAAATTCAGTCATAATACACTTGCATTATTTCATGACTTTCCTTTTCACGCCTAATAATACTCAAATTGGGAAAAAATTGGAAATTAATGACGTAGCCACACAATTTATAAAACTGTGCCTACATACTAAAGGAGCTATTCGTATTGGAGCACATAATATGTACCGTGTCTTTATTGGTTTTCACCTAGAGGAAGATCATATAAATGTGTATGGTCGTAATTAACTTTCTCTCAATTTATAATATTATATGAAACTGTTAAAATGGAATGCTGATTTTAAGCCTGAAGAGGTAACTATAATCTTAAGTGGCACTACTTCGAATGCGATGCATTTTGTTGCGTTGTGGATTTAATACCTCAATAATCACTGATAAAGCTATGTTTTCAAAGAAGGTAAAAGTCCAAGTAGATATCACAAAGCCACTACTTAGTGAAATACAAATTGAATTCACACCTAATACTCTAATTGGAAAAAGCAAATATATTGCATAGCGACCCAAAAATGTCCATCCTAAAAACAGTACAAAACTATGAAAGTGAAATTCTACCGTTGAATTGTCGTAAAAATGCAAAAAGAAGGAAAGATTACTACGGCTTGGTCTTCTAGAAAAAAACAAAAAGAACAATTTATTTTCATGACTACGGATTTATGAAATCTCACCTACTAGTTTGAAGTTGAAAAATAAATTTTATGTAAATTACACTAAGCTTTTAGGATAGGTGTTCCGAGACTAATAATCTACGAAGAAGGGAGGAGGAAGGACAGATCCACCAAAGATGTAATTTAATGAATCATTTGTCTGATTTTTTTTTATTTTAAAACTTCATCGACGAAAGAACAAATAAGAAAATAGTTAATTTGATGAATATTTATCTTCTACTATTTCATCCTTATCACACTTCTTTATCTTTCAAATCAAAAATAATTTCGTTCTAAACTCCTGATCCCATTTACCTTATAATCACTTTTTTATTTTAGGAGTAAACTCAAAATCATACTTATAACTGAAAGATAGAATAATTTCCCTTGGGTATTCCTTTCATTATTCTCAATATATATAGCTGTACAAAGGTTGATTCCTAATATGGTACGAATCCTAACTTACCTTACAAAGGTTGATTCCTAATACAATTAGAATCATAAGTTACCTTAAATATACATCTATCATAATTACAAAATATACAGAGAATATTCGGAGAATATTCGCTAATACTCCCCCTCAGACGAAGCGGGAGGAGGCCGAACGCTAAGGCTGGATCGGAAGTCGGTGAAGAGCTGTCGCGGTAGTCCCTTTGTGAAGATGTCTGCATACTGATAAGAGGAAGGCACGTGTAAAATTTTGACCTGACCACGGGCAACCTTCTCTCGCACAAAGTGGATATCCATCTCAATATGCTTAGTCCGCTGATGTTGGACCGGATTATGAGACATATAGATGGCAGATATGTTGTCACAATAGACTATAGACGCCTTGCGGAGTGGACACTGGAGCTCCAAAAGAAGATTTGAGCCAGCGGATCTCAAGAACTACATTAGCAACACCGCGATATTCTCGCTTCAAAGACGAACGGGATAGTGTGGCTTGCCTCTTGGCGGACCATGAGATAAGATTATCCCCAAGAAATACACAGTACCCTGAGGTGGAGCGACGTGTGTCTGGGCATCCTGCCCAATCTGCATCCGTGTAGGCAAGTAACTTGGTTGGGGAAGAGGGGTATAAGTGTAATCCAAAGTCTAGTGTGCCCTTAACGTATCTGATAATACGTTTGAGGGCGGCAAAATGGGACTCTCGGGGGTCGTGCATGAACAGACACACCTGCTGAACGGCATATGTAATATCAGGCCTAGTGAATGTAAGATACTGAAGAACACCTGCTAGACTCCGATATAGAGTGGGATCAGAAACTGGCGCACCGTCATTGGCACTAAGCTTGGATTTGGAGTCCACTGGAGTTGGCATAATTTTACAATTTGACATCTTGGCCCTGTACACTATCTCTTCTGCATACTTACGCTGACATAAGAACATAGTGGCTGCAGATCTGGTTACCGATATACCCAAAAAATAACTTAGCTTGCCCAAGTCAGTCATAGCAAATTCAGTTTTGAGTAGAGCAATGATTTCATTCTTCAAACCGTCAGATGAGGCAGTAAGAACAATGTCATCGACATATAATAGCAAATATGCAGTGCTGCTACCTCGGTGAAAAGTGAAGAGAGAGTTATCACACCTGCTACATACAAAACCAATCTACAAAAGATACCTGGCAAAACGATCATACCAAGCGCGGTGCCTGTTTGATCCATACAATGACTTTACGAGATGACACACAAATCATGGAGTCGCCGGATGAACAAAGCCAGGAGGCTGATGCATGTACACAGTCTCTTTCAAATCCCCATGAAGGAATGCATTCTTGACATCAAGCTGATGAATCGGCCAATGCATGCCCATAGCAATACTTAGAACAGTCCGAATAGTGGCCAGTTTAACAACCGGACTGAATGTCTCACCACAATCAATACCCTCCTGCTGATTAGTGCCATTGTCGACTAGTCTTGCCTTATACCTATCTAAGTCACCACTGTCTCTGAACTTGTGCCAAAATAGCCACATACACCGGATAATATTCACACCTTCGGGTCTAGGTACCAAATCCCAAGTGTTCTGCTTGATTAAAGTGTTAAATTCCTCGCACATGGCCGCATTCCAATTTGGGTCCAGTTTTGCTAGTTTTGGATTTTTTGGAATGGGTGATAAGGTTTGTGTGGAGAGATTGAAGTGAACCTTGGGTTTGAAGATCCCGTGTTGTGCACGAGTCTCCATACGATGAGACGGTAGTGGCGGTGGGTCGGGGCTGGGAGGTTCTTTGGTCAGTGGTTACTGGACGGTGGGCGATGGTTCAATTGGGTGGTTTACGGTGACTCAGGGAGCTATAGGGGTGGCGAGGGAGGCTGTTGGGGTGGTGGGACAGTGGTGAGGCCCAGCCGGAGCAGTGAAATTCTTGTTGGTATAGATTTTGGATGATCGGGGACAGACTTGGTTCATCGAGAAAGATGTAATCGGTGGTCTGAAATTTTTGGAGATTTGAAAAAGGAAAGGTTGTCTCATCAAAGTTGACGTGACGGGAGACGATGATTTTGCAAGTAGCAATGTCATAACACAAGTAGCCCCGATGATTAGGAGATAGACCAAGGAAGACACATGGCAGAGTGCGAGGTGCAAGTTTGTGAGGTGCAGTGGAGGCCATGTTGGGGTAGCATAAGCATCCAAAAATACGTAGGTGATCATATGATGGTAGCCTACGGTATAAGATTTCTGTAGGGGTCTTGTTTTGGAGTGTGCTAGTTGATAAAATATTAAGAAGGGATTCTACCATTTTGACAGCATAGACTCAAAAAGGCGGTGGTAGGCAGGCATGAAACAGAAGTGTGCGAACCATGTTATTGATGGTACGTATAATTCTTTCAGCCTTTCCGTTTTGGGAAGAAGTATAGGGACAAGAAAAATGGAAAATCATGCCTTGTTTAGAACAGAAATTGTGAAATGTCGAGTTATTAAATTCACGTCCATTATCACATTGGAATGCTTTGATAGATTTTTCAAATTGTGTTTTAATGAATTTGTGAAACTCGAGGAATTTTGTAAAAACTTGATTTGAATTTGATGGGTAAATCCAGGACAAAATGTGAAAAATCATCCAAGAATACTAGATAAAATTTATGACCCAAAGAGCTAACAATCGGAGATGTCCACAAATCGCATGAACAATATCAAAGGGAGAAAAAGTAACACTGCTTGTTTGATGACATAAATGGAAGACGAGTATGTTTGCCTAGTGGACAAGAAAAACAGTGTTGGGCAATTCTGACATTATTACATTGAATACGCTTAGAAGTCCTAAGAAAAGTAAAAACTGGGTCTCCGGGGTGTCCGAGTCTGTTGTGCCAAGTGGAGGGAGAGATTGCCGCAAGGGATAGAGGTGCTTGCGGTCTGACAGCAGAAGATTGAGTGAATGGGTAGAGGTCTCCCACACTATTGTGGCGTGTAAGAATTTTCCCCGTATTGAGTTCTTTCACAGAAAAACCAAAAGGGTCAAATTCGATGCAGACGTAATTATTGCTAGTGAATTTTCTAATGAGATTAAGTTTTTAATGATGTTAGGTGTGTATAGGACGTGGTTTAGGAGAAAGGCGGGTGTGTATGTTTGGTGTGTGTGTTACCGTAACCTTCATTGGAATGCGATGACCATTGCCGTGATAATAAATTGAGGACACTTTAACCGACATAGTTGAGATAGGTTACCCGACGACCGGTGAGGTGAGATGTGGCTCGGTGTTCATGTACCAATTGTCGCCGGGCTGTTGAAGGTTCACGGTGGTGTAGGCCTGGCCCAAATCGATCGAGGGACGGGCATTTGAGGCTGCTGCGATTATTCTTCTTGTTGTTCCCGCGATTCTTCTTGCTGCGATTCTTCTTCGCGATTGTTATTCTTCTTCTTCTTCTTTGTTGATCTTTGCCAGGTGTTCTTTATTCTTCTTCTTGGTGGTGGTGGATCGCAACCAGTCTTTGCCGCTTCTTCTTCTTGGACATCTTTGTGATGGTGGTTCTTCTTTGGCGCAGTGTTTGCCATCCGTCAACGGCTAACGCCTTTTGATTATGTTCCTCTTGTTTAGCACGTCTAGTTTCTTCCAACAATAGTTGTGAACGTGCCTTGTTGAAACTTGGGAGAGGGTCGGCTTGTTGAATCATTGTTGCGAGTGTGTCATATTCACCTTTCGGTAAACCCGCAACAAGTTGAAGCACCATCTTGGTTTCTGAAACAGAAGACCCGACGTTGGATAGTTGATCGGTTATGAGTTTCAGTTGCTTACAATATTCGGACATGTTGTTAAAATTCTCGAGGCGGGTATTATTGAATTGCTCTTCCAAATACACAGCCCGAGTATTTTTATTGTCCTGAAGGATTTCTTCTAGCCGGACCCAAAGTTCACGTGCCGATGCACCTGTTTTCATGATAGTGCATAACAGATCTTTGGAGATGGTGCCGTCGATCCATTGTTTGACGATGGCGTCAAGACAACGCCAGATTGAGTCTGTAACATCGGTGGGACGAGAAACAGATTCGTCAATGTGATCGAGCACGTTGTATGCACATGCATGAATGTAGAATAGTTTCATCCACATGGAATATTGACAGTCTTCTTGGTCAAGAATTATAGGGATAAAATTCTTGATGTTGTTAACGGCGAGTGCCGGATGAAAAGAAGATACTGAACGTTGAGAGGGGTTTTCAAGTGTGCCAGTGGATGAAACGGAATTTGTGGGGGAAGACATGGTTGCCGCCTGTTGAGGGAAGAGAATTTTCTGGTTTGGCCGAAATATGGAGGAAGAAACCAGAAATTTTTTTTTTCTGTGAAAGCAGAAAAAATTCTGATTTCGGCCGGGAATGAGGATTTAGGTTTTAGGCTCTTGATACCATGAAAGATAGAATAATTTTTCTTGGGGATTCCTTTCATTATTCACAATATATATAGCTGTACAAAAGTTGATTCCTAATATGGTACGAATCTTAACTTACTTTACAAAGGTTAATTCCTAATACAATTAGAATCTTAAGTTAACTTAAATATACATCTATCATAATTACAAAATATATAGAGAATATTCAGAGAATATTCGCTAATAATAACAATAAGGAAATAAGTATATCAATCAAATTACACTTCAATAATTACACTCTATACTGATCCCTTGCATTTTTTTTTCTTTTCAGGTTACAACTTACAAACTCACGTCAATATAAAAGTTTGATTCATAAATAACTTGATAATAAAAAGACAAAACCAAAGAATAAAGATGAAAAAGAGAGGAAGGTTGGGAGGACACGTGTAAGTAGTGTGTTTGTCCTGTGCCTGTTGTCACAATAATTAGTACAAATTCTTTTGCTTCATTTGAAGAGTATGCAGAGACTCTGTCACTCCTCTTTTACCACTACCAATATATCCCAGTGTCGCGTCCCCGGGCATAGCTGTCAAAAGAGAAACTTAAAATCGTAGGTGGTTTGAATATTGGTGGGACTAATTTGTTTACTTCGTAGATAATATCAGTTGTTCTGTTATTAAATTTTGATCATTAAATACATTCCGCCATTTACTAGTACTGAGGAGGGAGCGGAACCATCTCCCGTAATAGTCTGTCTTATGACGGGAAGATATCAAAATATATATATATATCCCAGTGTGGCAGACTGAAACACCATTTTTGTTTTTGCATGTAAAAGTGAAAGCAAGCCACTATTTTACTATATATATGCACACACAGAAACATAGAGACCATTAATCGGTTTGTGATGATTATGTATGTTAGATTTTGAGGATTTTTAGAGGCCATTCTCAAGAATGCAAGGTTTTTTTTCTTGTCTTGTAAGTATTTCTAAATTCTAACAGAGACCCGTTTCTTTCTGGCAAAGTCTGTTGATATTGTAGCTGAATATATAAGAAATCTTTAGTTTGTTACATACACGCCTATTTTCAAGTTAAGGATATGATGAGTACAGTGTTTTTTTCTCAAAAAAAATGAAATCTTTAAATTTCATCTTCTTGTATAGAACATCAACCAAAGCAAAAAGAGTAATTTTGTTTGGGGGTATAGCTTGTATGGGTACTGGGAAGGTTCTTGCTAGTAGGGGTTTGGTAGCAATGTGTGGCCAGTGCAGATACATATGTTATTTCTGTTTCTTGGTAAGAACTAAACCCCCACCCCAAAGAACAAAAGGAATTTCATATATGTTTAATTGTTAACTGGTACTCAAAGGATGAAGAACTATACTATTGTGGTATTCAAGTTTTGTGCTAGCTAGTCTTGATAAATGATGATGATTGGTATTTGGTACTCATATCCCTATTTACTTATGTATGATGTTTTATGATGAATACAAGTTTATCAGGTATTATGCCTATCCTAAAGCTTGTAAGTATGATTATTTGCTACCCGTATCTCCGAAAATGTTGTGGATTTCTTGGTGATCTGCATCTTTCAATGTCGATCATCTCTCTAGTATTTATATCACTTGTTAATCCACTTACTAGTATATAGTAGTAGCTCTGTTTGTATCTCTGAGTGTTGTACTGCTCTAAATTTTGGGTAGAGTGAAGTTCATTGTTGAAAACTTGAAATAGGGGTTAAGACCTGAATATATATACTATTCACACATTCAGACGATATAGAGTTTATGTTCTTATGTCAAAATTGCCTTGAACTAATTTCCTAGTTAACAGAATCTAATTATCTCAGGGTTGTGAAAATGAAGAAGGAACTTTGGTTTCCAAGCAGTGACATGCTATATGAAGTACTACCGAAATTGTCTACTAAGGATTTGCTGAAATTGAAATTTGTGTCAAAGGGATGGCAATGTCTTATTTCTAACCGTAGTTTCATCCAAGTTCAGTTGAAAAATATGGAACCGCTCACAGGTTTCTTCTACCAGGGTAGGTACCAGTGGTTTGACGAAGATTACGACTGTATCAGCTTCATACCTAAAGCAAGAGTTACCGCTAAATTCCATAATGATGTTCTCGATTTTCTCCCAGAAAGAGTTTCCATTCTGGATTCAAGATATGGTCTTATCTGTTGTCGAAGTAGCTTTCCTTGTCATGCTCCCGTAATCTACGTATGCAACCCTGTGAACAAGGAGTGGAAAGCACTTCAGTGGCCAAATCCTTCCAGAGAAAGCTGCATAACTTTGGTTTTTGATCCATTCAAGAACCCGATCGATGCATTCACAAATTTTAAGGTTGTGATAGTTAGTCAAAATGAGACTATCGCAGAAGGGGATGGATATTTTTTCTCTTTTAACATTTATTCATCAGAAACAGGAGTATGGAGAAGATCAGGAGAGATTTGTCTTTGCAATGATAAGATGCAGAAAAAGGGATGCATCTGTGTACAGGGAATTATATATTGGCTTACTGATGGAGACCAAATCCTCATGTTTGATGCAGAAAATGAGATATCTTGGTTGATAATGGTACCACTCCCCACTTCCCAGTTCAATTTAACACCTGAGATGTGCTTGGGAGAAGCCGAAGGGAAGCTACATTATGTGTTGATTTGTGAGCACGGACTTCAGTTGTGGGTGCTTAAGGATCATTTTACTTCTCAATGGGATCTTACTTTTACAACCTCTTTGGAAGATCTAGAGAAAGAGAACGATAAGTATCTATTCAGGATAGCGGAAAAGATGGCAAGCGACTATGGTAGCAGTTTTCCTTGGATCGGGACTCTGGCTTTCAAGGATAACATCTTGCTCATGAGGGTTGGAGATAATATCTATTTGTATGACTTTGAGACAAGGAAGATGAGACACCTCTGCAGCCTTTCTGCTCTGGCGCCAAATCCTTTTTTTGTTGCCACTGTAGTTCCATACACAATTAGCTTGGTTCCACTTGCTTAGGCATAAAAACAGTCACTCTTTACTCCTTAGTTTAGCAATAGATTAAGTGTTCTTTCTGAATATGCATCAGTTTTTTGTTCCATCCTTTGGGAGAGCATGTTTAGAAAGGTTTAATTACACAGTTTCCATTTGGAAGTGCATATGATGCTGAGACAGAGACATTAAACAGGAAAGTTAGCAAGTTACAACTACGTTATCGTAGGTTACTATTCTGAGCAATGATATCAAGTTACAATGTATATTCTGGCAGTCCTTACTGAAGGTAGAGATGAAAAACATGAAAGATTCTAAGTTTCAATGAAACAAACTAAGCATAAGTTTTGGTTTTTCATTCTGTAAGTTCTCTCTTGTGTTCTTAATTTGGGTGCCTTTCTTTCTTTTATCGATAGTTGTGAAAGGAAACCTTGACGTGATGCCTGTTACAAGTTACCACAAAATGATTGGAGCTAGCATGGTCTCTTGATGTGAAAAGAATTTGAGTTGTGAGCCAAGACTTTACTTTGTATTCAATATTGGGATCTTATGTCAAGCTTTAATTGATCTGAGGCACATTATGAAATACGCTTCTTGTTTATCTCTTGATTTAATGTTTTATGCAGGGCATCAGGCTGTACTTACATTTTGATTGTTACCTTTGGTGGATGTGCCTTTCTTTTTCTACATTTTTTCAACTGAGAAGCTTAAATAGATACCTGTTACAACTTTTGGTACTTTTTGCACCTACATAGTGTTGAGTTGTGGAACCTAATTCACCACCGACACTATGAAGACCCTACGCAGAGTGTGGAACGCTGATTGGCTTGAGCCGTCAGGTCGACGTAGGGGTTGGAAGGGGTGGTAAACCCCCCTCCCGGGGGAGTAGGGGACGGAGCCCCCTGAAAATTTTATAATGTAATGTTATTTAGTGGAGGGTATTTTGGAAATTTTAGGCTTGTATTATGTTCGCCCTAGTTTTCACTATGTATAAACTAGGGCGTCGTTTTTCTTTTAAAAGGGTGGTCAAAGTAGAGAGAGAGAATTGTAAACTCAAAAACTTCATTATAGTAAAATCTACATCGTAGCTCTCGCATTGAGGGTGAACCACTATAAATTAGTGTGTGTTATTTGTTCTTCGCTTATTTATTGATTTTTCTAATTAGGCAGTATTTGAGACGTAAATACTAACACATTTGTGAAGAAGCTATATGAATAATCCATATGCTTCTATCAAAACTCAAAAAGTTCACAACTTTACATGAAATCCTAACTGGCATACACAATGAACCATCTTTCTCTAAATTTACAACAAAGAAAAACTATAGAGCATCTATCATATGGGACAAGAACCAAGAGGAGGAGGAGAGCAAATATTCAAATATGCTGCGTCAATGTGTGGCTACATCAAAATTAGATAACGCCAAAGCCATTCACGCGAAACTACTGAAAAATGCAGGCAGTACGTCTTCGCTATACTTACACAACCATCTTCTGATTGCTTATGTGAAATGTGGTGACACGGCGAATGGACTCAAACTGTTTGATGAAATGACTCAGAGAAATGTGGTTTCTTGGACTGCCCTCATTGCTGGCTTTGTGCAAAAGGACTTTGCTACCGAAGCTTTCTCTTTGTTCACTCGAGTGCTCAGGAGTGGAACGAAGCCTAACGAATTCACTTTTGTGAGTGCCCTCCACGCTTGCTCATTTGAGGATAGATTAAACTTGACTAATGCATACCAAGTATATGGACTAATTACAAGACTTGGGTTCGAGTCTAATGTTTACTTAGTGAATGCTTTTCTGACGACTTTGATAAGGCACGGTAGATTAGATGAAGCGTTAAAGGTTTTTGAGCGGTGTTCCAACAAAGATATTGTTACTTGGAATGCAATGCTAGGTGGTTGCATGCAATTTTGTTGCTCAGAGGTACCATGGCTTTGGTACAGGATGATCCACGAAGGAGTTGTACCAGATAACTTCAGTTTTGCTAGTCTTCTTAGTGGGTTAGCGGAGCTTTTCGATCTTTATTTGGCAGTGCAAGTTCATGCCCAGCTTGTTAAGTCCGGTCATGGAAGTGAGATGTGTGTAGGGAACTCTTTGGTGGATATGTATTTGAAAAATCGAAACTTGGGGGAGGGTTTCAAAGCATTCGAGGAGATCATTTTTAAGGACGTTTGTTCCTAGACGCAAATGGCAGCAGGGTGTTTGAATTGTGACGAGCCAATTGAAGCTCTAAGGGTCATTGGAGAAATGAGGAGGGCAGGAGTAATGCCTAATAAGTTTACTCTGGCAACTGCTTTTAGTTCATGTGCCAATACAGCTTCTTTAAAAAAAGGGGAGAAAGTTTATGGCTTGAGGATTAAGCTTCGGGATGACATTGATGTCTGTGTAGATAATGCATTGCTTGACATGTACGCGGAATGTGGTTGCATGGATGGGGCATTCATTGTTTTCCAATCGATGGGTGAACACACTACTGTTTCATGGACTACTATGATTATGGGCTATGCACAAAACGGATATCCAAGGAAAGCTCTTGAAATTTTCCATCAGATGAGGGAGGAAGGGACAGAGCCTAACGATATTACTTTCATATGTGTGCTTTATGCTTGCAGCCAAGGAGGACTTATCGATGAGGGTTGGAACTATTTCACTTCAATGAGTGATGACTATGGTATTCTCCCCGGAGAAGATCACTACGCTTGTCTGGTGAATCTCCTTGGACGCGTTGGACGAATTAGAGAAGCTGAGGAATTAATCCTGAGCATGCCATTTCAACCAGGTTTGTTGGTCTGGAAAACCTTGCTTGGGGCTGCCCGGCTTCATGGCGATATGGAAACTGCAAAACGAGCAGCAGAACAAGCATTACAAGTCGACAAAGTTGATCCTTCAATCTATGTGTTATTGTCAAACACATTTGCTGGTTTGCAAAATTGGGATGGTGTTGGAACTGTGAGGGAGTTGATGCAAAGCAGGAATGTCAAGAAAGTTCCTGGCTCCAGTTGGTTTTAGATGTCAAGAAATAATCCTATGATGTAACCTTAACTCTTCTAGCTCGATTGATGAACCAGTCGCACAAATATCTATTTTACGTCAAGCAATAGGAGTAACTCACATATAACAGTAAAAGCAAGACATGTAGGTGGATCGACTCATCAAGTTTCCATTGAAATAAGATCCTTACAAGTAAAACACTGGCCATTCATTGGTTATAATGTTTGTCTTGCAAGAACCTGTATAGGCTGTATTTGGCCTTTTTTTTTCCTGTGGGTGCTGTTCTGTGCTCTTGATTGCAACTAAATCTCAGAATCCTTCTCTATCTTTTGCAAATTTTAAAGTTGATGTTTAGGAAGTGTCCATTTTGGCAAAAGTGTTCCTCAATTTAACCCTTTACTTTTAGCGTTTAGTGAAAGGAAGTGCCCTTTTGTTAAAAATGCAATGCTTACTTATCCAACATGATAACCTCTTGGGTAGGGATGACAACGGATCGGATCTGGACCGGATCCTAATAGATCTAGATCCATTTTTCATATCTGGATCCATATCCGGATCCAGATCCACCGGGTCCATAAAAATCAGATCCAAATCCAGATCCATCTGATCCACCGGGTCCACGGATCGGATCTGGATCCACATGTAAAAAAAATTCTTTTAGAGTTGTATATTTTTTCATGTTTCAGATCTTCATAGGAGTCAAGTGGTTCTCAAAGTTGTATGTTTTTTTCTTGTTTCAGATTTCAATCCTAGGCATGTCTGTCAAATGAAAATTGAGCGCTACAACATTAAGCTACATTGAGTGTCAACTCATCCATTTTTCTTTGTTTAATCTGCACTTTCATTAGTGTAAAAAGAATTAAAGGTGGAAGCCATAAAATTTTAATCTTGATCTTATATTAGATGTTGCATTCGACCACAATTAATCATCCTTCATGACTGTAACTTTTATGAGGAATATTTTGCAACGAATCCACTATTTCATCTGCTAAAGCATGACATGAGATATGGATATTTCAACAGAATGAGATCAAATAATTAGCTCCTTTTACATGCAATAATTGTACCATCATTTGTTTTCCGCTTAGTTTTTTGTTGGGCCTTTTGAGAATTATGGGCTTAAACGTATGGATCATTTAAAAAATAAAGTCCAAATCTGAATGTAAAATACATAAATTATGAAAAAATTTAAGAAAATACCTATAAAATTACATTCTAGGTTATGAATATATTTAATAAAAAATGGATCCACGGGTCGGATCTGGACAGGATACGGATCTCAAATACAAGATCCAAATCCAGATCCGATCAGTCAGAAATGGATCCGGGTCCGATCCGGATCCGTCGGGTTCAAATTTTGAAGATCCATCGGATCCGGCCTGGGTCCAGTATCCATTGCCATCTCTACTCTTGGGTTCCTTTTCGTGCATTATTACGATTAATTTCTTTATACTCTTTTAACTCAATGTATGACGAGGGATAAAAAACTATATAAAGGAAGTTCCGTCCTTGTTTTAATTACCTAAAATCAATCACTTTTTTTTTTACAAAAGAGTAGCTCGGTGTACAAAATATCCCAGGTTAGTAGGAGATAACTTTACCGTTGTTCCAAAACTCCCCTTCAAAAAAAACAATCACTTCCTTTCTCTTTCTTCTTCTAAAATTTGTGGACTCACTTATTTTTGAACTTCTAATTATCCATACAAGAAAATTACTATTATTGCGGGTATTATTTGTATATATAGTTAAGTATTTTTACTTTTATTTTTGTTTGATATAAAAACATGATCGGTGAAAATTTACTTAATTGATCCCAATTTGTCTAGGATAGAGGTGTTGTTATTATTTATCTTGAACTTCTAATCAAACTTAACTGAATTTAAACGAGAGAATATTTTTAATTGACCCAAACAAGGGTTGAATTCTGGACTTAGCTTAGAAAGCAATTTCTTACTTACCCCCCCCCCCCCCGGGCCACATGACAACCTCTTGGACTTCCCTTAATTCAGCCACTAGTTGGATTGAGACAATTTGAAGGAAATGTATAATTGATGGACAATTTTTATAGGTGCCTTTAAGGGAATAACGTTTTGATATATGATATACACTGATAAAATAATTATATTTATATTATTAGTGTAATTTAATTGATATGGTAAGTTATTACTTTATTATTCGTATTATCATATCAAGTTTGAATGAAATAGCAACATAATATAAATAATTATACTATACGATAAATAAATCAGCAGAAAGATTAAGTAGGTGTTTGGCAATAGATTTCAAATATTTTTCACTTTATTTAAAATTTATGAAGTTAAAGTTGTGTTTGTTTATATTTTTTGTAAGGAATATTTAAAATAAT
Organism: Anisodus acutangulus; assembly: GCA_029783415.1. Taxonomy (NCBI): domain Eukaryota; kingdom Viridiplantae; phylum Streptophyta; class Magnoliopsida; order Solanales; family Solanaceae; genus Anisodus; species Anisodus acutangulus. The sequence continues at coordinate 15,246,132 of CM056497.1, read as the reverse complement.
ATTCATGCTTAAATATACTTAAATACAATTTTAAAAATGAAAAGTGAATTGAAAAACATGTTATAAGTTATTTCTCAAAAATTTGAAACATAACTATAAGTTTGATTAGGAAGTTTTCATCGCCAACAACCTATTTTCGAATTAAAGTAAAAAAATATTTCAAAAAATGAATAACTTTTATGATCAAACAGGTCCTTAATAAGTCAACTGAACTACAAACAGACACCCAACATATGTAAGGTGCCAATGTGCCATGTGTATATTTGCAGTAAATGATCCTTTATATCCACTTATAATTTAAATAAGAAAATAATTTTGTTAAAAATAGTACTCCAATTTCTGAAGAAAATAATAAATCTCATTAAATTAATATTATAATGGACTGAAAAAATAAAGGGAAAACAACACCGAATGCCCCTATAATGCAAAATATTTATTCGTCCCCATGCCCTTCCTTAGTTTCGCTTCTTATCCAACCGGAGGAAATATTTATCCTGAACCTTATTGTTCAAAATTCTTCATTCATGATATCATCACAGTATATTTACATATTATGAATGACTAAGAAATTATTCATGATACTATCTCAATATATTTAGATACCATGATGTTATCATAGAGGGCTGATAAGTATTTCATTAAAATATTGAAGCGGTCTTTCATTATATCATCACATTATATGTATATAAAATGATGTTATCATAGAAGTTTATTTTGAGAAAAAATATGCTTTTTGAGTAAATGAATATGATACTATATTAGTATAAATAAATATGATACTATATTAGTATATTTATAAATTATATTAATATTATAATTTTGAAAATATTTCAAATAAATAATTTTGGAGACGTAAAAATAAAAAAATACGAACGAATAATTATTTTATTTTCGGGGAAGATTTACTTCTTTCCCCAAACTAATATGATAGCCATGTGAAGATTGTTATACACCCACTAACACCTGCCTTATCATCGAGCGAGTACTCGATTATCCATTGGCTATTAGTACTCGCACACGCGCCCCTTTCCTTCAAATTCCCCTAACTTGTCTCTCTCCCATCTATTTTCTCTCTAAATTTCATTTCCCTCTTTCTCAACACACACAATCTATCCTTATTATTACACATAAATAAAAAATGTCGTCGACCGGAGCATATGCTGGCGGTGGCGGTGGCGGTGGCGGTAATCAACCCCAAAATTACCACTGTTACCAATGTGAACAAACAGTTACCATTACACCCTCACCAAACAACACCGAACTCACTTGCCCTAATTGTAACGGTACCTTTCTAGAAGAATCCGAAACCGCTCCACCACCAATTCCCAACCCTAACCCTAATCTTAACAATCATCCTTTCTTCTCCGCCGCCACTTCCGATGACCTCCCTTTCGGCGGCGCTGGTGGTTTTCCAATTGTCTTCTCCTCCTCCTCCTCCGCCTCCCCCGCCGTCGGTTTTGATGATCTCTCCTCTCTATTTGGCGGTATGTCTAATCGATCCCCTAATCAATTCGATCCTTTTTCTTTTTTAAACAATTATTTCAACACTATGAGAGCTGGTGGTGCGAATATACAATTAATCTTCGAGAATCATCCTGGCGGCGGCGGCGGCGGCGGCGGTGAATTTAGGGTTCCAGGGAATCTAGGTGATTATTTCCTTGGGCCAGGGCTTGAACAATTGATCCAACAACTAGCGGAAAATGATCCGAATCGTTACGGTACACCACCGGCTGCGAAATCGGCGGTAGATGGGCTACCTGATATTAAGATCAATGCGGAGTTGTTGGATTCTGATTCATCACAATGTGCAGTTTGTAAAGATACATTTGAACTCGGCGAAGAGGCGAAGCAGATGCCTTGTAAACATATATATCATAAGGATTGTATAATGCCATGGTTGGAAATGCATAATTCTTGCCCGGTTTGTCGATATGAGCTGCCAACTGATGATCCTGATTATGAGAATAGGAAAACATCACAGTCACAGCACCAAACTGCCAATACTAGTAATACAAATACCAACACTAGTAATAATAATAATACCATTAACGACAATACCAATAATACTGGTTGGATATTTGGGGGTTCGGAAGGTGGTGGGGGAAATCAAGAAACAGCTAGGACAGGAGAGAGGAGGCTTAGGATACCGTTACAATGGCTTTTCAGGGGTCTTGGATCACCTGCTGAGACGAGCAACAGTGGAGGATCGAGCAATGATACTAACAATCGCAACAACAACAGTACGAGCAACAATGCTCCTCGTGGGGAGTCTAATCCGGGTTCTGGTGGAGGGCAAGCGAGGCAGGAGGATCTCGATTAAAAGTATGGAGTAGAGTTCTGAAGTTCTCTAAATCTTGCAATGTTCATAGTTGTTACATTATGTTTCTTGTATGTTAGTATTTGAGAATTGCAAGTGCCCCCATCCTTGTAATATATGGGAATTTCGGGAAATAATGTTTTTGATTGTTGAGTTGTTGATCATTTGCTTTATATTAGCCTTGAAGTAATTTGCTCTTGTTAGTGTATAAAAAATGAGGGAAATCATCCACATTAAATATGACACAAGGTCTCGAAAGAAGAATATGAGACAAGGTCAATAGCAAGAATATCTATGTTTTGAGAAGGGCGTTAGATGTAACTAAATATGCAGTTGAACAGGTCTGTCACGAGTCAATCCACGTCCTTGAACATCAGTTTGGTTTGGCTTTAGCACCTTATCGTTTTGTACTCTTTGAGTGGTGAACTATCAATTATGATGCCCAATCCATTCTTTTGAAAACTGAAGGAAACAGGAACAAGAAGTTGTTAACAAGGAGGGTATGGATTCATATGATTAATTTGATTTAATTATTTCCAACTGAACATTTTCTTAATGTTCAGCTTATATAGAGTATCTATCTTAGTTGCTATGTTCTTCTTAAAAACATGCTTAACCTATTTATAGTGAAATCAGCAACTATTCTTCACTGTCTATTACCATTACGTTTTAAAACAAGTATAGACAATAACCATCTAGATTCAAGAATGATATATTCCTTTTCTTTCTCTAATGTCCTTGCTGAAGGAGGTAAGGAAACTAGGACTTACGTTCTGCTGAATAAAATGTGTATTCAAAGTCAAGTGTGTTATTCAACACCTTCACTAGGCTGACATTTTTTTTTGAAACTTGGCTGACATTTTCCATTCTGTCTTTATGACTCAGTCGCTTTGCTTTGTGATTATTATTTTTTGTTATTTTTGCCATCTTGTTTTTCAAGAGGTAGGGGGGTGTCTCTTTGCTCCCATCTCTCATATTGCCACTATAATAAAGTCTATTAAAGGGTCTGCATATTATGTGATTTTTGTTCCGTGCTCTGTAATGTTCACTCACTAGCGTAACCGCATCTTTATTTGCTCTGGTTCTGGGATTATTCTGTAACGTTAGGATCTATTTCAGTTGTTTCACATCATAATTTTCAGACGTACTTTAGACAAGTTTTTCTTGAAAAATATTGTCCCAAACACGTTTGTTTTCACCGGGTTTTACTAAACAGCCTTGTATCATGGTGACTTAATTCTTGGCAAAAAACGGGACTACAGAGATGAGCCCCCTTCTCAAATGACAGGAGTGCGGAGAGAGGGGAGTTTGGGGAAATGCAATTGTGTAGATCTCCATTTCTGCATCCCTTCTGTGGTTACAGATTTCATTAAGTTTTTCCACATGACTGTATATTTGCATGCTCTGCTTTGTGATTCAGCAATGTAGGGTGTATCGTACTTCCTGGCTGAGGTGATGGTCGTTAATGTGTTGTCTCTATCATGTTTCAAATTGGTGCTGAAGAGGCTGTTTAGCAGTCCTGTCAATATTTTGGTTGTGCAGTATCATGCCTTTTTTGATGGACCATGGCTTGCTTATTGGGTTTTTTCAACTTCATCTTCTGGCAGGAATGCTGAGGTTTCTCAAGTGTGTACCAAGTTGTAAAAGAAGATAATACAGCTGATAGTGTGCCAGTTGAAATAATTAGTGATAGAACTTGTCATTCAAAATTTCCAACTTACATATCCTTCATAGTTCTTTGGAAAAAAGGTTCACTCCAGTTTCACATTCTTGTATTTTTTTTTTTTGAAACACAATTTTGTAAATCTCAGCCCTTCCTTGAATAGAATTTTTTCTTCTTCTCTTCCTTAAAATTTAATTTGTTGGCTTCGATGGTAATTAAGGTTGCATCAAATCAATTAGATATTGGGGCTCATCATCTGATTCTCTTCCTAAAGTAAACAAATGCCACTTGTAAACTTGAAATGGAGGCCCTTTAAATTCGTGAGATTGTTCCAATTTTGCTAGATTTTTGCCTCTTTGTTTTTGTGTTTGCTTATATGGTCTGAATTTTTACTGTTGAGAGGCATTAAATGCCATTTAAAGTTGCTTGAATCTAGGGGATGATTAGCTGGCCATGCTTCTCTTGATTTCAATCTTAGGGGGCTTGATCAAAATAGCTAGAGAACAAATATTTTGAACAGATATTATTGTCTGCTTGAATGATGAGAGTACTCTTTTCCCCCTTCATTTGCCAGAAGTGCTTTGCTGCCGCTGCTCATGGCGCCTCTGCTAAGGACTGTTGGATGTGTGGTTGAATTCCACTACTGTTTCCATATTCCAAACAAATATTCCAAAGTTTATGATGTTTATAGTTTGTCATTCATTTTAGGCTGTGGTTGAGAGACCACTTTAAGTACACCTTATTCCCGTTTCACGTTTAGCATTGCAGATGAATTTGTAGGTGTCATGGTTAAAACTTAAAACCTAGGGAGAACTTTGGTCCAATTCAATACTTGAAATATACTATATTTTCCTTCTCCAGAAAGTATAGCAGATTGGCAAGAACAAAAACTATGTGATATTAGAGGAATTATTTCAATTGAGGATTAAGCATGCCCTTAGGAATACATATAGGGGTGCACAACCAAGTTTCAAACCTCAAAGACCTTCAAGAGGTGGAATATATCTAACTAATCCTTGTGCTGCCGGCTTCCACCGATGACAACATATTCAATTTCTTGATTTGATGATGAGTTGATATAGTAGTATAATACTAAAAGGAAATCCTACTTGAAGTCTTTTAAGGTCAATTTATGGAAGCAATAGATGACTAGATTCTATCAGGATTAGTAGCACGATGGACTGCTAAAAATAGTACTAATATATTAAAAACGTCAACGTTAAAAGTGTAAGACTTTGAAAGTATTTTCCTCAATGTATTCATCCTTAAAGAGCACAATATATATACATGTAATTAGGAAGAGTCAATCATGCCTAATCTTCCTAATCAATGCCTAATAATCTTCTACCTAATTAACATAATATTCCTAATTAACATTTTACTACCTACCATATATAAAATGATACTACATTAATACATAATAATAATAATAATAATAATATGATTTACATAATATTCTAACACTCTCCCGCAGTTGAAGCTGGAGGGCGGTGAATGCTGAGACTGTCCCTAAAATCTTCAAATAATATCAGCGGAAGTCTTTTTGTGAAGATATCTGCAATTTGATGACACGTTGGGACATGTAGCACCCGCACTTGTCCGCGAGCCACCTTCTCGCGTACAAAATGAATATCTAACTCAATATGTTCAGTGCGTTGATGGTGGATAGGATTCCCTGAGAGATAGATTACACTAATATTATTACAGTATACTATTGTTGCAGTCGGAATAGGGCAATGAAGTTCAAGTAACAGGTTCCGAATCCAACATGAGTCAGATACAACATTGGCCACAACACGATATTCTGCTTCAGCACTTGAGCGTGATACCGTGGCCTGCCTTTTTTAGGACCATGAGATTAAATTGTCACCAAGGAAGACGCAATATCCGGAGGTGGATCGTCTTGTATCCGGACATCCTGCCCAATCTGCATCAGTGTAAGTAACAAGTTTGGAAACAAAGGACGAGTATAGATGTAATCCATACTCCAGAGTGCCCTGAATATATCGCACAATGCGTTTCAGAGCATGCATATGTTCCTCCATTGGATTGTGCATGAATAGACACATGTGTTGCACTGCATAGGTAATATCTGGCTTGGTGAATGTGAGATATTGTAAAGCTCCTGCTAGGCTGCGGTATAACGTCGGATCGACAAAAGATTTGCTAGAGATAGCACTCAAATTTGACTTTGTGTCGACCGGAGTTGCCGAAGGTTTGCAGAAAGACATCCCAGCTCGTTCCACGATTTCTGATGCATACTTCTTCTGGGAGAGAAATAATTCACATGTATGTCGTGTCACAGCAATTTTCAGAAAGTAGTATAGTGGGCCAAGATCTTTCATAGCGAATTTAGAACTAAGTTGTGACATGATATTCTTGCGAAGAGAGTCTGAAGATGCTGTTAGAATAATATCATCCACATATAGAAGAAGATAAACAGTATGATTACCCTGACGATAAATAAATAGGGAATTATCTGAACTGCTGTGCGAAAAACCCATGCGTGACACAAAATCTGCAAACCGTTTATACCAAGCCTTGGGGCCTGCTTGAGGCCATATAATGATTTGTTAAGCAAACACACATGGTTGAGATATTTAGGATCCATGTATCCCAATGGTTGGTGCATGTATACAGTCTCATTAAGGTGTCCATGGAGGAAGACATTTTTGACATCCAATTGATGAAGTGGCCATCCTTTTGAGAGAGACAGGCTGAGAATTGTTCTGATAGTTGCAGGTTTGACCACTGGACTGAATGTTTCCCCGCAATCTACACCAATCTGTTGTGTCTTCCCATCACCTACAAGAAGGGCTTTATGCCGCTCAAAAGTTCCATCAGATTTTTCTTTATGGCTGAAAATCCACATAGAACGAATTATATTAGCATTAGATGGACGAGGTACTAAATCCCATGTCCTATTTGTAATTAGAGCATGATATTCATCATCTATTGCCATTTTCCAATTCGGATCTTTTAGAGTAGACACTGGATTACGAGGCAAAGGTGATTTCGAGACCTGTGTGTGAAGACTATATTTGGCATGGGTTTGACAATTCCATGTTGACTACGGGTGACCGGACGGTTTGTTGGGCCAGTAGACTGGACGCCACTGACTGATGAGTGAGAAATCGAGGGTCCAGTGGGCTGGATTGCTGGAGCTGGAATTGGGCCCGTAGTGGTGGACTGGCCCAATCCGCTGGACCGGGCAGATTGTGCGGTAGTGGGACTGGGCCTTGGAACCGAAGGCCCAAGCTGCTACATTTAAATGTCAATTAGTTGGATCATCGATCGTTGGCCCAATGGGCCTGAATTATGGTGTTCACCACTAACAATAGGTACCGAGCTGTGAAAAACATGTGTTAGATACGAAAGCTTATCATCATCCAAAAAATCATAGTTATGAGTCCCAGTGGCATGTATCTTAGCAAATAGAAAAATTGTTTCATCAAAGATTACATGACGACTTATAAATATTCTTTTGGAAGAAATGTCGTAACATTGGTAACCGCGATGATGAGTAGGATATCTCAAGAAAACACATGGAGTAGACCGGGCTTGGAGTTTTGTGATTGTGGTGGATGGAAACAGGGGGTAGCAAAGACAACCAAACACTCTTAAGTGATAATATGTGGGCTTTCGTAAATAAATCATTTTTAGAGGAGCTTGGTATGATAGGTTTTTATGAGGAATGACATTCAACAAGTAAGTGGCCATTTGGAATGCATGATGCCAAAATACAGGGAGAAGTGAAGCATGAGAAAGATATGTTCTAACAATATTGTTAATGGTTCTAATTTTGCGTTCCGCCTTCACATTTTGTGATGAAGTATGAGGACAAGACAGACGAAACTGAAGACCATTTGTTTTGAAAAAATCTCAAAACTGTTTATTGTCAAACTCCCCCTCCCCCCCCCCCCAATTGTCACATTGAATATTTTTGATATCACGTTCAAATTGAGTTCGGATGAATCTAAAAGTGAGAAAAGTGAAAAACACTTGTGATTTTTTCGACAAAGGGAATGTCCACAAATAATTAGAGTAGTCATCAAGTATAAGCAAATAATATCTATGACCAGAAGAACTCAAAACAGGTGATGTCCAAATATCACAATGTAAAATATTAAATGCAAAAGAGTGCATGAAGTAGAGAAAATATGGCAACTTAACATGTTTACCAAGTGTGCAAGAATGACACTTATTTAGAGTCTGTGTTTAGGTATAAGAAATAAAATTATTTTGTTTAAGAGAAGCCAAAACAGCCTCTCCCAGATGTCCCAAACGTTGGTGCCATAAAGATGGTGCCAAGGCTGCAAAAACAGAAGAAAACTTGGATTATTGTGTTGACGAATTTATTAGATAGAGCTCCCCCTTGCTATCACATCTCATGAGAAGCTTCTCCGTCTAAAAATCATGCACGAAAAATCCAAAGGGGTCAAACCGGACAGATGCTCAATTATCAGTTGTAAACTTTCTAACAGAAACCAAGTTTTTGATTAATTTGAGAGCATGAAGGACATTCTTTAAAATTAGGGGGTGGGTTTGATGGTGACAATTTGCTAGAACCATAACCTTTTATTGGAATTGAATGGTCATTTCCGACAATTATTTCATTATCATTGCTTAAATTAAAATAGGACGAGAGATTACCTTGGGAGGACGTCATATGGGACGTCGCTCCGGAGTCCATATACCAATTTGAATCCGATGGATTAAGTCCAAGAGTGTGCATGACAGACTCAATTTCTGTGGGGTGGGCCCCTGTTGAATGGGCCTCATGCCAATGGGTCGACTGAGGTCCACTGCTACTGCATGTGTTAACAGACCCAGCGAAATGGGCCTGATGGGCCTGTTGCTGCTGCTGCCAAATTGGCCCAAAGTACCCACTGTTTTGTTGTAGCTGGCCAGTGGGCCTTTGGGGTCGCCGCCTAATTACTGTTGGGCCGGGCTGGTGGTATAGCCCAAGGCCATCGCCACCGTTGGGTCGCCGCCATCGCCCGCCACCCTGGCCGTCGTCCGCCGCCATCGCCCACCACCGGAGTTGGTGTTGCCGCCATTACCGCCGCCACCGAAATTTCGGTGGCCTCCACCTTTGTTATTTCCGCGATTTCCACCCTTATTTTTATTGTTATGACGTCTTTTTTGTCCCTTATTTTGTTGAGAAGGGTCAAAAAAATTACCATCATTCGAAGGAGTGGCAAGCATGGCGGAATTTGAAGTAGTTGAGGCCTTTTTCACCAAGCTCGACTCTTCAAGTACAAGCATGGACCTTGCTTGATAAAATTGTGGTAGATGATTACTTTGACGGATTAGAGTTCCCACGTCGTTATACGCGTCGGTGAGGCCGGCGACCAATTGCAAGACTAACCGGTTATTAGTAACCGGTGAACCAACGTTTCTTAATTGATCGACCAACACTTTGAGTCGTTGACAATATGTAGAAACATTAGGGAAGTCCGCCATGTCAATGGTTGACAACTCCTGTTCTAATGTAACAACGCGAGAGTTTTGGTTATCTTAAAAAATATCTCGCAAGCGTTCCCACGCCGCCATGGTTGTTGAATCCGGTTCCATTATCGTATGCAACAAGTCAGTGGAGATTGTTGCATAAATCCAACCAAGGACTGTGGCATCAAGTGTATCCCACAATTCCTTGTCTGCATCGTTTGTTATGTCTTTCCCTTTACCATCTTTTGGAGGAATTATATGATGAAGAACTTTGTGAGCACGACAACATATTTTGAATAATTTCGCCCAAGTCGCATAATGAACGGTTTCCATTTCTAGTTTGATGGAAACATGTGTTTTGATGTTTGAGACAGCAAGGGCATGATGAAATGATGATTTGGTTTCAGACATAATTGGTTGTGATGAAGGATAATCAATAATGGAGTAAGAGAGAAAAAAAATTAAGAGGAAATTTTCGGCCAACTAGGGTGTCCTAGGGAGGAAGATGACCGAAAATTTGGAAGAAAATAAACTAATTTTGGATCTTTCCTTAAGCTCTTGATACCATGTAAGACTTTGAAAGTATTTTCCTCAATGTATTCATCTTTAAAGGGCACAATATATACACCATATACATGTAATTAGGAAGAGTCAATCATGACTAATCATCCTAATCAATGCCTAATAATCTTCTACCTAATTAACATAATATTCCTAATTAGCATTTTACTACCTCCCATATATAAAATGATACTACATTAATACATAATAATAATAATAATATGATGTACATAATATTCTAACAAAAAGAGTCGGAAGGGAGTGTTTGCACTGCTACTCATTTGCACAAACCTTTGATTCAACATATGTTTCAGACAGAGTAATCAGTTACTTTGAAATGTAAAAGTAACATCCGGAACTCAAACATGAACGTTTAAGAAGTTCGATAATCCAAATCACGTATTACCTGTTTTATGGAAGTATATTGGAACTTGTAAACTTTTAATTAGTGATTTAAGTGTCAAATATTCAAATTTCTCATTTATCAAGATACTTGGTATCACTGCTTCATGTTTATTTTCTAAGTTGATGTCTTGTCTGGTGATTTCTACAATCATAAAGATCTCACCTATTGCTTAATAAAGTTAAAACCAACATCCCATACAGTTCACTCGGTCATTATACTAACCAATCATACATTCACCTCTAACCTCTGTAAATATGTGAAAAACAAGTAGATCTAGCACAGCATGGGCCCTTCTCTTTCTATTCTTGCTGAACAACAGTAGTAGTTATATCTTTCTTCGTTTTTTCTCCTCATTCTTGAAATAAGAAAAATATTCCTCGCTATTTCAAAAAATGGACTTACCCACTGTAGAAATATCAATTGCTCATCAAATGAAGAGGTAAATTAATTCCTTCGATAAAGAACAAATGATCCTGACCAATTTTTTGCCAATTACGTTCTTAACACGTTCCTACTTTCATGTATAATTGCATAACCAAATCAGCTCACTCAACAATGTTTTTAAATCTTTGATCCGTTTCCACTTAACTTTGGAAGTAGAAACCAAATTGGCCAACTAACGAGGTAACTAGTAGTCACATAGTTTCAGATCTCAATGTCGTCAACCAAGAGGATGAATTACCGTCATCCTATTTTCAAATTCTCTAAGCAAGAAAGGTTTCAGAGAAACAACTCAAGACTCGACTAAAATATTACACTAGGCCATATTTCTAGTCATACACTCCTACAAAACCTGCAAAAAGAACATCTCAGGCAAGAGGAGCCATAAGTTTCACCCCAAAATAAAGATAAGGAGGAAAGCAGTACTCTATATCTATCTAATGCTTTGAAAAATTGAAATCCTCATTACAGCCGCAGAGATGGAAATGATACCCTGTTTACCACCTGTTCTTGGGTGGTTTGACTTTATAAATTCTGACTATCCAATTAGAAGTCGTGAATGCCTCTTCCAAGTATTCAAGCTTGATGTCCTTGTTTCCTATTTCAACTCCCCTGGCTCTATCATATCTGGACCATAAAGAGACAGAGAAGGCATCAGCATTCCAGTAATAATTCTTCTAAATCTATAATTCATCAAATAAGCCACAAGCGCACAACACTTACAAAACCAATTGGATTAGTATCAAAATAAAACATGTGTGCACTTTCTGGAAACCAATTTGATTTCCAAAAGCAGCAAAAGGGCTGTTCTCAGTGCAAAATCAACATCGTCATTTTCTGATATTTGTCTTTACACATACAAAAGCGTCCAAAGTGTTTTCAAGCTTCAGTGATATTTTCACATTTAACTTTTTTTCTAAAACTAATTTTCCAAAACCAAATCATAATGTGTAGAGTTCTTCCAAAAACCCAAACCCAGATCAGATCTAACAAAATAAACCCCTGCAAAAAAAAAACTACGGAAACAGCAAATTTTGTAACTTCATGTTAACCATTGTCGGAAAGACATGAGTCATAATTAGATAACCCCATTTATTCTATTCTATATCTTTTGCCAGTCCCCACCCTACCACTTGTTCCCAAAAGCGTGAAAAAGGGGACTCAATGATTCTGATTGGAAATATGTATGAGACCAATAAGGGTCTAAAATATCCATCACAAAACCAGCAAGCACAATAATGCCTTTGATAATCACGAGGAATAGTGAGGTTAGTAACTTACCCAGGAGGCTGGCCATATTCTGTTGTCAGCTCACCAAAGCGATAATAAGATAACTTGTACCTAATCATGAGACATCAGTTATATAAAATCAATCTGTGTGCAAGAGAAAGAAAGAGATCTAATAGTATATGAACTATGACCAATAAAGTTTAGACAATAAACTTCAGGAACCAAAATATTTTAGGAAGTTACAATAAAATGTGGTAGGCTGCCCTCCAGTGACCAAAATACTGTTGGACAAGGATGAATCAATATACACAATGAGCCATGAGGTTAAGGGGAACTCACATCAGACAGTTCAACATCTTAGGCGAAGCACCTTTGTCAACACGATACTCGCCATTAACAAGGTAATCTGGTTCTTTGATGACAGGAAAAACTCCGCCACCTATTCTCACCATCCACAAGAATCTAGCATGAAAAGGACGATTACAATTAAATTAGAATGAAGTCACAAGATAAGACCACCATTAAAGAAAGAAAACAAGGAGAAGAAACCCTACACAAAAATATTTATCAGCATACTAGTGTATGTGAATATTTGATAAGACATATTATATGCTTACACGTGACAAAAAGAAAGGTGAAAAGAATTTCGATGTAAGCCTGATATTAACATGGAGTAGTATTTTCTGGATTACACATCGATTAAAGAAAATAAGATACAACACATGAGCAGAAATATTAGCAACCATGCTTTTTAAATTAACAAACTCCTTACTTGTTTATGTCATCAGATGAATACCCAGTTACACCTCCAAACACAACCAATACATAATCCACATCCAGTGATCTCATTATCTCATATGCGTCATCCTCATAAGATGACATCGCTCTTCCTACTGTAGCTATATGTGTGTTGTTCCAGGTATTATTATCTACAATCACAGTCCTGTTCCCCATGGCAGTGATCTGATAACCATAATCCCACCAAGACATCACCTTAGCATCCTGAGGGGTGTTCTGCCTCAGCCAAAAGTACGCTTCACGGTAGTCATCGAAGATAACCCTCTGCCCATGGGCACCCCTTGCAGCCAGGACAATGGAGGGAGATGAGTATGCTTCTGAAGTCACCCAGGTACAATGGATTGCATATCTAGACAGCAAATAGAAAGCACCAACAAGCAATGCGATTGCTCCATTTCTTTGGTAAGGCAAAGAATGATCAAGCACACCCTGTTTTAGTTAGTCATTTACAAAAGCAAGTTAATTATAGGCCACATTTGGAAGATAGTTCTAAAACTCAATTATGGTTGGCGATTTCTTTTTCATTCACCTCATTTTCAAAGAAAATGCAGGAATTGATAAGTTAAACCATGTACTTAAAACAGTTAATTGCATGAAAAAAGATCAGATGACATTTCGCTTCATCTCTCATTACTAACTTTTTTTTTCCGAAATAAAGGCATCTTCATGCCGTAAATATTATAACAAAGAGACAATTCAATGTAGTATATACAAATTGATCTCCAGCCTCACCCCCATCATCCATACCAATTAGTGCACAGACAACTTTCCAGAAAAAAATGCAGAAAGATGAGGAGAATCTCACAGCAAGAAAAACCGAATCATATCGGACAACATGGTGGTTAAAGGTAACATAGCTTGCTTCATGAGTAAAAATAAAATGAAAAAGGGTTTGATAATAGTATCATATTGCCTTTTGGGCAACAGATAACTTTGCCAAAGAATTGGTATTCAATAATACATGGAATCAAACTTTGTCGTACTTATTTGCACTACATTATTGGATCAGACAATAGCCCAACCCGAAAAGGGATTTGCACAGAAGCAGACAACAACGGAACTAGAGAAGGTCGAAAGCAAAATAATTGGTTACTGGTTGCTCAATTCATGAACATTAAACTCCTCCCTAGTCAGTAGATATCATTTTTTGTCACTAGATATAAATTTAGTTGCTTGCACATATTAAGACCTCTTGGAACATACACACATTACACAAGGAAGTTAAATTACCAAACACCATCTATTGACCATTTTAGAGAAATTGAGTTGTGAGATAATCCAAAAGAAAGGGGAAAAGAGAATGTGTTAAATGTTTCTGTGAAGGCGTCTTATTTCAAACTTGAAGGAAGTTGAAGAAACGAAAATATCATAATTTACCATCTTCATTTCTCCATTTTGCTTGTAGGAGCACTCTAAAAGTTTCTTAAAAGTTTACAACATCATTTTCCAATAAAATTCTGTTTATTAAATGACTCCAAACCTATTTAAACACCAAAGAATTGGTTCCTGCTAATGTCTTTACTTGAATTAGTAGCAGTAAGAAGTTTGCACCACCTGGCTGCTTGTTAAGAAGATATAAGTTCATCATGTAATTTGAAGTATTAGGAAAAAACTATATATAATCATACTCAGTGATGCTACCTTTGAGGAAGCCTTTGTGCTAGTTGTTCCTTTACCAGAGCCACCCTGAGTAGGTTTTGTTTTTGTCCTCACCAACTGACTTAAATTCTTGATAGTTGCCGAGACAGCAATAGCACTGATGAGGCATACCGCGGGTGTAGCAACAAGAATCAATCGAACCATGACCCCAGCGAAGTACATGCTGGTGAGACCGTACATCACAATAAATATAGTAGAATCTGACAGTCGTTTGAAGCAGAAATACAGACCCGCCGGGAAAAGGATTAGCAATATATGAAAATCAAACATGAAAGACGACCATGCGGTTGGCTGATGCTCAGAAACAGAAGCAATAATGGGAATGTGATCTTTCGCGTAAGTTGGATCCAGAAGTGAGTAAAACCGACCAGTCCATGGAGAGATATAACCAGAAGCAGTGCCAACTCCAAGAGCAATGGCACCCACACTTATAGCACAAGTCAATGTTATTCTTAAGAAAGCTTGAAACAATTTCTGATCATTCAGTAGATGTTTCACCCAGTCCAAGAAATAAAACACCTGCAACAAGATCAAAACTTAGTATTGAGAACAAGCTGTACGGCTTCTAAAAGCATCAGCAAAATCCTAACAGCAACTATGAGTCATGAACAAAGAATAAAAAGAATAGGTTGAAGGAGATAAAATGTCATGTGAAACAAATATCCAACCTCCAGATTAGGTTCTCATGGGGAAAATATCAAATGTAAAGAGGAAAAACTCTATAAGCTGAGGAGAAGAAACCCTCCCGGGAAGAGTTAAATAAAATGATATGACCTCCCATCAAGGACCCCAAAAAACCTTAGCACTTGTATCCTTAAAAGCACATAAAGCTATGGACTACACAGGAAAATGTGAAAGACTACTTCATAGTTATATAAAACATTAAGTTGAAGTGTCTTCTTTTGTTTCATTTCTGGTGTAAAGAATGTTTTGTAGAGGAGGTTTCTTTAATAGATTTGATAGGGGAACTGTAAGTGTTCTCATATTTTTGTTGGTTGTGGGGATCTATCCTCTGTAAATATGGCTTTAGCACTGCCTAGTGCTTTCAATACCAATGTTACCAGTTTAAAAAAACGATTTAAAAGAAACACAATTCATTTTTATTTGTCTATTTCCATTGAAATAGCACAAGGGGCAAAATAATACCTGCATCAAAAAAAATACTCCCATTGCTGCCATATGTTCTCCAGACTGTACATGCTGAAAACCCACAAAACGAATTTGCATTGCTAGCAACATTCCTAAAATGTACATGCAGTTGTAAGCAACATATAGCCTCATTGAATATCTTCCGACAACCAAGAGTACCAGCACATACAAGGGGATAAGATTAATGATAAAGATATAACCACCCCAAGCTGAAACCATGTAGAAGTACCCAAAAGCTGAGGCCAGAGACCAAGCAAGTGAACCTGTCTTCACTGCCTTAACGAATAAATAGAAAGTAAGCAACAGAGCAAATATTGCAACCCCCTCATTGTCATATGATCCTGCCACCGACCTTGAGATATAACCAGGGCAGATAGCAATCAATGCTGCAGCCACAAGCCCAGCACCCGAATCCCATAACTCTTTCCCAAAGAAGTAAGCAACAATAGTTGTGTTGGAAGCGAAGAATGGCGCTGTGAGTACACAAACCTCACGGATATGGACGGCAAACCTAAAAAGAATGTCATACTTCCAGCTCTCAGAGAAAAATTCTGTATTTTCCAGTAATGCATGTCTCTCAGTTACAGATCCTATTAGCACGAGGATTGATGACGCCGTCAAATTTTATCTTCACAAACTAGACAAAAGTTCCAGACTTCCACAAACTTGACAAAAAATAGTATACTCAAATTTGACTAATTTAGCAAAACGGCATTGTTTAAATTCTCAGTGACTCATCATTTAATTTGATGCTTCCTAAATTTCTCTAAATAGCTTTCCAGCTCACCCATGTCGGATCCTCCAAAAATGCACTACTTTTGGAGGATCCGACATGTAGCCGTCGATATTTTTGACGAGTCCACTTAAAAATTACACCTTCAAGTCCTCCCTTTTAAGCATTTTAGAAAAGATTAAACTTTGCTCTCTATGTCTCTTTCCCAATCAAAACATAAAATTCTCTCTAAGTGACTCATCATTCAATTTGATGTTCCCTAAATTTCTCTAAGTAGCTTTCCGTTCCATATATATTTATACTCTCCTCTAACGTAATCCTCATACAATGCTTCCTCTTTCACGATTTTCTTAAAAAATCACACCTTTAAGTCCTCACATCATGCGGTACACTGAATTTGTTTATTTTTTTGTAATAAACTTTGCTCTCTATGTCTCTTTTCCAATCAAAACATAAAATTCTCTCAGTAACTCATCATTCAATTTGATGTTCCCTAAATTTCTCTAAATAGCTTTCATGTCCATATATATTTATAACTCTCCTCTCAAATAATCCTCATACAATGCTTCCTCTTTCACAATTTCCTTAAAAAATTACACATTCAAGTCCTCAATAGTTTTTTTTGGTCCATATATATATATTTATAAACCGAACGGGAGCCTTGGAGTAACTAGTAAAGCCGGTGTCATGTGACTAGGAGGTCACATGTTCAAGCCGTGGAAACATCCGCTTGCAGAAATGTAGGGTAAGGCTGCGTACAATAGACCCTTGCGGTCCATCTCTAGACCCCGCGCATAGCGGGAGCTTAATGCACCGGGCTGCCCTTTACAACAACAATGACATACCCAGTGAAATCCCACATCGTGAGATGTGGGGAGGGTACCTTACCTCCACCTTGGTATGTAGAGCGGTTGTTTCCGGGAGACCCTCGGCTCAAGAAAAAACATAATCACAAGCAAGGAAATAAAAACAAAGCAAGAGTAAAGCAAGAGAAACGGTCAAGACTAAGATAAGGAATTAAAGTAGTATAAAATGCATTCAAACAAAGGGAGCAGTAGCTAACACAACTAAATAAGTTAAACAAAATACACTAAAGAACACATAGCAACAGAAATCAAACTGCAGTGGATTATAAAACAATAATGTGTCTATAAGTGTGATAGGCTAATCGGGTCTTCAGTAATAACACTACAACTATCAATTTGTAAGCATGAGTAGGACTACGCTCGAGTACCTACTACTCTTCTACCCTAATCCGTGTCCTCCATAATACCTTATCTAAGGTCATGTCCTCAGTAAGTTGCACATGCGTCATATCCCGTCTAATCACCTCTCCTCAATACTTCTTCGTCCTTTATATATATTTATAAACCTCCTCTCACGTAATCCTCACACAATGCCCTTTATCATTCAATTTGATATTTCATGAATTTCTCAACATAGCTTTATGGTCCATATATATATATTTATAACTCTCCTTTCAAATAATCCTCACACAATGCTTCCTCTTTCACAATTTCCTTCAAAAATTACACCTTTTAAGTCCTCAATAGCTTTTTTCATATTTATATATATATATATATATATATATATATATATATGCTTTTTATGCCTTCTCTTGAGCGTGAGGGTCTTTCGGAAATAGTGGATTTCACCGGGAATGTTGTTGTATATATATATCCTCTCACGTAATCCTCACATAATGCAATAAACAAAATTCATTTATTTTTTGGTAATAAAAACAAAAGGCGATACCTGAAGAATCGAAGTATCCAGTAAATAAAGGCAGCAGTAACCATAAGTCCAGGATAAAGTGTACCACCAATAATACGTCCAAGTGGATACCAACTCTCCGAATCGAACCAATTCCAAAACTCATAAAAACCTTTCTGAGTCAAATACAAAGTGGTCCTGTAATTGAAATACGGATCGAATTCATGGATCATGCTTTCGTATCTCAACACACTGAATAAACGAGTAATAAATGCTAGAATGTATACGAGACCCAGGATCGATATACGAAGCACTAGTTCCTGTTGCTTCCTTTTCAGTTTTAGTGATTTCAGTGACAACAGATCCGTTGCTTTCTCCATTAGATCTAATTTTGAACTTCTTGTGTTATCGATCTTTCTTACATTTATGTGTTTTTGGGTTATGGATCAGACCCAAAACCCTACTGAAATTAGTCTCTCCCATTTCATAATAAGTGTTCAATTTAAGTAGTTGGTTAGAATTTTAATATTTTTTTAAAATTATTCTTATTTAAATAATTAATATTTCTAAAATAAGTAATTATTTATAATTTAAATATTTAAATAATTAATATTTACTAATTATATTTTTAAACAATATTATTAATTATATTTTCTTTTTTTAAGAATTAATTAAGAATAAATTAATAAAAATATTTTTAATTTTTTAAAAGTGAACATTTTCTTGTGGGCCTACACAAGCTAAATGCAGACCTGTCCAATTGGTCGGGGACCCACCCGGCACGGCCCGCCCCGACCCGTCTTGAAAAAATCAGGGCTAGGGTATGCTTATAGCTGACCCGCGAGCCACCCGACCTGAAAAAGCGGGGATCCTATCTTATGTAGGATCGGGCCAGGCTCAGAATATTTTATCCGTCTGACTCGGCCCTACCCACCCGACCCCAACCCGGTTATTTTTTAATATAATTTATATTATTTTTCCTTCATTAATATTTATTTTGTACTTATATATATTTTTGTCATTAATATTTAAGTGATATAATGCATGTGTTTTATAATATACGTATTGCTCTAATCTATATTGAGCTCGACATAAAATAAGATATAAAAACGGTAGCTGATTATTAATTATATGTTTATATTATTAGTCGTTTTGTTAATATCATGGAAGCATAATGTAGGGTGAGAAAGTAGTTGTAAATTGGTGAAACTTTAAATGGTCATAACTCTGCGCTCGAATGTCCGTTTTACCCGATTTTTATTTTATTTTACGTATTTTTTCGAGACAGTGTCGTAGAGTAAAGCCACTCGGCCCGACCCGAGAGTATAGATGAATCATGGAAGGATCTGTATAGTAAAAGTGTGTCGAATCCGAGGAATCGACAAACGTGGAGGAAAATGACATAAAAGAACGGCTGTTTACGGGGTATTTAGTCAATGGGATTATCTCTTTCCTTTTAGGCCCAATTGCGAAGCATTAAGAGTAGGTGATAGATGACCGTAGAGCCAAGAATCGTCAAATTTCATTGAGAAATGAAAGAGATCTACGAAATAAGGTGTTTGAGGCATGGAAATATGGTGTGGACAAATCTATCACATTGGTGGAAAAAAGAAGAATTGCTCTCTTTATAAGTCTCTAAATTGGCTAAGGATTTGGGACCCCAAAGGGTAACCCATGTGTTTAAAGGAGGGAGGACCCAGATGTGCTTGGGTTCAAGGCTAAGCCCCCGCGCGCACCGTCGCCGCCCGCCCATTTCATCCGGTCCGGGCTCGGGTCGCAGGTCGCGGGACGGTCTGATATTATCTCTTTGGACCCCAAATTATTTAATGTTTACAGTTTGGTCCCTAGAGTTTCTGGAAAGATGAATTTGGCAACGACGGAAGGCAGAAAGTTTCTGCCTACCGTTTGGGTTGAATTTTGGAGCACTATATACACAGAGACAAAACATAAGAGAAACAGAATGTTCAAAACGTGAGCAGAAACGTTTGGACAAAATCAGAAAACTCTTTCTTCCTTTTCTATTCTTCAGCAAGTCGTTTCGTGTTTGTTTTCTTCGTCAGAACCAACTTATTTGCTTGTTGATTAGTTGTTGTTTTATCTTAGGAGACTATTGCCCGTTAACGTAAAAGCATATATACGGAGCAATCTTGTCTTAAAGACAGATAGTCATCTCTCGACTCAGCCACAGTTGTAACAATTCAGATTTAGTGTGTTTCTTGATTTCAGGTTATCAAGATACAAGACTCAACAAGCTTGCGGCAGTTCTGAATATTGGATTGTTTGTTTATCCTTTCGAACACTTGTAATATTTATTTACTTTCCGTATTGCTTTAATATGTCCAACAAATTTAAGACAAGATTGTATTAGTGTTCGAAAGATGTCAGTCGAAAGTTGTGTGACCAAATCTGAATATGGGTGTGGTTTTCTGGTAGAAGATAGTGATGATTATGTTGTTGAAGGTCAACGTGTTCATGGTGTCACCGCTCCTGAAAGTGGTGGGAACAAGCGCCCCACGAGACGCTGAGGATGTCAACTGAGACAAGAGGAGAAGGCTGAAGATGTGGTTCTATCTTGTAGCAAAAGGCCTATATCAGTCCCAGACAAAGGATCTGAATTATGGTAAGGAGAAAATGGACACTCAGTCCGATGAAGTGACTGAAGTGGGTCAGAATTCGAAATTGGGATAAGTAATTTTTCTTCCTTGTCAAAAATAAGATTAAATGATATCTGATTAAAAATGGCTTAAAGTAAAGAGGAATATGAAAATGTTTTCACGAAATAATTTATATTCCTTATGCTTTAAAATCAGAAGTTTAATATCATCTTCCTTCCCGTTTAAAGATTGGATTTTATAAACGACTTTAAAAGATTCGTTCTTTTAAGTGTAATTATTAAAAATGTGTAAAGTATTTCGCACATACGAGGGAAAAAGATCCAATGACTGTGCGAAAATTGTTACCACTCTTAAGTAAGCGCCAAGAATTGTAAGGGCACCAATCTCAATGGAAGAAGACTAAAAGCTAAAGCGTTGAGTCTGTCACACTATTTGGCAGAAGATCCTTCATAGGATGATATTGGACACTCAATCATACAAATCCTACGGGCGACTGGAGTGGGCCAAAATTCCTTTGATATGATGATATTGGACACTCAATCATACAAAGCCTACGGGCGACTGGAGTGGGGCCAGAATTCATTTGATAGGAAAAGTAATGGACACCTAGTAAGGTGGGCCAGAGTTTCTAGGTCTTAAATTATCTGAAGGCCTAAATAAAGGCAGAAAAGAAATTGGACACTCAGTCTGCCAAAGCAACTGGAGTGGGCCAGAGTATCGAGATCACATATGATCTGGTTATGCCCTAACCACGGGCAAGAGGTTGTTCATGTGAAGAAACACCACCTCTAAAGTAGAAGGGGATGGAGAGGTTGTCCTCAATAGGACTTCAGGGAATGGGATCACTCCAAATGTAGGTGATACATGTTCCAAACTTGATTTAAGGGACGATGTTGGTCAAGCTGGTTTGAGACTAGTCCAACATGTCTATAATAACTAAGAATGGTACAGTACGTCTGTAGCCAAATGAATGATATATTTGTAATCCGTGCATCTATGTCATTATAGATTAAGACACGTTAAATAGAAAGTCATTCAAAAGCTAACGATGTTGAGATTGTTGCCTTCTGTCGACATAAACCCTCAAAATGAATGTGAGGTAGGCGAAGAGGCAAAATCATATTTCTAAGTTCCGTCAAAGGAATAGCGAAAGAAGCACCGCTCCTCTAGAACTTAGTCACACCTACTTGGGTGATTTTAAGTTTATACAAAATAGAGGAGGGAGACAAGTATGTTGTGACCTTCATTGATGACAGTACAACATATTGTATCCTTTGTTTGTTGAAAAGAAAAGATGAAGTTGTTGAAGCGGATAAGTGCTACAAAGCAGAAGTTGAAATCAACTAAGCCTACGGATTGAGTAATTCGTAGTGATGGAGGGGGGGAATGTGAAGCATCGTTAATTAAATGATTGTTCATTACTCACCTTAGTCCAACGGTGTTAGCCAAGCGCAAATTATGGGGCAAGACGATCCTTACCGCTAATGTGATTCTCAACAGAACTACGCATAAGGATAAGGATAACCCTTCATGTGAAACATGGAAAGGATCTCACATACAAATGTTGTGATGTGGGGTGGCTTGGTAGAGGTTGGAATACCGAAACAAGTCAAGTTGGACCTAAGACTGTAAATTGCATATCCACTGGATCTGCAAATAACAGTAATGCTTATTGTCTCTTGGTGTCAAAGAATGCTGAATTATTTGAGGATAACTTTCCTTGAGAAGGAAAAAGAAGTAATTGCTCGAGGTTAACAAGAACCCGCGAGGGCCTGACTGTCCGGAACTAGACGTTCCGTATCTACAGGACTCGGAAGTTGCTGACTATCTGGAACTTAATATTCCAGATCTACAGAACTCAGGGATTCTAGATGTTGAACTGAGACGGAGCAAAGAGTGGACAAAGACTTGTTCCAGGTCTTCTAGCTTGTATGGTTGAGAATGCACCATGAACAATTAACAAATAATTGACATCTCTAAAAGCGCTGCTTTGGAAAGAAGCTACAAAGAGAGAAATAAATTCCATCATATAGAACCATACTTGTGTAATGGTTGATCTTCCTCCGGGAAAAAAGCCTTTGGGTTGTGTAAAAGTGGATACTCAAAAGTGAGTACAAAGTAGATGGATCTACTGACGAGTATAAAGCCTCGGCTGCTTGTACATGTGCTCCCATGTGAGTAGCTTAACATCCAGGGCCATTGCAGTCCTGCGTGGCATGGGTGTTGAAACAGCCTTCCTAACTAGAGAGTTGGAAGGGGATGATCAGAGTTGGTTTGCTGGACTGTTGGGCTTCTTCCTGAACTTTCATTTTGGTCCCTGAAATATTTACATTTTGGTCCTGGAAGTTTCAGATAAAACAGAAATAATGAATCTGACCACAGAAACATTGACTCTGAAGTTAGAAAGCCAACAGTTGGAAAACCAACGGTCTGAAAGTGGAAGTCATATTGAAACAAAGTCTCGATATGAAAGATATGGGTATCACATATGACATCTTAGAAATTGGATTTCTAAGACATCTAACGGATTGGTCTAACTTCAAACTCAGTTGTGAGATAATTGACAGTCTCGTTCAAGCCACCAATGGATATGAATCATAGAACTGATTGGAATCATAGAGAAGGAGCGATATGTGTAGGTCACATGTAGTTCAATGTATTGTGCACACTACAATCGACCTGGTATCGACCTACAAAACAGATCAGTTGAACTAAGGTTCACTCGTGATTCTGGAAATAATTGATAGAAGGCGTTAAATCGTATATGACGATATCTGAAATATTCGCTTATCTACGGATTATGGTATTCTGGATGTCCATCGGTTCTGGGAGAACACAGTGATGCAAACTGGACATCAGCTATGAAGAACACCAAAGCCATAAGTAAATGTGTATGGTGGGTCTTGGAAACTCCTCTGAGCAAACTTGCATTGGCCGATTCATGATGAAATTGGAGTTTATCGCTTTATACAAAGCATGAAAGAAGTTGAGTAACTTCACGACTCCTTAGAGGACGTTCCTTATTAGGAGAAACCCATGCCTTCAACAATTATACATTATGGCTAGCCGGTCGGCTTCAGGAATGACACGAATGACGGCGTCTGGACATATCTGTCAGGATCTGTCGGAGACATAAAACTGTATGGCAGTTGATCATCACGGGTGTCATTTCCTTGATTACTAGTCAAAGGATATAAAGGACTCTTTTAACTAAGGGACTACCCGGAGATCAAGTGTTCTGCCTGTCTAGGGGAATGGTCTTAAAACCCAAACAATACGAACATTTGCGGTGGTAACCCAACCATACTGACTGGATATCCTAAGAATTTGGTTCAATGGAAAAACTAAGCTGCAAAAGGTTAAGTTGAGCGCTTCGGTGGAAGCAAGAGCACCTCGGATTATGATTTCTGTAGGGAAACATGAATCCAAAGTTGTTCTTGCGATAGACATTAAAGTGCTACATGCATGGTAGGTAAATGATAAGCTTTCAAACCTTTAACGATCCTCAAACGGTTGAGGTTAATGTTGGGGAAACTTTTAATGATTTCTAACACTTGTGAAGTGGGGTATAGCAGGATACCTTGTAGGAGATCACCTATTTAAGTGCGAGGACAGGCCGCCTCAAAAGAACGCACTTAAGAATCCAAGTGTGTCCATCGTCAAAGACACGCTTCTTGATGACATGATTAAGGAGTTCTCGGCGGTGGTGCTTGAAGCAAACCTTGTTGAGAATTCCATGCAATGGTGGATGGACACGGGTGCTACCAGACACATCTGTTCCAATAGAGATGCCTTCTCCACATATACACCAGTTACAGACAAGAAGTTGTTCATGGGTAACAACGCTTCCTCTGACGTGCTGGGGGTAGAAAATGTAGTCATGAAGACGACTTCTAGAAATGAGCTCACTCTAAAGGAGGTTATGCATGTCCCTGAGATTAGGAGGAATTTAATTTCAGGTCATTTATTGGTTAATGTTGGTTTTAGGCTAGTATTTGAGTCTAATAAATTTGTAATCACCAAGAATGAAATTTTTGTGGGAAGAGGCTTCGTCTGTGAAGGCCTCTTCAAAGTTAATGCCATGTCTGTAATGCGTCCAAACAATAAAATTAAATCTTCTTCTAACTTTCTTGAGTCTTCTAATTTATGGCATCAGAGATTTGGACATGTTAACTACAAGTCCATCCAAAGGTTCGTGAAGTTGGAGTTGTTGACGTCTATCGACGTAAACCCTCAACATAAGTGTGAGGTGTGCGTAGAGGCAAAACTCACAAATATTTCTTTTCGATCCGTCGAAAGGAATACCGCTCCTCTAGAACTTATTCACACAAATATATGTGATTTGAAGTTTGCACAAACTAGGGGGAACAAGTACTTTGTGACATTCATTGATGATAGCACAAGGTATTGTTACCTTTACTTGTTGAAAAGTAAAAATGAAGCCTTTGAAGCGTACCGACGTTACAAAGCAGAAGTTGAAAACCAACTAAGCATGCAGATTAAATCCATTCGTAGCGATAGAAGGGGAGAATACGTAGCACCATTTGAGGAATATTGTGCCGAATCGGGCATTATTCATCAAACGACGGCTCCATACTCACCTCAGTCAACGGTGTTGCTGAACGCAAGAACCACACGTTAAAGGAAATGATAAATGCTATACTCATCAATTTCGGTCTTCCCCAAAACCTGTGGGGAGAAGTCGTCCTTACCGCTAATACGATTCTTAATAGAGTCCCACATAAGGGTAAGGACAAAACTCCATATGAATCATGGAAGGGAAAGAAACCCACTTATAAATATTTAAAGATGTGGGGTTGTTTGACAAAGGTCGGAGTGCCCAAGCCAAAGCATGTCGAGATTGGGCCTAAGACTGTAGATTGCATTTTCATCGGATATGCAAATAACAATAATGCTTATCACTTCTTAGTACATAAGTTAGATATTCCAGATATCCACGGGGGTACAATCGTGGAATCAAGGAATGCTTAATTCTTTGAGGATACTTTTCCTAGAAAGGAAAAAGACATAACCTCTCGCAAATGAAGTTATGAACAAAATTCTCAGGAACCATGAGTCGTTGACTGCCAGGATCTAGATGGTTCAGATCTAGTGGACTTCGAAGTGGTTGAATATCCGAAATCTAGTGTTCCAGATTTTCAGAACTTGGATACTCCAGATATGGAACTGAGGCGAAGTAAAAGGGCCAGGAAAGATAAATCCTTCGGTCCTGACTATGTAGCTTATATGGTTGATGAAGAACCAAGGACAATTGTTGAAGCATTATCAACTCCAGAGGCACCGCTCTAAAAAGAAGCTATTGAGAGTGAAATAGACTCCATCATGCATAACCATACTTGGGAGTTGGTTGATCTTCCTCCGGGAAATAAACTGTTGGGTTGTAAATGGATACTCAAACGGAAGTATAAAGCATATGGGTCTATAGACAAGTACAAAGCCAGGTTGGTAGTCAAGGGCTATCGACAGAAAGAAGGCCTTGACTATTTTGACACGTACTCCCCGATGTCGAGAATGACGTCCATACGAGTATTCATTGCGATCGCAGCGTTACGTGACCTTGAGATACATCAAATGGATGTCAAGACATCCTTCCTAAATAGTGATTTAGAAGAAGAAATTTATATGGAACAACCCGATGGGTATGTGGTTCCAAGGCAAGAGAAGAAAGTCTGTCGACTTGTCAAATCTCTGTACGGGCTGAAACAGGGCCCGAAGCAATGGCACCAAAAAATTGATAGTACTCTACTATCAAAGGGTTTCTCCATTAATGAGTGTGACACATGTGTCTACACGAAAGGTAACTCTGACTCGTTCGTCATGATATGCATGTACATAGATGACATGTTGATCATAGGGAGCAATCCTAGCTTGATCCTAGAGACTAAGAACATGTTGAAACAATGCTTCGACATGAAGGATATGGGTATCACATATGTCATCTTAGGGATAAAGATCTCTAAGACATCTGACAGACTGGTCTTATCTCAGTTCACTACATCGAGGATGTGTTGAGAAAGTTTGAGATGTTTGACAGTTCGCCTATGAAGTCACCACTGGATATAAATCAAAAGCTTGATAAAAATTGTGGTGCACATGTATGCCATGAGCAATATGCACAGGTGATTGGGAGTTTGATGTACATAACAAACTGCACCCGACCTGATATTGCTTATGCAGTCAACAAGTTGGCTAGGTTTACCCGTAATCCGAGTAATGATCATTGGAAGGCGTTGAATCAGGTGCTACGATACCTGAAATACACGCTAACTTATGGGTTGCATTATTCGAGATATCCAGTTGTACTAGAGGGGTACATTGATGCAAACTGGATATCTGATATAGAGAACACCAAGTCCACCAGTGGGTATATATTTACAATTGGTGGCGGGACTGTGTCTTGGAAAT
This sequence comes from Anisodus acutangulus, assembly GCA_029783415.1. Lineage (NCBI taxonomy): Eukaryota > Viridiplantae > Streptophyta > Magnoliopsida > Solanales > Solanaceae > Anisodus > Anisodus acutangulus. The sequence continues at coordinate 15,218,970 of CM056497.1, read as the reverse complement.
CCTCTAAGCAAAGTTGCATCGCCTGATCCACGATGGAATCGGAGTTTATCGCTTTAGACAAAGCAAGAGAAGTATTTAAGTGGCTTCACGACTTCTTAGAGGATGTCCCTTGTTGGGACAAACCCGTACCTTCTGTAATGATCCACTGCGACAGTCAGTCGGCTCTAGGAAGGGCACGAAGTTCTATGTACAATGACAAGTCTCGTTATATTCGACGGAGACATAAGACCATTAGGCAGCTGATCACCACTGTTATAATATCCATTAATTACATAAAATCAAAGGATAACATAGCGAACCCACTGACAAAGGGCTTACCCAAAGCTCAGATGTTCTGCCTGTCTAGGGGAATGGGCTTAAAACCCAAGCTATAAGGACCAATACGGTGGTAACCCAACCTTACTGACTGGAGATCCCAGGAATTAGGTTCAATGGGAAAACTAAGATGTAAAGGTTCAGTTGAGCGCTTCGGTGGAAGCATGAGCACTTCGGATAGTGATTTCTGTAAAGAAACATCAATCCAAAGTCGTTCCCGCGATAGACATCAAGTGCTATTTGCAGTGTGGGTAAATGTTAAGTTTCCAAAACCTTTAATGGTGCTCAACGTTTGAGGTTAGGTTTGAGGAAACTTTTAATGGTTCCTAACACTTGTAAAGTGGGGTACAACATGATACCTTGTAGGAGACCACCTATTTAAGTGCGAGGACAGGCCGCCTCAAATGAACGCACTTAAGAATCCAAGAAGTATCCACAGCCACAACGGACAAAACATTACAAAAAACAGAGTAATAGAAGTTGTTGTGTTGGTACCGTTGACTTGACTTACACTAAACACTGACGGTTTAATACATCACGTTCACCGCGCAGTAAGTAAGTCCGATGGTATTCAACTATGGAAGGTTCAAAGCGGAATCTACCTATCCAGATGCAACAACTGTCTGCTGAAAGATTGCTGGAAATAGGCACCTTGTGAGTGCTGCAAAATCTCTTTCAAGAGGGAGTTGTTGGAAATTTACTAATGTGGAATTAAGTTTATCCCATTATTTATGACTCGAACAATTGGGGCCCCGCACGTCGGAAACGTCGTTTCCACACACGTGTACACGTAGTGCCAAGTATCGTAAATTTTATTAGTGAAAGAGATATTGGTACATACGTAATACGTTTGAGACATAGAATGATGGACGGTTATTGGCCAAATGACAAGTATTCCACGTTGGTAAACGAAGGAAGAAGTGTACTAAGTGTAAGATGAAATGAGTCGGAAATCGTCGCGGAGCCATGAAGGGCCGTGGCGCAACACCGTCGGAGCCGCGGCGCTAATTGGTGGTTGGGCTACTGGAGTCGAGGCGCCGCGTCGCTAATTCGCAGAGCCGCGGCGCTTCGGAGGCAGAATGCTGCGACGGGAAGATGGAAAGTTTTGACTTTTAGGCTGATTTTGGAGCATTGAATCTCCATTATTTGGCACATGAATTCAGTCATTATTTGGCTGAATGTAACCCCTCAATAAGTGTCATTACATGGCTATTGAAGGCCATTAGTTGGCTAGTTGAGGGGTCATTTCCTTACACTATAAATTGAGGCCTTTGACTCAATTGTTCAATACTTAAAAATTTTCTAAAATCTTCTTCTTCCTCTCTAGCATCATTTCTATATTCAAAGTTCTTCGAGAGTAACACTTGAGTTTCCTTTGCTCATTTGTTAAGTTGATGTTGTATCTTAGGAGACTATTGCCCGACAACGTAAAAGGATATATACGGAGCAATCTTGTCTTAAAAACAGAGTGTCATCACTCGACTCAGCAAATTACGAGGAGTTTGTAATCGTAATTATTTTCAGTTTGTTGTAATCTTGAGTAGTTTATCCTTTCTAGCATTTATAATATTTATTTACTTCTTGTTTCCTACGATTGTTGGTTTACGTTTTGCAATTGTAGAGCCATATGGAAGCTGAAGCTTTGTACAAATTCAATTGAAAAGAAAAATATTACATGCTAATTGGAATACTACACAACCAGACGAACAGAGAGCTACCACAACCGAACAAAGAAACTGCAATTATAAGAAGAAAAATCACAATAAAACTGCAAATTATCAGTAGCCGGCCGACATGGCGCACAAAGCAATAAACTTGATATTTATTTGCTCAAAAGTTGCAATAATAAAATGAAACACTCAGTTCTTTATATATAAAAAAAAGCAAGCTCTTGCTTGACACATATTGGTTATTAGAAAATGCAATGAATTTTACAATTTCTCTAGAAAAATGGATCATCAATAACCAACCATGGACTTAAAAAAGTCAAGTCTAAGTCGTTAATGACCGCTATAATGTGAATAAAAGCTGCTATGATAAGGTTTAATAATTGAGAAAGAAGTGGCATATAAGGATTGAAATTATAAGAGGTCAACCTAAAGTCAAATATTGTTCTGGTTAAATTGTTTTAATGTTCAATCATCTAAATAAAGAGTCATTTCCAAATCAGTGGTGATATCCATGGGACATAATACAGAGAAAAAATACTCACCATCAGGAATGATAGCAGCAGTTCAACAAAAAGTTTTTATTTACAGTAATTTAGTTACTGTTGCTGCAGTTCTTCAATAATAGAGCCAAATAATAATATTTTCAAATTATTTTCTTCAGAGTTAACAGAGAGGAATATCTATGTAGATCATATTGCACATTAATTTGGATTTACTTTTCATGGATCCAGAGCAGTTTTCAAATTAGGATTTTTTTTTTTTTGTAAGCAAAAATAACCCACACAATGAATTATAAGCTGGTACCCTCTTGTCTTAGAGATTAAACAAATACGGCTATAACTATTCATCAAAATCACAACTTTAAATCATCCTTCTCTTCAAATATCGAGTATCAACATATATATATATATCCGGCTATGCGTCTAATGTTGACTTACAAGTGGAGCAACATCTACTGCACACGTAAAATTAGGTCATTAATATTAAGCCACATATAACATGTTGTTTAATGACAAAATTTTCCATAACGAAATGTCCATTATGACCTTAAATTGAAATTTATTAGCTAAGAAGCAGCCATGCTTCTATAATATAGAAAAACTCCAATTTATTCACAATATTAATTATATTTTCTGTGCTAGCAAAAAATATAATAATATTTCATTTGGACCAATAAGTTTATTTATTGCATTAGTTAAATTCTCTAATTTAATTATCAAATAATTAAATAATTAGTTCATTAACAAAGAACGAAACACTCGTTAGTGTGCGACCCCATAGGTTCATTACTAAGCCGGTAGTAAATTAACCATATCAATATACTAATTAAGGGTGACGTCTAGCAACACTCCTCAATGACCGGATATCATGAAGTATACAATTTACTTTCAAGAACCTGTAGAAGAATGATGTAATGTTTCATTCTGTCCTTATAGCTCCGGATCACCCTATGATATGGTCTAACTGTAAAAATTCAATAGGCAATCAACTATGTGTGCATGTCAAATTATAATCGACAATTGAATGACTTAGAAAACTCTTTTCTTCTTCCATTTAATTGCCCTTAGGGCCATTCCGTTCAAAACTGAACCGTAATCGATAACTCAACTGCAAAATAGGTTTATTGGCTTATTGGTAATGAATTATAAGATTAACGGTTGGTGAACAAATTGAAAATTTTAATTAACGGCTTAATGATGCGGGGTACGGATATTCAATTTTCTTATTGAATAAACCGTTAACCCATTAAGAATAATTAAATTTACATTTATCCCCATATATATATATAACTCTAAAGAATTTAAGAGGTTGTACTAGTATTGCTTGGACATGTTAGGATTTGAGTCCCAAATCCAATCTAATCAGAAAATAGTAAATAAGCGAAGAACAAATAACACACACAGATTTATAGTGGTTCACTTTCAATGTGAGAGCTACGTCCACTTTGCCGCTGCAGATTTCACTATTATCAAAGTAGGGAGTTTGTGTTTACAATTTTCTCTTTTTATCTACATAGAAAAAAAGGCGTCCCAGAGTATATATAGCGAAAACTAGGGTCTTCATAGTATCGGAGATGAATTAGGATCCACAACTCAATAATCTCCCACTTGGAGACTAATTTCAATCATTTGTCTCCATCTGCAGCGGCGACTCTGATCCTCATCCAAGAAGTCCAACTGAAGTTGCACACAACTTCAGTTTATCATTCGGCACGACTTTCGTCAACATGTCTGTTGGATTCTGACTCCCTGGGATCTTCTCAAGCACTACTACTCCATCTTTCAAAGTTGATCTGATGAAACGGTACCGGAGTTGCATGTATTTCGTGCGAGCATGGTAGACCGAGTTATTTGCCAAATGAATGACACTCTGGCTATCAGTATAGTACACTCCCCTCGTGGTTCTGATCCAATTCCCGCAGAAAAGATTGTAGCCACATCATCTCCTTCGTAGCCTCCATCACGGCAACGTACTCAACCTCACAGCTAGAGAGTGCTACTATATTCTACAACTTTGAAACCCAACAAATCGCAGTACCTCCGAAGGTGTAAACATATCTGAATGTGCTCTTTCTGCTATCAACATCACAAACATTGTCAACATCAACATATCTCTGCAATCGTGTCTCTGACTTCCGGAAACACAACGCTGAACTTGAACTGCCCTTCAGATACCTGAAAATCCACTTCACAACCTCCCAGTGTTGCTTTCCCGGATAGCTCATAAACCTGCTAACAACTCCCACTGCATGTGCAATGTCTGGCCTCGTACATACAATCGCGTACATAAGACTGCCAATAGCAGATGCATAAGGGACCTTATTCATATGCTACATCTCGTCCTTGGTCACAGGCCACTAATCTTTGGACAAACGAAAGTGTCCAGCCAAGGGAGTACTAACTGGCTTGGCATCGTCCATGTTGAACCTCTTGAGAACCTTCTTCGCGTATTCTTCTTGTGAGAGCTTGAGGCCCTCCTTACTTCTGATGATTCTCATCCCAAGGATTTGCTTTGCGGCTCTTAGATCCTTCATTGCAAATTCTTCTGACAACTTATTCTTCAGCCTATCAATCTCATGTAGGTCTGCTCCTACGATCAACAAGTCGTCAACATAAAAAATCAGTATCATATAGGAGTCTTCAAATCTCTTGAAGTAACAACAATGATCTGCTTCGCACCTTAAGAATTCGGCTTTCTTCATGAAGCTGTCAAACTTCTTATACCATTGTCTTGGAGCCTGTTTCAGTCCGTACATGCTCTTTAGAAGCTTTAACACCAACTTCTCTTTCCCTTTGACCTCAAATCCCTGAGGTTGTTTCATGAAGATTTTCTCCTCTAAATCACCGTGAAGAAAAGCAATTTTCACGTCCATCTGTTGAAGATGCAGATCTTCCATTGCTGCCAGCCCAAGAACAGTTCTGAGTGTCACCAACTTGACTACGGGAGAGAAGATCTCCGTGTAGTCAATGCCTTCTTTCTGTTGAAATTCATTCACAACCAGCCTCGCTTTATAGCTCTTACTTCCATCGTGTTCTTCTTTTATCCTGTAGACCCATTTGTTTTGCAATGCCTTCTCCTCCTCTGGTAACTTAGCTAACTCCCATGTATGATTTGACAACAATGAGTCCATCTCATCTTTCATTGACAGCTCCCACTTGATCGATTCATCAACTTGTATTGCTTCTTCGTAACATTCTGGCTCCCCTCTGTCAATGAGCCGAATGTAGTTGAGGGACGAATAGAACTTGTGAACCGGCTTACTGATCCTGGATGATCTGTGTAATTCTGTGATCGGTGTCTGCTGATTTGTTCAGAATCAGTATTTTCATCAATCTCGCCATCACTGGTTTGTCGACCTTCTTCTCGTGCTGCATGTTTTTCTGCCGCAGTAGTACCTTGTTGTAACTCGGGTGCCTAAAAGTCTCTCAAATCAACTGTTTCTAATTTCTTGTTCTTAGAGACTATGCTTTCTAAACACTCCCGCAACTTGTCCTTGTACAACACTTGTTCATTGAAGACGACGTCCCTGCTTCAGACGATCTTTCAATTTTGGTCATCCCAGAATCGATAACCAAATTCGGTGTCACCATAGCCAATAAAATAACACTTCTTAGATTTCGGATCAAGTTTACTTCTAGCATTAGCATCAATATGAACATAGGATAAGCAACCAAACACTTTCAGAAAAGAAAGATTTACCTTTTTTCCACTCTAAGCCTCTTCTGGAATTCTGAAACCCAAAGGAACAGACGGTCCTCTGTTAATCAAGAAGGTTGCAGTATTGATTGTATCTGCCCAGAATGTCTTGGGCAGTCTAGCGTGTATTCTCATGCTCCGTGCACGCTCGTTCAATGTTCGATTTATCCTTTCTGGTATTCCATTTTGTTGGGGCGTTCTAGGAATAGTCTTCACCATCTTGATCCCATTATCAGCACAATACTGTTTGAAGTCACCATCAATGTATTCTCCACCATTGTCGGACCTCAGGCTCATCAACTTGAGGTTTGTCTCATTCTCGACCATGGTTTTCCACCTTTTGAAGACAGTGAACACGTCAGATTTATTTTTTATAAAATAGACCCATAGCAACCTAGTTGAATCATCAATGAAGATCACGTAGTAATATGATCCTCCGAGTGATGGGACAGTAGCAGGTCCTCACACGTCAATGTGCACCAATTCATGTTTCTCAACTCTTAATTCTCTACCTGCATTTGAAAAACTTACTCGCCTCTGTTTTTCGAGAATGCAGCTCTCACACATATGATGATCCACCAACTTCAGCTCCGGAATCATGTCGTTAGTCACCAGAGGCTTCATCCCTTTCTCGCTCATATGCCCCAACCTGCAATGCCACAACTATGTCTTCTTGATGTTGTCAACAACAACAACTCTATCACGATAGCTCGTTGTCATATAAAGAGTACTAGCTTTCTTACTTCGACCAACCACCATAACACCCTTCGACACCTTCCAGGACCCATTACCAAAGTTAAGATCATGTCCATCATCATCAAGCTGACTCACTGAGATCAGATTACGCATCAGCTTCGGCACATGTCTGACCTTTGTGATCTTCCACACGTGTCTATTTGACATCTTCAAATTAATGTCTCCAATACCAACAATGTCTAAAGGCTTACCATCTGTCAAATAGACTTTCCCCAAGATTCTCAACAACGTAATTCGCCATTATATCATGATGTGAGGTGGTGTGGAAAGACGTTCATGAGTCAAGCACCCAAGAGTCGATCGGGATATCAACAGACAGCGCATCAGCAATGTCTTCAGTGGCAGCATTGACTCCACCCCCTTATTGTCTTCCTTCTTCGGTGCCCTACAATGCTTCTTGATGTGACCCGGTTTCCCACAGTTCTAGCACTTAAGTGTTCACCCAGATCTGGATTGACTCTTGCCATTACTTAACTTCTACTTGCCCTTATTTCGGTTGTCATTTTTGTCATAATTTCTGCCTCTGTTCTCAATATTCAAAGCAGAACTCGTCGATGCCTCACCAGAATCTATCTTGCGAACGTCCTCAGCAAGAATACGATCTCTAACATCGTTGAATTTCAGTTTAGCACTGCCAATAGAATTACTAATCGATGCTCTCATCGGCTTCAAGCTATTCGGTAGAGACGCTAGCAAAATTAGGGCTTGCACTTCATCGTCAAAATCGATTGCAACAGATGACAATTGATTGACAATCGTATTGAATTCATTCACGTGCGTTGCAATATGAGCACCTTCCTCCTTCTTTAGATGAAAGAGTTTCTTCATGAGAAATACCTTATTATTTGCCGAAGGTTTTCTATACATGTCGGACAGAACCTTCATCATGCCAGCGTTGGTCTTCTCTTTCGCCACGTTGTGAGCAATATTCTTCGACAACGTCAATCGAATGACTTCCAGAATCTGTCTGTCAAGAAGATTCCACTTTACATAATCCATCTTCTCTGGATTTGAACTCAGCGGTTGATGAAGCTTTCTACCATAAAAATAATATTCAATCTAGATTCTCCAAAACGCAAAATCTGTACCATCGATTTTTTCGATGGCGTGCGATGAACCATCTTCGCCTCCCATCGTTTTCTGAATCCCAACACAATATGTCGCTCTGATACCAGTTGTTAGAATTTGAGTCATAAATCCGACCTAATCAGAAAATAGTAAATAAGCGAAGAACAAATAACATACACAGATTTATAGTGATGCACACTCAATACGAGAGTTACATCCACTTTGCCGCTACAGATTTCACTATTATCAAAGTAGGGAGTTTGTATTTACAATTTTCTCTCTTTCTCTATACAAAAAAAAACGGCGCCCCAGAGTATACACAACGAAAATTAGGGTGACCATGATACATGCCCGAAATTTCCAAAATACCCTCCACTAGGGTCGATCAGCGTTCCACACTCTGCGTAGGGTTTTCATAGTTCCAATGAAAGTTATTCCTGCTATGAACTCAAGTTCTTCAAAAGGAAGAAAGTCCAAGCAGGAACTCACTTGGAGCTATGGTTTGAAACATTCTATAGTTAGACCTTGGAACTATTTCATACTTGAAATTTTATTTGACTAATTCAGTAAACACTTAATTTTTGCCAAAAACAAGATGAAAACACAACAGATATGTTGTTATTTATCTTTTTATCACAAAATTGGTTTAAGCACAATCCAGCTTTACATATGCAAATTCAGCGACGAGTTTTTTGAATTTTGCTTTTTCTTAATTAACTTTGTTGATTAACCGATAAGCCAACCAACAACTGACCGATAATTGTTAACTCTAAACCGAACCAACCAATATCTTATTGATTGGTTAGCGGATTAGTATATTCAAAAATCGATAACGATAAGCCAAACTGTAAGCCCAAATATCCAACCGGACCGCCCGATAAGCACCCCTAATTGCCCTGGCCAAGGTCTTAATTAGTCATTTATAATTCATGACAACATAGAGCTTAAACTCATTACCAAGAGTTTACAGATTCCATCTTAATCAATCATTAACTCTACAAGCATTTAATCATACCCAATAATCTTTCAACCATCTCCGTAGGGACATGAGTGTCCGGTATTAAAGTACAATAAATAACTTGTTAATTACTATGATGATCTCAGGTCAAAGAAAACTCTTACACCACATTCCTCAAGATAATATCTCATTGACAGCTTATGGTAATTCTAACCATTAGGAATTATCCAAAAAGTCAGTTCAATGATCATATCTCTATATGCATCATCTATGTATGTGATTTAGTTAATGAGATCAACTAATCTTTATCCAATAAAGACCACCACAAACATATTGATCTAATCGGATCACTAATATCCTAATTAGTAATCCTACGATCAAGAACATTTTTAGATTAAGTTATAAGAGGCATGACTCTCTCATTATCCTAATCTCCATCGTGATATCATGTACCAAAACTTTAATCAAAGATCTTATCATATTTAATTAAATAATTGATAATAACAATGTATGATAAAAGTATATCAGATGCCATATATTTAAATTAAATAACATTCACAAAAATATATTCGAATCATCATATGGAAATTGAATCTAGGGCATATCAACTATATTCCTAATACATCACATGCGGGATCAAAGGAAGCAAACTATTGTATGGTTATTCTAAGTGTTGATAAGTCGGGAAAAAAAAGGTTATTGCGAGTACTGCTAAAGTCATCAATTTGTTCACGCGAAGTCGGTTCGAAGGTTGGTAATAGTATTGATTCTTAAGTGAGTCTTTACATTCTTTTATTTTCTTAAAACAATTAGGGTGAGTTTATCTATTTAAATTCAATCGCAGTACTCATAAATTTTTCTGTTTTCTATGTCTTGCATATTAATGGAAACACAAATTTTGTATTTAGTTGGTGGATGCATGTATAAGATGTGTGTTTGACTGTAGTTTGTTATCGTGAGTTAAAATAATAAGAGTATTATTATTATTATAATAATTATTATTATAAAGAAGGATATGATTTGTATTACTTCAAGGTAAAGAAAAACAGAAACTTTAATAGATTTTAATTGGAACTTTCTCTATTAGCAATGTGTTTCTAATAGTATTTTTGTCAGGGTCATGAAGGTAAACTTTTTGTACTAATGATTTTTATGTGAAGGAAATCCATGTAATCCACCAGATGTATTCGTGTCTGACTGACTTTCTCAGAATTTCTGAATGATTAAATTTGTGTAAGCATCTTTTCCAAAGTCGAGTATGAATCAAATTGAGAGATAATCGACTTGTATTAATTTTGTCAATCTAGATTAAACAGGTGCATATGAAGGACCTCTTTTTGTTATGTAACAATGGTGGACCTACGTTTGGGGATATGAGTGCTTCAGCCAAATCATTATGTGTATGTATAGATAATACTTAAAAGATCTATAAAGTGGCCATGACCACCCATTATAACTGTGAAATTTATATTAAAATTATTTAAACACCACAATTTGTAAATCCTGAATTCAGCCACTAGTATTTTGTAAGGTAAGTTACTGCTTCCTTAAACTCTTTATTCTACATCATTAGGTAATTATAAATATCTATTTGACTTCTCTTCAATATAAACTATATAATACTTTAAGTAAGAACGATGTCTTCAAGTTGTGGTATAATTCTATTTTCCCACTAAACAAAATTTATTTTTGCAGTGAAAAGAATAGAACTTATCGATTAAAAATTCTATAATATTGGAAGCCAAAAGTTTAATTTAGTGATGCAAATTAGAATAACAATAGTTAGCGTTAAATTATCAATAATTATCTTAGATAAGAGCTATATATTTAGCAACAAATTAGCTAATTCCCATTTATTTTAATTAAACCCTCATTCTTCAACCAAGTGGTCCAAAGAGGATTCAAACATTAGTATAGCAGTATGCGCCTAAAATGTTTCAATTCATTTAAGAATCATTGAACAACACAGACAAGTAATATCAATATGGTAGAATTTATGAATAATTTAAAGAGATAGTTAGAGCAAAGATAATACCAAGTCTTGGCAATTTATCATAACTTATGAATACTTGAACAATATAAATTAATTTTGTCAATTCTATTTAACTTGTGAACAATTTAAAAATAAGGTAACGTGAAAATTGTACCGTATGACTTGTGAAACCGCAAGTTTTCATTTTTTTTTCCGATGCAGTGCCGGAGCTATTTTTGCACGGATTCCTTAAACAAGACAACATACCCAGTGAAATTCATGTTTCTGGGGAGGGTAGAGTGTACGCAGACCGTACTACCTTGGTAGGTAGAGAGGTTGTTTCCGAAAGACCATCGGCTCAAGAAAAAGTATAAGCACAAGCAAAAGAAACAGTCAGACTCCGACAAAAAATTTAAAGCAATATAAAAACGAGAGTAACACACGCGAATAAGCCATGATAAAACATTCTGGGAAAGATTCCTTAAACAAGAAAAAAGTTAAATAACGAAGTAGCACCACATGTCAAAACTTCAACTAGTAGTATATGGGGCTGATAGTGGATTTTTGTCCAATATTCTATTTGCAGTGAGTGCACGCCAAAGTGATCTTAAACTTTTTTGATAATTCAAAATCATTTAATTGCGTATTTGACCAAAGCAACTGTCAATTCACTTGGTAGGCATTTGTCCAACATTCTTCTTTGCAGCGAGTTTATGCCCAACTGATCTTAAACCTTTTTTATAATTCTACTAATTCAAAATCATTCGCGTATTACACCAAAGGCACTGACTATTCACTAAGGGTTACTATTTCATACTCAAACGCATTAGAATTTAATATGTAAATGTCTAAGGTAAGGGCATAAAGCAACTTCGAAATTCAATGATGCACCGATAATCTATCTGATCGAATAGGGGTGAGCCCAAGAATTTCACCTATACTGAAATAGTAGACTAGAAGTCTAGAACTATGCGACATTGTTTCTTTAATAATAATTTTAAAAAAAACATAAAATACAAAACCGAAGTAATTAAGTAAATGACCTTCGTTCTACTTTTTGTCATTACATGTGCGGAAATGTTGAGTGTGTTTTTTTTGGTATGTACAGCAAATGTAATACAAAAAAAAAAGATTCTTAACCTAAGATGTCCTTTCCACAAGTACTTGCTACACCCTACATTTCAGTGGAGCAGAAGTACATTTTATAACAATTCCAAAAGTTCCACATAGACAAAGTAGAAATGACACTGAGTATGAAGTATGAACACGCTAATGTTTGCTCAAATTCTCTTAGCAAGCACATATACTGTAATACAACCATAAAGGTCATGGATACTGCTAAGAAATTTCAATCGAACATCAGTTTAACAAATCAGATTTTACTTTCAGTTCAATTACCTCGCTACAATAGATTAGCACTCCCTTGAGCGTTTGAACGATGTCAGACCAAAAAAAAAAAAAGAATACACCAACTAATGCTACCAGAAATTGCCTGCCAAATTTGACAAGGATAAAAGAAAAAGGCATTATTTTAAAGAGGAAGGAAAACGAAACAGAGACCAGTACCTCCTTGAACTGCAGTCAATGTCAGCTTGAATATCTCATATACAGGTAAACTGTGGTTTATATACTGAGTTCTACTCTCACTATGCCAGAAGTCAAGACTCTGTTAGAATATCTCCTTCACTAAACCTCCAAACACCATCATCTTGCCTCTTCAGAACATAACGAATTTTGTAAGTGCTGCAAGATGATCACCAATGAACTTTTAGTTGTTTATATGAAAACAAACATGGATTCGTTGTGGGGCTAAGGAGGGGGCTGGAACTCTTAATTCATGGAGGAATAATTTGAGGAAATGATGTCAAAATAGTTCGCTACAAGATGCTATAGTAGAGATGGATACATTTAACAGGAAACTGAAGTGATCAATAAATCCCAAAGTTACTAATCAGATTTGCATGAAAAGTTGAATATACCACTACGAAGCTATGACCAAATCTCACACTCTAAAGAAGTCAAGTAAATTATATGTGAAAGAAAAAATCAATTCAGCACCTGACACATTTAGATAATACTTGTATACAATATTATGATTTATTTTTTGTGTAGCTCTCAGAGTATGACCAATTATCTCAAATGAGACATACGTTATGAAATTTCAGGCTTCAAATTACAACTCAACGCCATATTTAGTCCTTGTCTTCTTTCACTGGACATGCTTAAACTTAAACTTCTTAGAGATGAGCCAATTAGTCCTTGTACTAACAGAACAACCAAGTGGAGTAGAAATCTAAAAGCTTAACCAGCATCTGCACTCCACCCTCCACCATTCTGTAACCTGCACCCACTTCCTGTAACCTTACCTGAAATTACCCCCCACCCCCCCAAAACCACATCCTAGATCAGTACCATCTTGCCAATTAATTCTTCTAGAGCCCCACCATGAACTTTGGGCACCAGAATTTAAGTTTAACAGAACATTACAACTCAACTAGCATTGTTTACCCCCAGCCCCTTCATTACTTCTATGCAAATACTTCCTCCAACTTTGCACCTTACTCCACCAACAGTTCACCATATCTTACAGCTTGCCACCAAATCCTCAAATTAACTAACTCCTCCTCCCCAATCTAGGCAAACCTCTTAAGTGCCACCAAGTAAGGGATAGTTGCAAGGATTTGTGGAGGGTATGGGTTACACAGAGATATGAGAGCGTAAGCGACGGGGCAACAAAAGGTTGGAAATATAAAGAGTTAAATGTTGAGCACAAACAGCAACTACGCCTCGGTCCCAAACAAAGAGTTGAATGTTGAGCACAACATACTAAAATCATAATTATTCCGAATCTTAGGTACGTGTGAAAATCTCACTAGTTTAATCTTGTTCAATTGTCACGAGAAAATCTTTTTTCCTGGCACTCAAAAAGTCAAGTATCTAGCGGACTTAAAGACAGTAAGTACATCAAGCACCTTCAGTTCTCCAACTTTCCTTTTTCTTTCGGCTTCGTCTTCCTTTTCTTTTGGGGGGGGGGGGGGGATGAGCCTCAAACAAACGTACACAAGCAACTTTTCAACAATATCTAATTACCTGTAATAATTTGGGTTCTTAAGCTGTGATTCGTCCACAAGTTCAGCTGCTTCCTCCAGGATTGCCTCTATTTCTGCCATCTCCTGACCAGTCCCATTGGTCAAGATCTCTGCTCGTAAAATTGAAAGTTGGAGCAGAACAAATCTCCAGAAACACGCTCTGGTTTTTGCTGTTTCAGACAAGGTTTGCCACTGTTGTACAAATTAGAAAGAACATAAATCAGCAGTAGGCACTTCAGTGGGGAAAAGCATTGGTTTAAGCTTTCGACATTCTGTCGAATCATTGAGGTTCAACCTTTCTCCAGAATCACAACGTAGACTTACTTCACTAGTCCATCATAACAGCTTTGCAGATACATAAAACCCACTGTTCGGTGAATTTCACATAGCAAATTTTAACCAGTTTAGCCCAACTATCTAAATTTGAGCTCAGCTGATAAGAAATCGTGTTTGACAATCTGAAAATTAATATTTTAACTTTTTTCAAGTCCAAGTATCATGCATGGTGCTACAAGGTATTTCATCATATAAGTGGACACGTACTCTTATGGTATGCAAATGGAGTTTATAATGCACATATGTTAGTAAACTAATTGATGTTGAACACCACAATTTCTAGCAATACCTATAGGCCAATCATGCATTAATAACAGATGCAGCTAACCTGAACAAGCATTGGCTCATCAAGAACATCTAAGAGACCATCAATATTATGGTCAGGCCCTAGTGCTTCTGCCTTAATGGTTTGCCATTTCTTGATAAGGGTCTCAGCTTCTTCTATAGGCATTGGCGTCTTGTAAGCTTCTGTTGCAGAAGGTGATAGACCAGCAGCAAAGAAAGAATTTTGGAGACCAGAAGCTTGTGGGGGCCGCGCTATCTGCATTGTGAACTTTGGAAGCAACTTCTTTATCTTCTCAATGATGCCACTTCTCTTATTGCTTGCAAGCCTATAACTAGGATCTCGAGGAAAATCAATTTTCCAGGAATGGGAACTTGTCATCCTTGGCGTGTTTAGCAGCCAACCAGATCCATTTTTTGTTCTCCACAACTGCATGTTCATTAGCTTGAAGGAAACAAAGATGACGCATCCAACTGACATAACAAAAATTATCTTCTCAACTATGCTATTCAGGCCCAACCAAATTTCCCAAACCTTACGTCCAGCACCCAACCTTCGTTTTAACTGAACAGATGGCATCCCAGCAGCATTACCCACATTGACCTTGTCCACGGTCAATTGAGCTTGTAAATTAGTTGGAGCTAACTGCTTTACAGCTGACCCAAGATGTCGTGAAGTATCACCATACGAAAGTGGTTCATCTAAAGCTCTTTGGTCCCGTGGAATAGCAGATGCAAGTGGCCTATGACTAATATGAGATGCGGTCTGCAGACCTCTTCTGTTTCCCCTGCTCGTGAAAGGTCGTTTTTCACCACGAAAGAAGTTTACCTGTTGCAAATCTTTAGTGTGAGTTTTAGCTCTCTACAATGAGGTACTTTTTGGATCAAACATTTCTTAACATGACTCACTAATGACGGAGAACAATCCCTTGTATCCGGGAACAAACCAAGGACAGCATCCTTCAACCAGGTCTCCTGGAAATTCACAAGATGTTCTGATGAGAAACTTTTGACACCAACTCAACTCAACAAAAGACTTATCCCAGATAGAAATATCACCCTTAGATAAAAGAATGCAGATTAAGCTTTCAACAATTAGCAGAAGAAAGAACAATATAGAAAAGGAGCATATAGGTAAAATAATATACATATATATGTATATATGTGCATATAGATATAACACCCAGAGGTTCACCTAAGTTAGAAATAGATCAAATCAAGGTCAAATGGAAAATGTCATATAACACTGACTTGGTAAGTGTATATGCAAAAAAACTCAATAGGGTGCCTTCAAATTAGAACTGAACTTTTCTAAAGGAAAAGATAGAAACTAGTTTTGCTTTTATCATTATCTATGGTCAGGATATCCTAGTTTTGTTTACAAAAAGGAGGACTCTGCAAAAGAGCAATAACATGTCACAAATATAAGATGGTGTTGAGGAGTTTGTTCACGGAAAATTTGCATTTACATTTTAAAAGTGAAAAAAGTAATGACCCCAAGAAAAAATAAGTTGAAATAACTGCAGAGGGAGAAACCAGGAATCAAGCTAGAGGAACCACATATAGTTTCAGAGTCTGATTAACAGCATGTAAAACAATACATACCAGTGGTTTTGATACAGCAGAAACATCTTTCATTTCTTTGACTGATGCTAAATTACGTGAAGCTGTATCTGAGTTCAGCTCAAGCTGTCGAAGCTTTTCAGTAGCTGCAGTCTCATGTCCCTGTATTAACAGAATTCACTTTCTCCATAAACACTCAAGGCAGAGGAAATACATAGACAGTGAAAAAGGAAATTACAGATTTACCTGCCCAAGAAGGAACAACAAGAAGGCTTCCTCAAATTTCAAATCAACTCCTTCTGAAGCAATCAAACACTCACAAATTATTTTGGATTTGTTAATCTGCAATAAACAATTGAATTTTTTGTCAACATGTTACTGCATTCAGTGTCCTGACATTCTCAGGTAAAACATCTAGCAAGATATTGGAATAGTCTTCCACACATGCACACACAGAGTTGATGCAATTCAACCTTATAGTTTAACAGAGTAAAAATATTTTATTGTCTTCAACTTCAGCAAGTGAAAATCAAAGTACAAAAAACAGACCAACATCGTAATTACCAGATCAATCTGCTTGCTGGAAAATCCTAGGGCAATATGAGCTAATAAAACCATGTAGAAACAGTTGAAATCAATTACAACTCTTTGGTTTTGTGACTCAATGGACTTTTTGTTCTTCCTTGTGAGAGCCAAATTATCCCATTGAAGGAGTTCAACAATCTCCGAAGCCATAAGCTTGTAGAGAGCTTGATTCAAGAAGCATTGCCAATCCTGAACTTGGCAGGAAGCTTCTACATCAAGGCCCTGTCTGAGCAATTCACGTAATGCTGCAATGGCCCCTATCCTCCGTTCAGCATTTTCAGGTGTACGAGGCATGCCTAATAACTCCAATGTGCAGGCAGGGGCAAGCTCTTCCAAAGATTCTTCTATCTAAGAGAGGGTTAAACATAATCCCAATGAGAAATAAGAAACAGCACATCACAAAAGTATTTTCACTAAATGTTGCAGAGACTGAAACCACCAAACAACTCCAACTATAGTCATAACATCATAGCTACATGTTTTTACAGAGAAGAAACTTCTATATCTAAACTCATGCTAGATCTTTAGTCTATTGCACTTGCTTTTAGAATAATGATGAATGTACTGGTGATGAGATGGATGTAGTAAAATTTATACATGCTCACATAGCATAACCTTAAATATCTAACACTAGGTTCCCATCTTGTCACATAACTTAGCCTTCGCAAAATAAACTCTGGATATAAGACAGCAGAACTAAAACAAAACTAACCTGAGATAACAATGTCATCTTCCCAAGAGAAACTTTGCTCCTTAAAAGACATTGAGCACGAGCAAGAGCTTCAAATCCTTGTGAAATTTTGTTCTTCTCAAATCCAACTTTTGCAATTGCACACTTCAAGAAAGCACATAGATAAGAAACTCAAGCATAACATAATCCCTAGTAAAAGACAGCATAGAGTAATGACATTTTCTCTCTTTGCCTAACCTCAGCAAGTGCCATGGACAAAAGAATATCATGAACATAAGGCTTAGAGTCTGGATGTTGAAGAGCTTTTTGTCCAATATTTAGCACAAGCTTCTCTTCCCCAACCTGAATGAATATTGTTAACATTGTAAATAATCATTTTTGCACAAACTTGCAAAGAAAGTAATCCGCTTGCTCAATCTAAGAAATTATTACAATTCTAATAGAGCAAGTATGGATATAGTGCATATACTGAAATAAAGATAAACATAAAAGAAAAGAGAAAGTCACAGGTCCATGGATAAAGTCCATAGATACAAACTTAACTTGGCTGGTAAATTCATCTGCCCTTAGTTATATGTTTTGTGATACTGTTTATTTTATTTACTTGGCAATTTTTTCCAGAAAAGGAAATAGTATATTTTATCTTACCTCTTGAAGAAGACAAAGAGCGCTAGATAACCAAGCCCATGGTATTCTAAGAGAAGACCTTGGCGGAACCTTTTCTTTAATATTTCCGGCATATTCTGGCTCAAACAAAAGCTTATCCCTCACATCCATTAAAAGATTCTGAAAACATGTAGCCAAGTATGAGAATACAGATAAGCTCTATAAGAAAGTTGAATATCTCGAGTTGCAGCTACCACCTGGCGAGAAACAACAACATCCATGGTATACCCATCTTCGATCTCAGCATTCTTGAGATGCATTACCGACTTGACAATTTCATCCTTCTCAGCTCGGTCTGAGACACCGAGGATCTGCAAGTTTATACAAAGTTGTGGATCATTTCCTGGAAATAGAAAGGTCCCTCCTCCCCTTACCTCAGCTTTAGTACCACTTTCTTGGACACCAAATCAACTTTGCTAGACTTAGTAAACAAGATATTGCCACTTGAAAGAACTGATCAAGTAAAGAGAGGCACATTAAAAGGAAATAAAAAAGAAAAGAGGTTATTTTATTCACAATATAGCACCAAGAAGGAGCAAATAACTACAAAAAGGACCCATGCTCCTCTCACTAACATAAAGAGTCCATAGGTACAGTGTATCCATATTATTTACATTGTTCATTCTATACTTTGTTTAAAATTAAATTATTTCTAAATATAGAAAGGTGCCCCAATGGGACAAAGGGAGTACTATTTTAATTCTTTTTTTATTAGGGCATTACTATTTATAACTGATAATTAGAGTTCAGAATGGATGCTTGAGGTCACCATATTAGTGATACAAGGACAACTAAAGTTGTTCGAATTTATTACTAAGGAATGTGGAACACAGATATTGTGTGGCGCAGGCTAAAGGCATGGCTCGAAACAATAACAACAACTATGTCTCAATTCCAAACTAGTTACGGTTAGGTATTAATGTTCTACATACATTCCGCTCTATTTGGTCATGTTTCGTTCTGATGTCCAATAACTTGTCTTTTAAGACAAATAAGGGGTTCTCTTAAGCTAGAGATTCTCAAAATATCATACTTATTTCGACAATAATATCAAATCTCTAACCAAACTAAAGAGACTCATGCACCTTGCCTAATGTATGTATTTGTATCAACAACGACTAAACCTTAGCTCCAATTAGTTGGTATCGCTTATGTAGATCCTTACTTACATAGTATTTTGTGCTACATTAAATCCGCATAAATTTTGAGAAATTGAAGGTGTTTCGAGACAACTTCTCCGTGTGGTTTCAAGTCTATCTCCTCGCATTTCAACACTATCGATCATCATAGTGGCAAACCTATAGACGGGTGCATTTGGGGGTCTACCTCGTCCTACAGTAACACCATTAATCATCATAGTGAAGAACTTACGGACCAGCGGCATTTGGACCTAGATATCTAAATTTCCGACATTTAGACATTGCAATCACATCTAGTCTCACTCCAATTTCATTCTTCTTATAGGAGCTAAACTTGCAAAGGCATGTGCTCGAAACAAGTTGCAAATATTAAACTATTTATCATATATAATTAAGATTAACATATTTGTTGGAGAAAATCAACAAACCCACCTCCTTTTGCCACTAACAATAATAATTGCAGGACTCCATCCTTTTTACCATTAACACAAGTGCATATGAAGCATGCAGCATTGTGTTTCTCTGCAGATTTAGCTGGACTCCTCAAGGATTTCATTGCTCGACAGTACCGAAACTCAAGAATTTCTTACACATAATTGGTCAGCTGTTCTATGAGGAACTATTCCAAAATTTTAAGCATTACTTGTACGGTCGATTTAAATTTTAACCATGGGGAAGTTATTTAATTCAGTGAGACATGATTTTCTCAGCCAATTATTATGCAACATTTGTTAGTTTCTGTTTTATCCACTGGCCCTAAACGCTTGTGATTGTATAATATATTGTAAGAAACTCTAACATTGGTCAAGATTCCTCAGTATATAAGAATAGTTTTCCAGGAAATGGAAGCTAAAAGTCAAAAGATGAAGAACCGAATAAGTTATCCCATCTTTTCCAGGAAATGTTATCTTATTATCTTGATGCTATTACTGCTGCTTTTTCATCTCTCTTTTGAGTCGGGGTCTATCGGAAACAACCTCTCTACCCGTCGCAGGATAGGGGTAAGGTTTGAGTACACTCTACCCTCCCCAGACCCCACCTGGTGGGATTATACTGGGTATATTGTTGTTGACGAATTCCCATGAACCAAAAAAAATAGTTAATATCTTGTTTTCTGCTCCATTCATTAAGCATCCATTTTGTAGTTGGTATAAGCATGACGAGTATAGCTTCCATTTGTTTCTAACTCATGCCAATTGCTCCTAAAAAGCTCTTGAATTCAGATATGAACGGAGCACATTAATTTATCACAATATTAGCTAAGAGCACACATCATATTGGTGCAGGGTGAATGAAATGAAGGCTCGTATCCGGAGTCTTGTGTGATAAGAAGGTTCCACCAAAACTCAAAGGTAAGTTCTACAGAGTGGTGGTTAGACCAACTATGTTGTATGGGGTGGACTGTTGACCAGTCAAGAACTCTCACGTTCAGGAAATGAAAGTAGCAGAAATGAGGATGTTGCGGTGGATGTGTGGACATACTAGGAGAGGTAGGATTTGAAATGAAGATATCCGGGATAAGGTGAGAGTGGCCTCGATGGTTCGGACATGCGAAGAGTAGATGTGTGGATGCCCCAGTGCGGAGGTGTGAGAGGTTGGCTATGGATGGCTTCAGGAGAGGTAGAGGTAGACCAAAGATGTATTGGGGAGAAGTGATTAGAAATGACATGGCGCAGTTACAGCTTACCGAGGACAGTCTTAGATAAGAGGTTGTGGAGGACACAGATTAGGCTAGAAGGTTAGTAGGTAATAGAGTATTGTCTCTTCTTTCCTTACTAGTAGTCGTAGTATTTCTCTTGTAGTTTCTTATCTCTGTTACTATCTATTATCTTTTGTTATTTGCTTAGCGTACTGTCTTGTTGTAGTGACTATTCCTTTTTTCTTTTTGACCTGCTTTGTTTTTTACTTTATCTTTGATGCAATATTAGATTTGCAGCATAGATGTCCTGATTTTCAGTCTTGAGGTCAAGACTGTTCTTCTGTAGGGGATATTGATGCAATATTAGAAGGTTATTAGTTCAATATTAATACAATATTAGTTGTAGATTAGCTGAGTTGGCAATTCAGTTAATAGAAGGTTAGTTCCAGAAGTTAGTTAGATTTCAAATGTTAGTTGAGTTCCAAAAGTTAGTTACAACTGTTAGGAGGCAGTTAGTGAGTGAATGGATTCAATCCATATATACTTTGTAATCTGTAGAAGTTACTCATTCATGAAATTACAATCTTCTCTTTACTTTCCTCAATCTTCTTTCTATCTTTCTCAATATTTCTCTTAGCTAAATATCTCGGTTGAAATTCCTGTTTTAACTTACAGTTCTTCAAATTCTCTACTTCTAGATCTGTTATTTTACTTTGATTGCACTGTGTGCATCAATTGGTATCAGAGCTGTCAATTCTCGGCAGTGAATTATGACTCGTAGCACTGAAATTGTTACTCGAAGCAAAAGTCAAGATAATCCACCAGAAGAAATGGAAGATAAGATGTTACAGATCCAAAACCAGTTACAACAAGTGATAGAAGGGCTGGCTAGTATGAACACTCGCAGCTTGCAAACTGATAGAGATCTGATTGAATTGAGGGCCACCATTAATCAGATGAATGTTAAAGGAAGGGAACAAGAAATGGGAAGAGCTGAATCTTCTTCAGCTGACAGAAATGGCCCAATGGAGGTTCAAACTGAAGTGCAACCCAAAGAAAATCATAATGGTCACAATGGTAATTTCTTTACTAGATACTCTAGACTAGAGTTTCCTAAGTTTTCTGGTCATGATTTGAGAACCTGGTTGTATAAAGTAGATCAATTCTTTGCTATGGATGAGGTTCCATTTGATCAAAGAGTTAAGGTCACTTCTATTCATTTAGAAGGAGAGGCTATTGCTAGGCATAGATCATATATAAGGTCTAGAAATTCTGTTTTAGAACCTACTTGGACTGAGTATGTTTTAGCTTTGAATGAGAGATTTTGGGAGGAATTTGAGGATCATATGGAATCAATGAAGAACTTGACTCAGACTGGTAGTGTAAAGGAGTACCAAGCTGAGTTTGATAGATTGTTAACTATGGTGAATCTGTCACCTGAAAACACAATTAGTTGCTTCTTGGGAGGTCTTAAGCCTGAATTGAACAAGGCTGTTAAGATTCAAACACCAAGGACTCTAATGCAGGCTTATAAGATTGCTAGGCTGCAGGAAGAAGTATATTTTTTGATAAGGTAAAGTTTAGGTTGCAGGAAGAAGTTTTTGAAGCTCAAGCCAAGACTTGGGGTTTTTAACCTGTAGCCAAACATTCACAAGGCCCTATATTACCCACTCCCAATCAATTCAGACACCAAAATTTCCAAAAATCACCTGTCCCATACCCAACCTTCAAAAAACCAGTTGATTCACAACAAACAAGGCCTAGTAGAATTCCTGGAAAAAGGTTAACTGCTGCAAAAATGGATGAAAAAGGGCTAAGGGTCTTTGTTTTATTTGTGATGAAAAATATGTACCAGGCCACAAGTGCAGTTTCAATAGACAGATTTATATGGTAGAAGTAGTGGAGGGGGATACTGTTCTTGGTGAAGCATTCGAGGAATCAGCCCAAGATGTCACTGAAGAAGGAGATGAATTCATGACCATATCATTACAAGCTTTCACTGGAGTGACAGGATATCAAACCATAAGGGTAACAGGTTATCATGAAAAGAGACCTTTGCAAGTCCTTATTGACACGGGGAGCGCACATAACTTCATTGACCAAGAAATGGCCAAGAAGTTAAGGTTGTCAAGAAAGCACCATCATGGCACAATCAGTGAGTGTTGCTGATGGAAGGAAGGTGCAAACAGCTTCAATTTGCATAAATATTCAGTGGCTTCTGCAAGGTACCACATTCAGTTCTGATTTCTTATTACTACCATTGGGTAATGTAGACATTGTTTTGGGTGTGCAATGGCTAAACACTCTGGGTAGAATATTGTTTGACTTCAAGAATAGAACTGTTGAGTTCATGTATCAAGGGAAGAAACATGTCTTGAGGGGAGCAACTAGTTAATTAAAGTCAACTAAGGCCAAAACAGTGAATAGAATTGAAGGTGGAGATACTCAGTTTTTTATGTTGACTTTGACATCTGGTGAAGAAGAGGGAATTCATTGTCATAATATTCATGCTGCTCAGAGTGATTCAATTGCTCCTGAATTGTCTGGGTTGATTGATCAGTATGCTAGTATTTTTGTCTTACCTACTACCCTTACACCCCATAGAGGTTCTTTTGATCATAGAATACCATTGGTTGAAGCTGCAAATCCAGTAAATAAGAGGCCTTATATATACCCTGGGGTTAAAAAGGACATCATAGAGAAGCTGGTGCAAGAGATGCTTGACCAGGGGGTTATACAGCATAGAACAAGTCCTTATGCGTCTCCAGTTGTATTGGTTGGTAAGAAGGATGGTAGTTGGAGACTGTGTGTTGATTACAGAGAATTGAACCAACTGACCATAAAGGACAAGTTTCCTATACCTATTATAGAGGACTTGTTGGATGAATTGGGTGGTGCAGTGGTGTTATCTAAGATTGATCTTAGAGCTGTTTATCATCAGTTGAGGATGTCTGAAAATGATACCCATAAAACAGCTTTTAAAACACATGAAGGGCATTATGAATTTTTGGTTATGCCATTTGGCTTAACCAATGCCCCATCTTCTTTCCAAAACCTCATGAATTCAGTTTTCAGACCATTATTAAGGAAGACAGTACTAGTCTTCTTTGATGACATATTGATATATAGCAACTGCATGACTGATCATATTGAGCATGTGAAAGCTGTTTTTGAACTGATGCAGAGGTTCCAATTGTATGTTAAGATGTCAAAGTGTGTATTTGGAGTGCCTAAGGTGGAGTATTTGGGTCATTTTATCAGTAAGGAAGGAGTATCTACTGATCCCAAGAAGATTATAGCAGTTGAGCAATGGCCTATTCCCAGTAATATTAAGCAGTTGAGAGGTTTTCTGGGCCTTGCTGGTTATTATAGGAGATTTATACAAGGTTATGGTGCTATATGCAGGCCATTACATGACCTACTCAAGAAGAATGGATACACATGGAATTCTAATGCAACTGCAGCATTTGAAAAGTTGAAGCAAGCCTTGATTTCTGCTCCTGTATTAGCAATGCCAGATTTTTCCAAGCCATTCTTAGTAGAAACTGATGCTAGTGGTAAAGGTATAGGAGTTGTTTTAATGCAGCAGGGACATCCTATAGCCTATATTAGCAAATCTCTAGCACCTAGACATCAAGCAATGTCTGTTTATGATAGGGAATTGTTAGCTCTCATTTTTGCTGTTACTAAGTGGTCACACTACTTGTTGGGTAAACCATTTGTTGTTAAGACTGGTCAGAAAACCTTGAAGCACCTACTATAGCAACATATCCCCACAGACTTTCAAATAGCCGGTGTCTCCAAACTTATGGCCTTTGATTTTACTATTGAGTACAAGAAGGGAGCAGAAAATAAAGCTGCAGATGCATTATCCAGGAAACCTGAGCCTGAACTATTGGCTATTTCTTTATTAGCACCACATGATTCCTTATATGATCAAATTAAGGAAACTTGGACTTCTGATGCAGTTTTGCAGAACTAGATTGCTAAATTGCAGACTCAACCCTTTAAGTCATTTACTTGGTGTAATGATCAATTAAGGTGGAAAAGTAGGCTGGTGGTTGGTGATAATCCACTTGTGAGGACTACTATCATTGATTTATGGCATTTTACAACTCAAGGTGGTCATTCTGGTATGGATTCTACTTTGAAAAGACTACAGTCACTTTTCTATTGGAAATTAATGGTTGCAGATATCAGACAATTCATCAATAAGTGTGATGTCTGTCAAAGACACAAATATGATGCTTTTGCATACCCTGGGTTGTTACAACCCCTTTCTATTCCTAATGGTGTTTGGATAGATATTTGCTTAGACTTTATTGAAGGATTACCAAAGTCTAATGGTAAGGATGTCATTTTGGTTGTGGTGGACAGACTAAGTACGGTCATTTCATGAGTTTGCATCATCCTTATACTGCTCAAACAGTAGCTCAGTCCTTTCTTGATAATGTTTTCAAGTTGCATGGTTGGCCTGCTACCATTTCAAGTGACAGAGATCCTGTTTTTCTCAGTAACTTTTGGCAAGAGTTGTTTACATTGCAAGGGGTTCAACTTCAAATATCTATAACTTTATCACCCACAAACAGATGGTCAAATTGAGGTTTTGAATAGAACCTTACAGACTTATCTCAGGTGCTTTTGTTCTAATAACCCTCATGATTGGTCTAAGTTATTACCACTAGCTGAATGGTGGTATAATACTACTTATCACACTGCAATCAAATGCAGTCCCTATGAGGTTCTATATGGTCAAAAACCACCTCTTCACCTTCCTTATCTAGCTGGTGAATCCTCATCTGAAATGGTTGACAGATCATTGGTTGCTAGAGAATCAATCATACAGCTTCTGAAGTTTCATATTCAAAGGGCACAACAAAGGATGAAAGACTTAGCTGATAAACATAGGTCTGATAGAAGTTTTAAAGTAGGTGACTGGGTGTATCTCAAACTACAGCCCTATACACAGATTTCTGTTGCTAATAGGCCATTCAGTAAGCTTGATGCTAAGTATTTTGGCCCTTACCCCATTGATGCAAATATTGATCTTGTTGCTTATAGACTTCTACTTCCCGCTGATGTTTTAATTCACAACACCTTTTATGTGTCTCAGTTAAAGAAGTGTCATGAAGTTCCTAATGTGATCAATCATCCTCCTGTTTTTCACCTCTCTAGTCCTTACTGTCCTCTACCTGAGATGGTCTTAGAAAGAAGGCTTGTCAAAAGGGGCAACAAGGCAGTTACTCAGGTGTTGGTGAAATGGACTGACATTGATGCAACTCAAGCTACTTGGGAATATCTTTCAGATTTGCAGCATAGATTTCCTGATTTTCAGTCTTGAGGTCAAGACTGTTCTTCTGTAGGGGATATTGATGCAATATTAGATTTGCAGCATAGATTTCTTGATTTTCAGTCTTGAGGTCAAGACTGTTCTTCTGTAGGGGGTATTGATGCAATATTAGAAAGTTATTAGTTCAATATTAGTTGAAGATTAGCTGAGTTGGCAATTCAGTTAGTAGAAGGTTAGTTCCAGAAGTTAGTTACATTTCAAATGTTAGTTGAGTTCCAAAAGTTAGTTACAACTGTTAGAAAGCAGTTAGTGAGTGAATGGATTCAATCCATATATACTTTGTAATCTGTAGAAGTTACTCATTCATGAAATTACAATCTTCTCTTTACTTTTCTCAATCTTCTTCCTATCTTTCTCAATATTTCTCTTAGCTAAATATCTCGGTTGAAATCCCTGAGTTAGCTTACAGTTCTTCAAGTTCTCTACTTCTAGATCTGTTATTTTACTTTGATTGCACTGTGTGCATCAATCTTGAGCCGAGGGTCTATCGAAAACAATCTCTCTAACCCCAAAGTAGAGGTAAAGTTTGCATACACTCTACACTCCCTGGACCCCACTGATTATATTGGGTATGTTGTTGTAATATTAGCTAAGAGCATATTTCTACCAATAAAGTGCTACAAAAATCTCATCACTAGCTCTTTTCCACAAAAAATACAGAAATCGTACTTGCATAGCTTTCTTCTATTATTTTCAAAACAAATGAAGCACAAAATCAAAGTCATTTTTCTATACATAATGCAACTAAAGACAGCACCTGGTAACAAGTGACTGGGATTTTAATTGAAAGAATCGTTGGAGCCTGAGCATTAGCATTACTCCTGTCTACCGTGCCGCTTTCGACAACGCGAGTATCAGTAGCATACAATCTCCATCGACGACTAACTCTCTTCCTGGAGCAGTATCGGCCAATCGTAACCCTAGCTCTGAATTTCCCCCATTTCTTATCGCATATTGGAACATCTAAAGCAGCATTGTAGAAATACAGTTTGTCTATGTCATTCTCAATGCAACAAAAGTAAAGTGCACTTGGCACTTGATGAAATACTGCCGTCATATACACTACTAATATATTGTTCCGTTCGCAGAAGCTTTAGTGGCATTACTCACAAATCGCAAAAATTAACATTGTGAAAATAACTGACTTATCGTTTCAAAATTAAAGCATATGATTCCCAAATGAAAAAATGTGGGGCTGCTAAAACTTCAATTTGTATATTGTAGCTCTGGAAAACTACAGTGATTGTTTACTTTGCTAAACAGTTGAGCTTGATTGGGATGCAATAGATTGGGTTATATTATATACCTTGCAGTATTTGAAATGAAGGAATCGTTAGGATTACCGTTGCTTTAATGCTTTTTTTTTGTGTGTGATTAACGTGTGAAGAATTTGCGTATCAAGAAGGAAAAAGAATAAAAAATTGAAGGAAAAATCCTGAACTGGTGTTTATCTGATTCCTAGTTTGGAACTATCTTTAAAAAGATTGGCCCGATGGGCTAAAAGAAAAAAACTAGGCAAGAAATGGCAAGTACTCCTCCTCATGGTTACTTGTCAAGTCACTTAAAAATTAATAAATAAAATATATATTTTATCATAATATTAATATTAATTGGTGTATTGAAAAATAATTTAGAATGAGTAATTAATATTAAAAATAAAATAAAAAAATTATTTTTTTCTTCTTATGTTAAAATAAATAAGTAAAAATAAAAATTTATTTGTTGTATAGTTGATTTAGTCCCTTATCGTTTGATTTACGCGCTGCTATGTGTATTTTGTTTGTCTTATTTATTTGCATTAGTTATTGTTTCTTTTTGCTTCCTTTTCTTTTTCAGAATTCGCTATCATGACTTACCCACTTTGTTTATCTTACTTTATTTGGGTTTGTGCTTTGTCTTGAGCCGAATGTATCTTGGAAACAACATATATACCTACCAAGGTAGAGGTAAGGTCTACACTCTACCTAAGGGTGGGCAAAAAATTCGGAGAACCGAAAAAACTGAACCGAACCGAAATTCGGTTTTTTCTCGGTTTTTCTAAAAAAAAACCTATTTTTTGAAAAATCGAACCGAATCAGGATTTAGTGATTCGGTTCGTTTTTTAATTTTGGATACGAATCGAACCGAATTAAATATATATATATTTTTTATTTTATATTTTAGGCTACAACTATCTCTTGAATCATAGCTATTGAAGCTAATCTATGAAGCTTTTATGGAAGTCACATGCGGCATGAACTTGATTAACATATCACGGAAGCATTGACATAAAATGTAGGGAGAAAAAATAGTTATAAATTGATAAAACTTTAAATGGTCATAACTCTGCGCTCGGATGTCCGTTTTACCCATTTTTTGCGTATTTTTTCGAGACGGGGTCGGTCAAACTGCCAAAAGGCGGTTTGGTACATCCAATTTTTAGAAAAACGTATGTTTTCCCAATCAATTTGTGTTTCCCCAAATCGATTTGTAATTTTTTTTTTCTTTAGTAAACATCTCACGATACACAATAGATTTCAACGCCGGAATTTCATGATAGTGTATGTGTGAATGTAAATTTCAGTTTTGGAAATTCAATTTTTTAAAAAAAATTAAAAAAATTCCCGACCCTACCCACTAGAAAAAACCGATATAATCCGATACGTTCGGCATATAAACCGAACATATCGGTTTTTTAAAAAAAAAATTGTATTCGCTTTTTTTAAAAAAACCAATTTTTATTCTGTTCATATTTTTCGAATACAAAATCGAACCGAACTGATATACGCCCACACCTAACTCTACCCTACCCTCTCCAGACCCACATTGTGTATGTTGTTATGTGGTTGACAAGTAAAAATAAATTGAGGAAGTAGCCATTTCGAACCAAACGAGAAAACAAAATTTGAAAATAAAATAATACTAATTAAAACACTAAAATTCTTGCAAAGTAGGGTATATTTTGAACTTTTACATTTAAAACTTCAGCATAATGTGTTCGCATTAAAAGGTTATTGAAATTTATATAGTGTAGCTCAAAGTTAAAAAAAACTAGCAAAAACTAATAAATTGAATTTTTTCCTTCTCAAACTCCAGCATTTTCTTTGGCATCCCACTTGCACTATTTTGAACTCAAAGCTTCATTTATGTATTATAATATTGTCATTTTAGTTTTACAACAAAAAATCAAATTTTATTTTCACCGTAGAATTTCTCATTTACAATAACATATTCAGTGTAGTCCCACATTGTGGAGGTTCAGAAGGGTAAGATATACGCATACCTTACATCTATCATGGTGATAGAAATACTGTTTAGACTTTCTTAGTTACATTTTAAATAATGGCTAAATATTGATAAGAGGTCTAAAATTGATCATTCAGTTATTTCCGCAAACAAAATAATCCGCGCGTCATAATTTTCACAAAATGAATCATACTTTTTAAATTTTATATATCAATACTTCATTGAATAACTTAAAAGCTAGTCAAACTAGTAATCTAAGTACTTATTTGACTTTATTTATTGATAAATATAAAATATTTTTAGATCAAATACTCTTAAACTAAAATAATTTAAAACAAGTCAAAAGTGTCAACCCAAAGTCCAAACTCATGACCTTTTTAGCTTAAAAATTATTTGGGTTAGACCACATAATAATATACCTCAGGACAAGAATTAAATTTGCATTCAACTATTTGAAAGGTTTATTCTTTATTTTGTCTTGCATTATGTTATCGAGCAATAAAATTGCCAATATTATTTTAGAGTCCAAACGTATTTCTTTCCACTAATAATCATCCAACGTATACAACATTTTCATTTAACATGTTGTCTCTAAATACTTTATCTCTTTTAATTTATGTATATCACTTT
Organism: Anisodus acutangulus; assembly: GCA_029783415.1. NCBI lineage: Eukaryota > Viridiplantae > Streptophyta > Magnoliopsida > Solanales > Solanaceae > Anisodus > Anisodus acutangulus. The sequence goes on along the minus strand of CM056497.1, from coordinate 15,188,839 downwards.
ATTTTTTGTTTAAAAAATAAAATTAGTAATTTATATACAGTAATTATTGCCAATTATTTCGTTTTAAAGTCTCACATGATACATTTAGTATTATAAAAATTTAAAGAATGTTCAACTACATTCGATACATTTTCTATTTAGGATCTTATTTTCTTAAATGATGTGTCAAATTAAATTAAAACACATAATAAAAATAAAATGCAATAGAGGGAGTTCCCCTCCTTTCCTGCTGCTCGTATTCCTATTAAACTACTATGGCTCGAGGTGGGAAGAAGGCAACAGCAAATGGAGAACCCAATCCAGATATGGAAGAGAAAAAAGGTTAAAAAAATTAGCCATTTCGAAGCAAATGCTTTCAGAGAATCCTTCAAGGATTAATAATTCTCTGAGTTCATCTAAAACTGTGATGAAACACCATTTTTTCTTCTCTTTTCCTGGTTTACTTGCCCCGATTTATGGAGGTAAGACATTGGTACCAAAAACCCTATTCTCTATCTCGACTTCCCTCAGGCAGTAATAACCTTTTTTACTTAATCAACTTTTGCTACTTACTATTCTCTAGTTCTTATTCCGTACCTATTTATGTGGTACTTTTTGCTTGCCGGGAGTTAATTTGACTAATAATTGAAGTTAAATTGGATTGGATCAATTTAATATTTTAAAACTAAAATTTAGATATTCTAAAATAAAAAGTAAAAGTTTTTACTTACTTAATCAACTTATGCTACTTGCTATTCTTTAGTACTCGCTCCGTCCTAATATATGTGGTACTTTTTACTTGCTGAGAGCCAATTTGACTAATTTTTGAAGCTAAATTTGATTAGATCAACTTGATATTTTAAAACTAGAATTTAGATATTCAAAAATTGTATGAGAGTCAATTTGACTAATATTTGAAGCTAAATTGGATAGATCAACTTGATATTTTAAAATTTAGATATTCTAAAATTGTACGAGAAGTACTATAGGTTGCAATGTTTCTCATAGTAATATGATAGAAAACGAACATTATAAGTTATTCGTCAAAGTTTACATAGTTTGAATCTCAAAGAAACGTAAACTGATATATAAATTGGGAAAGAGGGACTATTTTCCTAGCACATGACAACTTAATGGCTAGAAATTCGCAAATGAGGAAATAAAAGGTAGTATTTTAATTTACTCTAATAAACTTGCCTACTTGTTATGGATTGATTGCTCAGAAATTAGTAGTAATTTTGGGAATCGAGTGGGAGTTAATTTTTCCTTTAGACATATCTCCCTTATTGTCGTAGTCCGGCTTGCTACTAGATTCTTGCTTGTGTTGTAGTATTGGTTTGCTTGTCTTAGGTATCTTTGACTAGTTTTTATTTGCTATAGTGGCGTTGGTAAACGATGGTAGACGAGGGTCATGTTCTCGGTCGGGGACGGGGGCGAGGGTTGGGGGTAAATGGGGTAAGGGAGATGCTAGGTTGAGAATAGGGTCTTGAAACATTGAGACTTTGACGGAAAAGTCCATAGAGCTAGTTAAGATTCTTAAGAAGAGGAGAATTAATATAGCATGTGTCCAGGAGACCAAATGGGTAGGACCTAAGGCTAAGGATGTGGACGGGTATAAGTTATGGTTCTCGGGTAGGTCGAGGTATAGGAATGGTGTAGACATTTTGGTAGACAATGATATAAGGGATCAAGTGGTAGAGGTTAGAATGGTCAATGACAGGATAATGGCGATTAAGTTGGTAGTTGGAGGGTTTACTATGAACATTATTAGTGCTTACGTGCCGCAGGCGGGCTTGGACGAGGAGGAGAAGAGACGCTTTTGGGAGGATTTGGACGAGGTGGTGGGTGGCTGAGAAGTTATTTGTAGGAGGGGATTTCAACAGACATATCGGGTCACTTCCGGGGGTTATGACGACGTGCATGGAGGCTTTGGCCTCGGGGACAGGAACGGGGGAGACATCACACTTTTGGAGTTCACTAAATCTTGTGGGATGGTGATAGCAAATTCGATGTTCCTGAAGAAGGAAGAGCACTTGGTGACTTTCCGTAGTTCGGTGGCTAAGACTCAGTTAGACTTTTTGCTCCTTAGGAAGGCTGACAACGGTTTTTGTAAAGACTGCAAGATTATTCCGAATGAGTATCTTACAACCTGACATAAGCTTTTGATGATGGATTTGGAGATCAAGATGGAGAAGAAGAGGAGGGTTGTGGATGACAGGCTAAGAATCAAATGGGGGAGTTTGACAATGGCTAGTGCAAAGGAGATAGGGGAGAGGTTGATGGCCAGGGGGCTTGGGGGGAGTAGTGGGGGTGCGACCGGTATGTGGGACAGGACGGCCAGTTGTATTCGGGAGGTAGCTAGAGAAGTGTTAGGGGTCTCGCGGAGTAGCTGTGGTGGGCATCGAAGGGACTGGTGGTGGAATGCTAAAGTTCAAGAGAAGGTGGAAGCAAAGAAAGTGGCGTATGTGAAATTGGTAGAAAGCAAGGGTGAAGTGGAAAAGTAGACGAATAGGAAATTATATAAGGTGGCGAGAAAGGAGGCAAAGCTAGCGGTTACGACGGTGAAAATGACGGCTTTTGACCGCATGTATGTGGAAATAGAGAAAAAAAGCGGGGATAAGAAGTTGTACAGACTGGTCAAGGCGAGGGAGAGGAGGACCCATGACTTGGATCATGTGAGGTGCATCAAGGACGACAAAAGTACTGGTGGAGTACGCGCGTATTAGACGGAGGTGGCAATCTTACTTCCATAAATTCTTAAATGAAGAAGGAGATAGAGACATTGTGCTGGGAGATCTGGAGCAATCCGGAAGGTACCGGGATTTTGGATATTGTGGGAGTATTAAGGTTGAAGAGGTTAAGGGTGTTGTTTGTAGGATGCACAGGGGATGAGCGACCGGGCATGATGAGATCCTAGTTGAATTTTGAAAGAGCGCAGGCAGGGCTGGTTTGGAGTGGCTGACGGAGTTATTTAATGTCATTTTTAAAACGACAAGAATGCCCAAAAATGGAGGTGGAGTACAATGATTCTTTTTTGTACAAGAACAAAAGTGACATCCAGAGTTGCAACAACTATAGGGGTATCAAGCTGCTAAACCATACTATGAAAGTTTGGGAAAGGGTTGTGGAGATGAGGGTGAGAAGAGGCGTGTGTATTTCTGAGAACCAGTTTGGATTCATGCCGGGGCGCTCGACTACATAAGTCATTCATCTTATTAGGAGGTTGGTAGAGCAGTATAGGGAGAGGAAGAGAGACTTACATATGATTTTCATCGACCTCGAGAAGGCATACGACAAAGTCCCTAGGGAGGTTTTATGGAGATGTTTGGAAGTTAGAGGTGTACATGTGGCGTACACTATGACGATCAAAGATATGTATGATGGAGCCAAGACCAGGGTACGGACAGTAGGAGGAGACTCGAAACACTTTTCAATGATGATGGGGCTGCACCAGGGATCAGCTCTTAGCCCATTCTTATTTGCCTTGGTGATGGATGGACTGACGCGACAAATTCAAGGGGAGGTGCCATGGTGTATGTTATTTGTAGATGACATAGTCCTGATTGATGAGACTCGCAGCGGAGTGAACGCTAAGCAGGAGGTTTGGAGACAGACTCTGGAGTCTAAAAGGTTCAAGCTGAGTAGGACAGAGACAGAATATTTAGAGTGCAAGTTCAGTAACGGGAACGACCTTGAGACAGGCGTGGATGTGAGACTTGGTACTCAGGTCATTCCAAAGAAAGAAAGCTTCAAGTATCTCGGGTCTATTATCTAAGGGAACATAGAGATTGATGACGATGTCACACATCGTATTGGTGCAGGGTAGATGAAACGGAGGCTCGCATCTGGAGTCTTGTGCGATAAAAAGGTGCCACCAAAACTTAAAGGCAAGTTCTATTGGTAGTGGTTAGACCGACTATGTTGTATGGGCAGAGTGTTGTCCAGCCAAGACTTCGCATATCCAAAAGATGAAAGTCGCGGAGATGAGAATGCTGAGATGGATGTGTGGGCATACGAGTAGGGATATGATTAGAAATAATGATATTCGGGATAGAGTGGGAGTGGTGTCGGTGGATGATAAGATGCGAGAAACGAGGTTGAGATGGTTCGGGCATGTGCAAAGGAGGGGCACAAATTCCCAGTGCGGAGGTGTGAGAAGTTGGTTATGGACTGGTTCAGGAGGGATAGAGGTAGACCGAAGAAGTATTGGGGAGAGGTGATTAGATAGGATATGGCGCAGGTGCAACTTACTGAGGACATGACCTTAGATAGGGGGTTGTGGAGGACACATATTAGGGTAGTAGGTAGTTGAGCATAGTCCTACTTACGCTTACATACTGGTAGTTGTAGTGTTATTATGGTAGCCCTGCTTAGCCTATCATACTAGTAGGCGCAGTATTGTTTTATACCCCGTCCTTCAATTTCTGCTGATGTATGTTCGTTTGTGTACTTTGTTTATCTTATTTACCTGCGTTAGTTACTGTTTTTTTTTCAGAATGTTTTATCATGACTTATTCGCTTTTGTTACTCTCATTTTCATACTGCTTTAAATTTCTTGTACGGGTCTGACCGTTTCTCTTGCTTTGCTTGTGCGTATGCTTTGTCTTGAGCCGAGGGTCTTTCGGAAACAACCTCTTTACTTACCAAGGTAGAGGTAAGGTCTGCGTACACTCTACCCTCCTCAGACCCTACGTTGTGGGACTTCACTAGGTATGTTATTGTTTTTAGATTTTGTGTGAATGATTATCAATGTCTTTGTATGTAACTTTTTGAATTTTCTTTTGCCTATACATTTTCTAAGCTGAAGTAGTTTGTATGACTGCACTTGCTACCGTATTGCGAGGATGCATCTGGGTTTATAGAAAGTCATGGAATTCTTTTTCTTTTTAGCATTTAAATTTCTATGTGATATTTCAGTTTGAAGTCAATTATTTTCCATACTGGATCTGCAGGGTCAAATGAAGTTGTTTGGGACAATTGTATATTAAGAATGGTTATCTGAGTATGCAGTTCTCCAGAGGTGGGAAGAATGTAGTGTGCGAAGATTACTTTGATAATATGGTTGGTAGCTCTCTCTCTTCTATTCTATTATCTTAATATCAATTTAAATTGCAGGAGCATCGTTTTGCAAATACTTGTCTTACTAAGTAATCACTTTTGTTTCAATGGATAATGTAATAATAATCATCAAGGCATCATATTAGAAGGAAAAAAAATCTTTCCTTCTCATTTATCCTTTGCAGGTTGTGGAGTTATGTTGTCTATAGAAACAAAATACTGCTTCCGACGATTGGAAAGAAAGAATGCAGGAGCCATCCTCCCCAGGAATTGGAATGAATCAAGAGGAACTATTTATCTTTTACCTAACAGATATGTTTCATGACAATGAAAAATAGAACCAAGAATGGCACTTTTGTTAAGTTTGACAAAGACCATATTCCTGATATGTTTTATGGTTTCTCATATTTCTGATGTGTTTTATGATTTGGCAATGTTCATATGATAAATGGTTCTGTTCTTTGTCTGCAAAGGAGCTTGCTACTGGAGTCTTATAATGGGAGTGCGTTATAAAACTAACATGCTCAATATTTTGACTTATAGAACTTATTGGGTTTAAGTTTTTACGCTTCTGGATTTCATTTGATTCAAGCATGGATATTGTTCTTTCAAGTTTACTTCTCAAGTTATTAATTTTTTTAAATGTTGTAAGTTGAATAGCTTTGACTCGCATTGTGAGAGTGAAGGAAACTTCCAATTAAGCGCTATTATTGATACATTACACTTTCTGGCTTGGTTGTACCTTTTCATCCATTCTACAAAACCGTCATCTCCTAGGTTAATAGATTGCATACATTGATTTCATTTTACATTCCAAAAGTTTGATCAGAAAAAGTCGTTTAAATACAGTTGACTTATCCATCAAGAAGGCATATTCAGTTATTAAGTCTGTTTCCCATGACTTTTAATTTTTTTGTAATTTTGAGATGTTATAAGCATGTTGAATATCAAATGCCAATAACCATTGCAAATATTTTTTCTCTCGAGTTGAGAAAAGATTTAGATCTACGTTGTTGAATTACTCTGTTTGACAGATTAGGATTTGGTTTACTTCTATTACAGTTCAACTTATTATAAGGTTCTGATGAAAACTAAAAGGATTTAATGTAGCACTTAGCTACATTTACTTGTCCTGTTTTTTCCCTGATTTATGGCTTATTTCTCTTGCAGATTGTGTTTTCTGATGCATGGTGGATAGGGAGGAAAGACGAGAACCCTGAAGAAGCACGGCTCGAGTTTCCGAAGGAGCTTAATGTGGTTAGTTTTTTGTCGAATTGTTCCTAATTCAACTGGTTAAAGCATTAATTAATAGACTATGCTAAAGTTGCTGATTGTTGCCCAATGGTTTCAAAGAATTGCTTACCCTATTTGGACATCTTGTTTGGTTACAGCAGCAAGAGAAATTGGAGTGTGATTTCAAAGGTGGTGCAGGTGCTACATGTGTTAAAAACGAAGTATTAGCGAGGGCGGGGTCAAGCATGTGGAACAATAATCTCCTTAACATGAACAGGAGGAGAATTTATCAGAAAGTCAAAATGATTCAAAAGAAGCTATCGAATTAACTCCAAGTCGTCATTCAGCAAGGGCAGCAGGAAAAAAAAATCAAGTATATTCTTTGACTTGTGTAATATGTAGCTTGCACTGACTGTATCATATTGCGTGCAACTAACTGTATGTAATATAACCTAGCTTTTATCAGGGGAGTTGAAAGACAACTTCTTGGACTGCCCGGGATTACTGTACCTGCAGAAAGTAAAGCATAAGAAAGAGTAGGCATTTAAAATTAAATTCATTCATAATATGCGCCTTTATTGTTAGGAAATAGGAATCTGTTAAAACTCCTGGGGAGTGTGGTTAAGGAGCCTTAGTTTGGTACTCATTCAAGTACTATCCAAAGAAGTAACTGAGCGAGCACTGATTTTTTGTCGCAACTTTATATGCCTATAAGTTTTTACTTTGTATTGTTTGCATTAATTTCTTGAGGGATATTTTATCCTTTATTAACTAAGATCTAGTTGACTCTGATACCTTCCCCTGCTTAATGCATTACCAGGGTTTTTATGTTCAGTAATTCAGTTTTGCAGAACCTTCTTCTGGGGATGATTTGGGTGACAATGAAGTCGAAACTTCTGAGGAAGAAGAGAAAAGTGGTATGGATCATTCAACAAAAATTGTACCTCTGGAAACATCTCTATAAATATTTTCTTATATCCTTTAGTAGGTTTGTCCAAACTTCTTCAAAGAAGCCCTTAGAATGAGAGTCCCTCAAAGTCTTGTCTCTGTTCTCTGGGCTTCTTCTGTTGTTAATCTCCCTTCACCTGCTATCTCCCAGATCCTTTAAATAGTTTCATGGATTGAAATATTTGTGCGTGCAGGCAGTGACATTCTTTGTGATGATACTGTAGTACTATGTCAAGTTGCTGGAAAAATTACTGCCGCTGCTGAATCTACTTCCAAGTCTAAGAAATCCTCCCGTACTAGAAAAGTTCTCTTGTTCAGGCTACTATTTCCACAATGTTTAAGAAAGTGGACAAGGTATGGACTCGTAGCTCTGTCATGAGGCAACAAGTTAGTTTTAGAAATTGTTGAGCATTTCATCTGCCTAACAATAATAGTGGGGGACCATGCATTGCTTTTACGATCTCCCTTCACGGACCACCACAACTCTTCATCCCTTAAATTTTCTAAAGCTTGTATCCTAAAAAAGTAGAATCACCTGCATTCAGAAATTGTATTTGTTGATGTTATCCTGTTATCTCCAACAATGATGCTAAACTACGTGATTGTCTATAGACATGGTTATGAAGTTGTTCGATAGGCACAGTAGATTATGGTTATTGGGAGCAAAAAGTGCTGCAGTCTTGCATTACCAGCATTCCCTGTAAAAGAGGGTAGAGATGGTAAAGAGAGGTATGGAAGAATCATGGGTGGAGGTGAAGAGGAAAGATAGGAAATAGATGAAAAATTTGAAGGCCAGTTTCACAGATAGGAGCAATAGCTCAATTCATTTTCAGAGAAAAATGTGGAGCTATCATAGTGGTGTTCACTGAAAAGCTTGCCGTGGGTAAATTTCTCTAAGAACTTTTATTGAGTTGTATGCGCAAAGTGATAACTGAGGGACTATAGTTGGGGATATACCACATAATATTTCATATCATAGATGGAATCTCATGACTAGTAACTATGACTTTTGTGTTTGGGTTTTACCTTATCAACAAAAGAAAAAAAAATGTGTTTGTGTAAAATGATTCATTTGTCGACTTCTCTTCATATTTTATTGGGTCATACTCATACTTGTTCTGTTGATGCACAAATAATCATGTTTGTATTTCTCCAAAAACTTTGAAGCTCGTCACTCCGGATAGAGTTTCTCAAAGGAAAACAAGAAAATCAACAAACAAAGGGGCATCCAACACAGAAAGTGATTCGACCATGTCTGATCATGTTGGTACTTCTCAGGTAAAATTCAGACTATGTTCTGCAATTTTCCCACTTGCCATGCTCAGTCCAAATCTGGGCGACTCTATTTCTTGCATTGTCTTTGTTTTGTCTTAAGTGGCAGTTTTGACTAGCTAGCAAAGATAAAGAATGGAAGTCCAGCGGGCTCTTATAAGACTGTTGAAGATGTATTTGAAAATAATTGAATTGGTTCATAGGCTATAAATCCAGGTGAAATACATAGTAACTAACTTTCTGAATCTTTGTTTAGTTCAACAGTTGGATATCTTCTCACTACCTGAATGGTCTCTCCTTTCTGTGCTCATGATACACATCGCAAGATTATGGCTGTTATGGAACATTATTCATTGTGGTAATTAAGTATATCACTCATGACAAACAGTTTCCCACTTGAAGTTATGAGATTCCTTGAATGTGCAGCTTTGACTATAGCTTTATAAATTTATCTCTCATGTTTTCTGAAACTGATGATAAATTTGTTTAAACCAGACACTCATGAAAACTTTTTCTGCGTAAATAAAAAACAAAACAAAAAAAGGACTTGTTCCGATGTATGCATTCATTTTTCAATCCATTCATGTCATAAAAAGAATTTGTATGGCTGCTTCATGAGTGGGAATTAGGATAGCCAATTTTTCTCATGCTCCGCTGACAAGATCTATGTATCTTGGTTCATTTGATTTACCAAAAAAAAAAAAGATCTGTACTGGTTGTGCTAGTCTCTCATTTCTAAATTCAGCTAATATAATTGTTGTTCCTTGTGTTTTGACATACTCTGTAGAGTGAAGATGACATTGAAGAGTTCTCTAGTTCATCTAAGGTTTGAATTCTGAAATACTTCCCACTTCTTTTCCTTTGGTTGATTAATTTTGTATCTGTTTATTATTTAACTATTTCTGTGTTGTGTCGTAAAGTTTTGTACTCTGCAGTGAAGTCCTAGCATCTCACATTTTGGGTTATTCTTCAACTCTTAATATGTTCAGGATACAGAAGCTAGCGATGAAGATTGGGCTGCTTGAGTTATTGTATTTTATATTTTAATTGCTAGAATATGAAAACTATTCTCGATGGATCTGTAAATTACTCCCGCGGACAAATGTTGTGAATTCAATTGAAGAAGCTACTAACTTGGATATCAAGGCGGACAGGCGGACACCACGAGTGAACATCACATGGGCAGGCCACGTTGGGGCTCTAGGAAAGATAATTCCTCCTAAAAGACTCGAAGATTACATTTCAGAAGGGAGGAGTATCACGTGAAGAAGGCCAAAGTTAGTTATAGAAGAAAGTATAAAGCCATGAGTGTGTGAAATGTGATTGGCAGGCTGAAGTTGTTACTTTGTTCAGATTTCTCATCTCCTCCTCTGAATTCCAATTTCCCTTAGTCTTTTGGTGTTGAATCATTTGCTTTACAGTTCAAATTCCAGTTATCGTGTTATCAGTGATTATATAATACCAGTGTTGAGTTGAGATTTTTGTTATAACAGACCTTGCTATAGATGTCATGTATATAAAGGCAAAATGAAGTGTTATCTTTTCTTTGTTTCATTTCTACTGAAATTTCTCTCTCATGAAGTCTTTGGCTAAGAACTGGGCTCTTGAATTTCCATACTAATATGATGTTACATTGAGGTTTTAGTTCCAAAATGCAAGGTTTGTGCTTTATTTGTGAGAAACTTCTCGTACATTCGTCTATCTTATACAGCAATGTAACTAGAGTGGGTTATATAATCCTTTATATTAATTCTGCTTTGTTCAAGTTGATTGCATTGAACATGTATTGTGAGAATACACGGATAACAACTGCACCTCAATCTCAAACAAGTTGTAATCGATTATATGAATATCACTAACCATGTTTCCCCATTTAAATTCATCTTATGTTATATGTAAAGCATACACGGACACATTCTAAGACATTCAATATTCAAAAGATCCTTCGGACTATCAACTTCGTGCTACCATCCTCCTCCATTCGGGTTTCGAACTGACTACACATGGTGAAACTCATACATGCAAAGCTATTAAGAGACTTTCAACCTCATAAACTATTTCTCATTTCTGCATGCTGAAAGTCAGCACACTGGGCGAATGGAAACCGACTCTCATAGTTAAAAGCACAAAAATATTTCTGCACTGACTTAATATACGCAAAAATCATCTCATAACACGCTGCATTCTTTGTTTCCAACTAGACAAAAGTCTAAACATGTATAACAGCTGAATTACGAAACTCTAAGCTACAAATATCAACCGACTTAAGAACTCAGTAGAAGAAGCACCGATAAAATTCTAACTGTAACCAGTAAGCACTACTTTCAATCCGGGAAACGAGATCCTATCAGTACGCTAAGCTATATACAGAGAGTACAAACTTACAAACAGAAAATACAAGGATCAAGAAGCAATTAGCGTCGCCTGGACAGGAAAAACTCATAATCAGGATGTATGTTCACGAGCGTGTCACTACCAATCTTTCTCACAGCCCGGGACATGATAGATGCTGTCTGCTCTAATGTTCTTAGTCGCTCTCTGAGAACTGTTTGAAGGTCCGTATCCAAGAATTCTTCTGTGAGGTCATCAGCAGGGTGCCTTGGCTGAAACCAGCATTCACCCTATTTGTTTTGCCATTCAGACAAAAAATAATGTCATGGCCATGTGGCGTATTTACACACAGGGATAATAAAATGTCAGTTGACATGTATTAGCTCGTAACAGGTACTTCTACAGCTATACCAATACTTTATGTTGTGAACTTGATGCACTCAATGGGCACAAGACCCTTGCTTAGTTTTAAAGGAGTACAGCTCCAGCTACTTGAACTACCTCTGTAGTCCTTGCCTAACCAGATCATTCATGCAATCAACTACACCTCAATTCCAAATTAGTATTGATCGGCTAGATGGATTTGCTGCCCCCATTCTGCTCTTTTAATGCAGTATTCAAGGAATTCATCATAATTAGATTATTTGTATGCTTTGTGAAGCTCATGTACGTGGAGTTTCCCCAACCAGACCATGTCAACAGCATAAATCCATGTCCTTCATTCAAAAGTAGTTAAAATCGCACAGAAGATTTTCTTCAATAGTTGCAGTGTTGTACGGAACAATCAGACCACTAATATAGTAATAAGAGTATATGATTTAAGCTAGCAAATATTGACTCTCAGTTGACTACTTTCAGGAACTTTCCATGATTACTAGCATATTATGTTTCTTTAACAGAAGAACTTCAGGAATTGTAACACAGAATAGACTGCATCACCAAATATATATCCAAAATTAAGCATTTTGTTATAGATATATTCATTTTAAAAAATTATTCTTATCATGATATCTATAATTTTTACCATGTTATTAACTCAACAATAGTCCAATAAAATTCAGATTTATGAGACACCTTCAATTGCAAGATTAGCCCCTATGGTTCTACCTGAGCATTGTAGCTTTGGAGGCCTACGATTGGAGAAACTACACAGGCATCCATACTACGGGCTTTTGGTGTCTGATCTCTGTGAATAAAATGGCCAAGTGAATGATAAGTCAAGAAAGCAGCACGCAAATTGCCATCGGGTATCCTATAAATGGGGTACCATGAAACCGAAAACCTGCAAATACACGAAATATTCAGATCTATAAGAATCTTTCTGGAACTAGACAATTGCTTTTCACATACTTATTTCCCTCTATTTCTTTTTCTCCAAAAAGGATGTAGGTACGTATTGCGCCTCACATATTTGAAAACTATATAAAATCATACTAGCTATGCATTTCCGCTACTAACCAGGAATGAGGATGCAGGTCATGTAAGCTCACTGTATGTAGGATAGATGGATCTCCATATGATCTACAGTCGGAGGGTCCATCACCAGAGACAAGTTCCTGTATTCTGTAATAGAGATTTTTAAAAAAGATCAGCTGAGTGATATCGACGGAAAAAGCACTTCCTGGCAATGAGCGGCATATAACCTGACACAGAACTCAAGATGACAAATCAATCAAGCTAGAGTTTCCCTGCTTAGAGAGCTTGGGAAATAACAACAAAATAAATATGCTTACCTAAAATCCAACACCAGAGAACAGGGAAATAAAAGTTGGTTCCTCACCAGAAGCAAAGTAAGGATAATCATAGAGTATATATGATCATTATTGAAGACAACGACATGCTGACAGTAACTTCCCCAATGATGGGCTAATTTGCATTGCAAGAGGACATGAAAGGTTGGTCAGTATATGTTTTTTACCCCGAGGTTGCAAAATCACTAAGAAATTAAAGTCTGATTATAGAAAAAATTTATCGAAACCCTTTTCGTATCTCCCACTTGCATTTTAATTTTCCACAAGAAATTCAACACTAGGGAAACACTTAACAAAAGATAAACTAAATGCTATAATAAACAGCTCAAGTATGACATACGTTTCAATCAACGGCCGCCGCCTTTGAGGCTGCTCGGATTCAAAAAATTCAAAGAGAAGCTCCATATCATCAGACAACTTGGACTCATCTGGTAGGTGATGTAAATCACCATTACTGCACTCTGAAGATGACCTTGAGTCAGAGAGACCACCTTTTTGTAGTAAAGAGCTCGAATCCTCAACAAGAGGTTGAGGTACAAGTATTGAAAATATTGAGCGCAGTTCTACGTTACGTGAACTCTCAGATATTTTATTCATCATGGACCCCAGAGTCCTATTATCATTATGGATTGGATGAGTCCTATGGTCCTTGAAGAGCTGAATGGCTGACAAATATGGAACAAAATACGCATGAAACTCAAAACGATCCATCCCACACAGTCTTGCATTTCTGTGGTCCTCTGCTTTTACTTCTAAACCATAGCTCCCATGTTTTTCATACCACTGCCACAAGTTCTTCAAAGAGACATTGGCTATCTCATGTCTGCATAGAGGTGCATTAGTAGCTCGATTACGGGAGCAAGCCTGACAAATCTGAATACTAGCAGATGGGCATATAATTGGAGAGGCAGAATGAAGAAGTTTCTCAAACTCAGCAGCAGGATAGCCGTTACCTATCTCAAGGGCTTTAGAGACTACCTGTGCTCTATGGGCATCATTCACTGCCTGAGCAATGTTTCTCCAATCATTTTCAAGACTATGAAAGGTTTTGCTTTTAGCTTCAGGTAATGCTTTTATGTTTTCTGTATTTTGACCTGCATTTATCACTCTGACATTCACTGAGGAAGAAACAGGAGCTAGACATTTCGAAGCCAGTTGCCCCTGAGTGACATTTTTGGAGGTCCATCTTTCTGGTTCAACAAGTGTCCCTGCGGAAAAACAATTTGGTAGCTCGGAATCTTTAATCTCTTGGTGCATCCAGGATTCTGAGACAGCTTGAGGGACAGCGTCATATTCATGCTTAATTTGACCAGAAGAAGAAATTTCTTTGTCCATTTTGTCACCCTCTCCATCCGCAGCAAGAAGCACCCCTTGCTGCTCTGATCTAGGTAACAAAAAATGATTTTCAACCACTTGATCATCCACGCTGGATACAACAATTGGGACATTTTCTTTTGCTTCCGAGTTATGGGAACAAGCTTCGGGATTCGGGATTGGTTTAAAAGGAACATATTGAACATTCCTTTTCTTGCATCTAGACCTAATAGAACTTGTTCTAGTTTGAGAATCTGCCACATTTACTAATCTTTTTGCCGTAGCTATTTGGCTTGCTGAACCAATTACACCATTTGAACAGGCTCCATTAACTGGAGAACCTTTTCGACATTGACTTTCATTCTCCTGCAGTGAGCCTGGACACTTATTTCTTCTGGGGGTTTTAGGAACTTTGAGCTTTTCCTGATTTTCATGTGCTGATTCTGATAATATAATAGAATCAACAGGATTAGGAAACTTTTTCTTCAATGTATTCTTTTTCAACCTATCATCAAACTGTGAGAAAGCTAAGTTTAACTTTTCCGAGTCACAGTTGCTTACATCAGCATCATTCTTCTGAACCCTTTTCCAAATACACTGATAATTTTCCTTCCTCGCATGGCTATTCTGGTTTCCAGTACTACTTGCATAGACATTTGAGTCTTTGGGAACTCTTCTAAAGTGCTTATCCCTCTTTTCTGTTCCATAAAGATTTCCAACATGCTGCTTTGAACACTTTTTCTTCTCACTAAGCTCCTCAATTTGACCTGGTCCGTCATGCTTTGCACTGTTTAAGATGTCTCCATTAGAAGAAACCTCTGTTCTGGCAATAGGATCTAGTGATTTACATCCACGCTGACTACATCCTTTATCACTGCTTGAACCAAGAGAAATAGAACTCACGGTCATGGCATCGTTCATCAAAGAATTACAACTATTAGCAGAAGAACTAATTGATCTATGTTGTGTATTTTGTATCACAGCTTGAGTTATTGAACATCCAACTGCAGATTGCAGCTCATTTAGGTCATTACTGCACTTGATATTTTTGTTCTGCTTCCCCTTATTTCTAGGTTTCTTCCCTGAGTAATTGTCTGCGGATCTTTCTTTCTTAGAGTCAACGTAAATATCTTCTACACTATTAGCATCAGATCCATGGGAGATGGTTCCAGGAAATTCACATTCGGTGATTGGATTTTGACCAGAACAAGTGATTGATAACATGTTCCGTTCATTTAGACTACTCGAAGCACCTTTGTGGTGTAGAGAGCTGCTAGGCGATATTGATTCAAGAGTAGAGTCAATATATGTAACTCTTTGAATCTTCTGTCTACCAAATAAGAGAGAAGTTAATGGCAACAAAGAACCAACTTGAAAGCTATTTACATTTGATTGAGGTGATTTCCAACTGATCTCACGGTAGAGATATTGCTGAGGAAGAACAAGAACTCTCCATCGTCCATTGGGTTCCAGAGCCAAGAATGTCACATCTGTAGAGCTGCGATATTATTCATTTATGAGATATGAACATTGTAAAAGTTGAATGCAAAATCTGCAAGAAACTACTGCATGACACAGAGAGAGTTCCTTGAATTTTTTTCCCAAACGCTTAAAACATATTTGTATGGAACTGTATAAAGGACTCAAAAATTTTTGATACGCCAAACTCTCTTGTAGTTTCTCATTCTCATAAAGGACTCAAATGACTACTGTGAAAATATCTTGGGCCAAAGGTTGGTATCTCATGCGATATTTCAATTATTAAAAGATAAGCAAACAACATGGTGTATGAGGTCAAAGTTTATACAATTCCATATATCAATCACATTTGTGGTGAAGATACTCCATAATCCTAGAAGTACCACAATACATGTCAGAATTTCCCAGATGAATGTTGAAGTGTTAGCGTACCACTGTGATTTGCAGCAACGCATATACACAACCGTGGGAGATGAACTGAACTTATGCACCTCTAGAGATTTCCGGGACAAGGTACTGTCAACTATGTCGGGATCTTTCTGAATGTGACTACCTGATCTCCTAACGACACCATGCATTTTTCTGCAATAATCAGTGTAAAGAGAGCATACAGAGATCACCATATGTGCAACCTCAGCAGTCTTCAACTTTCGAGAAATGCAAATTGACAGATATCTAAATATACAATTCAAGATACAAGGGAAAAGCTACACTTGCTATTTTGTACGTGTACCCAAAAACCTCGATTCATAATTTACATAAAAGTTTTCCTTCTTATAAAATAAGAACTCAAATTAATATAAACTAGTGCCATTATCATATTAATCTGATGTGACATCTGAAAATAATTTATTCAAACTTTATTTACTAAAACTCCATGCTCGTCAAAGTAGGTATGTACTAGAATTAAGGTGGTTCAATAGCATTCGCATTATACCACGTGAACCAGTGGAACTTCTAAATAACCTGAACTCCATTTAGCAAGAATATGTCCAAGCAAAGCAAGAAGGAGAAGGTTCAAGCAGAAATTAAAACGTGGTCTAGTAAACTACGAGCAGTAAAGGTTGATTATTGGACGATCATGCAAACTTACACAGGGTATAAAAGGGACAAGGTAAAGAAATTTCACACGGTTTTTATAGGTCATTTAATTCTCAAAATTTACATTATGATAGATGCTCAATTCTATAGGATGAAAGCTTATTGCATTACAACGGAAAAAAGTTAATTTTAAGAATATCGCTTATCTAATAGTAAAAGTTAGGCTAGCTTAAATCAGGAAAGTCAAAGATTTGAATGACACCTAAATTTCTAGTCAAATAGTATCCAAAACATTAGCTAACAGGGCAAGACAATACTATTAGGTGTAACAACCTCAAAATGGCAGATGGACAAACAATCAGAGAGACTTTAAAGGATCATGTCGAACCTCACAATCCCATTATACAATAAAAACTTTCTTTATAACTTAAACATGAACCTGAAGATTAACAACAGTGGTATACCTGACCTGAAGACCTCAGCAATTATCTCTGCAAGAAAAACCAATGCACACCATCAAATTTAAAACAAAAAAATTCATTTAATCATCGAACATTAGAACGAGAAACAGGGGGAAAAGGAGGCAAGAAATTACCAGCCAACAATTGAAGATGACAACAACATTATGCTTGTAAATAATGTTTCAGGACAAAGGAATGAAAATCAATAAGGTAAAAAAATGAAAAAAAGAGAAGAACTCAATGAGCATGTGAAACTCAAGTTGGGAACTTCCCTGGTGGTACAGAAAGTGAAATTCAAAAAGGCCACACAAATTTATGTAAACCTAAATTTAAGTCAAATCTTAATCACTACTTTTTTGGATAAATTTATAACCAAAAACAGGACCAATCATCTCTAAAATAGAAACAACCAAGAAAGAGAAACATGGGATTATTACCAATCTACATGTAAATACCTTAATCCATCAAAAAACCAAAGTCACAAAGCTCAATACTTTAAAAAAATTAAAAAATAAGAGTAATTCAAGGTTCCTAAAATTTAGGAAATGACTGATATATTTGTAAGTCAAGATTAGTCCTTTTTCTCTTATACCTCAACCATTCACCCCACATACAAGAACAAAGTTTTTTTTTTTTTTACAAAAATTACTCCCTCTACCCAAATTTATATGACATATATGACACTTGTTTTTTAGTCGGATAAAAAAAATGACATATTTTTTTATTTTGATAATAATTTAACTTTACATTTTACATTTTACATTTTAAATTTTATACTTAACGAAATAATTTATAATTACATAAACTTATTTTAGACCAAAATATGCAAAAAAGACAAATTATTTTTTTAACTCTGTAGCTAGTCAAACTAGCTTTTTTTACTTTATGGGTTTTGTGGCTCTCATAAAGTTACATACTTAATTCAAGAAAAGATTGAAAAAACTTACCTTCAAAATCAAGAACGAGCTAAAACAGGCTAAAGTTGAAAGAATCAATCAGTGTTTATGCATGAAATAAATTATGTTTAAGGAAGTAGTAGCAATCTAAGTGGGATCTTTGTTTCTGTTTCTTTGTTTACTTTTTGGTGTTTATTTTGTTCACTTGGGGGTGGGGTGTTGTGGGGGTAGGGTACAGAGACCACTAGGGCCAGTGATACTGTGACATGTGCATGTGTTTGAATGAGATAAGGACTCACAGTCACTGCTCTCTTTTGCCTTTTTTTTTTTTTTATAATCCAAGTTTCCAGATTGGTATTACTCAGACGTCTGGAGATAATAGCACCGGTCTTCCAATATTATTATCAGATAAATCGCGGGATATGCTCTGGTGGCCAGTTTTTTGGGAGCGTACAACTGATAAATGAGACAAGGTCAAATTCCCCAACATACAAAGTTTTTTCGTGCTTGCGGGGAATCGAACCCACGTTATCCCATACTAGAGCGCCTTATAGCGCCCAGACTTTACCACTGGACTATGCCCGGAGGACTGCTTCTTTCTTCTTTAATGTGATGTCAAGAGCTGAGAGACTAAGAGTTTGGGGCTAGTGCAAGTGTGCAACATTAGCCAGTTTTGGGACCATTTTTTAAGTTATAGCCATATTTTATAAAAATTGTAATAAATTCATTATATTTTTACCTGAAGTTTAGTTTGTGAAGGCGCTTTCGATATTTTTTTTGAAGTTTGGCTTGCAAAAGTAAAACTTATGATATTTTCAATCTGAGTTTGGTTTGCTAAGACTAATTTTTTTGATAATCATGCTTAAAATTTGGCTTGCCAAGACAAACTTCAAACATGTATATTGAAGTTTCAGACATACATATTCAAAATTAAAAGTGATTTTTTGAAGTTTGAACTATCAATTTTATTATTGTCAATGTTTTCATGCTTTTTCAATCGGGGACCATTTGATTTAAACTCAATTTCAATATTTGAAATTCAAGATGAACTTTTTTATGCTTGCAACAATGGTAATTTTAATATTGAAAACCCTTAACTGACTATTATACAAAAATTGTAAAAATAATCATACTTTTAGATGACACTGTACAAATAGGTTACCTAGGTGAAATTACTTTATAGAATTTGAAGTGGACGATGACAAGGACCATCGAGTTGAATTATAGCACTAATATTTCCCACTTTGACCGGACTAAATTAAGTATATAATGTACTTCTTTTCGAAAATTTCGTTAACTTCTCACATATTTTGCATTTTTTCTTGCATTAATCTTTTCAATTAAATGACATCATTCACGTTTTAATTTACATCAATTTAATAAATACATAGTATGTATTTTTACTTATCTCAATTTTATCAACAAGCACCATAAACTAATACAGTTCAATATAAATATAGGATGTGATTGAGTTTTTCCAGTTAGGCCACTATCACGTTTTGAAATTGATGGTATAATCGAACTTTTATTTGATGTGGCCAAAATAGCCCACCAATTAAATTAAGGTATTGAAAGTTAAAAGCAAAATTCTAGTAAATGAAAATAAATGGAAAATGAGCAAGAAAGTTGATTTCATTTTGTCTACATAAATAATTTCATAGGGATAATTGTGCATGCTGCAAACAATATCACTGCGGTTGCTTGCTAAGCATTTTTAGAAAGGAAGACAAACGGATTTAATCAGCCAAACAGGTTTGATATACCAAAGTCATGTCAAATTATATTAATCAGTCCTCAAAAAGACAAAAGATAAAAAGAACAACATACTCTAGTTTTACGAATAACTACATGAAAACAAATTTTTTAAGAGTTCATTCTTCCCTTCACTCATTCATAATTCTCTGTTCTTCATTCATCCAAACAATATCATTTAGAAATACAAATGTTAAATAAGGCAATGTACACATAATATACATGTGTTTATTGCCTTATTAAACTCTCGGATTCTGCACCTATTAGAGCTCTCGGTTTTGGTAAATATTAGACAAGGTAAGAATATTGTATATTAGGAAAATATATGTGTATTGTAGGAAAATATATGTGTAGTATATTGTAATGTATTTGTTACCTAAATTAGGATTATACACTACCATAATTGTAGAGTTAGAATTATGGTAGAATAAGATTTTAGGAATAGGATTCTCCTATTTTGTAACTTGTATATATACATATTCAATTAATGAAAATAATCAAGGGAATTATTTCTTTCATGGTATCAAGAGACTAGGTTTTACAAAAAAATTCTCTCCCAAATTTTGACCCTTCTCGGCCAAGACCCCCCCCCCCGGATTTCTCTCCCAAATTTCGTCTTCCGCTCTCAAAAACCTTTCTTAAATTTCCCCTCCTTCTTTGTTCTTTCAATATGTCTAAGAACATTTATCATCCTGCCCTCATGGTTTCCAACGTCAAGAACAATATCCCGATTGTGCTTGAGATGGAAAACGTCAAATATGCGACGTGGGCGGAGTTGTGTTAAAATTCACGATGTATCCCATCAATTTATCCATCACATAATTCCTCCCGCTACACCTCTTTCCGTGGAGGATCCCCAGCTATGGATTACCCTTGATGCTACCGTTCTCCAGTGGATCTATTCCACTATTTCGGTTGACCTTCTACAAACGATTATTGAGCCGGATACCACGGCTATGGCTACTTGGAATAGATTGCGTGACATATTCCAAGATAACCAACACTCACGTGCCGTCACACTTGAGCAGGAATTCTCCCTCGTTCACATGGAAGAATTTCCTAAGGTATCTGCCTATTGCAAGAAACTTAAGGAGTTGGCAGATCAACTCCGTAATGTGGGCGCACCTGTCACAAATAATCGTCTGGTTCTACAATTGGTTGTCGGTCTTTCGGAGGCCTATAATGGCATAGGAACTCTCCTACGTCAAAGCAACCATCTTCCCATCTTTTATCAAGCCCGCTCCATGCTCACTTTGGAAGAAGCCAATTTGGCTAAAAAGGCGGCTACCGGAGCAAGCCCCGTCGGCATGATGGCGTCCTCCCCAAGTTCTTCGGGTTTTGTTGAGAATTCAGGCCAAAACCATACCCATGGTGGCGGCAAAATAATCGCAAGAATAATAACAAAAACAGCGGGGGCAAACGCGGCGGTTCCGATGGTCAGCAAGCAGGTAGTGGGCCCCGTCCAGTGAATAGTGGCCCACCGCCCCCTGATCCCAAAGAAGGGGCCCATGGCGATGGGATGGGGCAAGGTGGGCCGCCCCCATCGCCATAATTCCAGCTGGTCAGCGACCTTTCGTGCCCAACAACCAGCGATGGCGTGATCGGCTAGTGGCCCAAAGAAGAAGAATTCCAGGCTACGGCCCAACCCGGCCTCGCCTGGAATACTTGGGCCCCGACCTCCGCAAGCCCACCATGCAGCAGGCCCCACTCAGACCGATATCGAGGTCGCGATGCATACGTTGGGGTTGACTCAATCGGACCCAAATTGGTATATGGACACCGGTGCCACTACTCACATGACTTCCGAATCAGGTACTCTCTCATCTTATTCCAATTTGAGCACCCCTCGGGGTATAATTGTTGGTAATGACAACTCTATTCCAATTCAGGGTTATGGTCAGAAAACGTTATCTCCCCCCAATCCACCCCTTATCTTGAAAAATACTTTACATGCCCCCAAATTGATTAAAAATTTAGTGTATGTCCGAAAGTTCACCACTGACAATTCAGTTTCTGTTGAATTTGATCATTTTGGTTTCTCTGTGAAGGATTTCAAGACGGGGAGTCATCTCATGAGGTGTGATAGTAGGGGGGACCATTATCCTATCATGCCTGGTTTCAGTCCATCGAGTCAAGCCTTGCCGTCAGTTTTTGCAGCCATTTCTCCTTCCATGTGGCATGCTCACCTTGGACATCCGGGATCGTCTATTTTATCAGTTTTAGATAAAAATAGCTTTATTTCTTGTAAGGGTACGAGTAGTACTCAAATTTGTCAATCTTGTTCGTTAGGAAAAATTGTTAAGTTGTCATTTGTCGACTCAAATTCTCATACTTCACAGCCTTTTGATATTATTCATAGCGATCTATGGACGTCTCCTGTTCTAAGTTTGTTAGGTCATCGATATTATGTTCTGTTTCTGGATGATTATTCTAAATTTTTGTGGACGTTTTCAATTGTCAATAAATCTCAAGTGTTTTCTGTCTTCATAAAATTTAGAGCATTCATTAGAACACAATTCGAAAGAGAAATAAAAAATATTCAGTGTGATAATAAGAAAGAGTATGACAATAGGGTGTTTCGGGAGTTTTGTGATAATAATGAGATAAATTTTTGGTTTTCGTGCCCTCATACATCTTCTCAAAATGGAAAAGCCGAACGCAAAATTCGTTCCATAAATAACATTGTCCGCACTCTCTTACTTCATGCTTCCGTACCCCCGTATTTTTGGCATCATGCTCTGCAAATGGCAACATATCTCCTAAACATAATTCCGTCCAAATGTCTGACATATTCCTCCCCCCTCCAAATCTTATATAATAAGAACCCTTCTTATTCTCATCTTCGGATTTTTGGGTGCCTGTGTTTTCCGTTATTCCCATCCACCACAATTAACAAACTTCAGGCTCGGTCTACCCCGTATATATTTTTGGAATATCCGTCTAATCATCGTGGTTATAAATGTTTTGATTTATCTTCCAAGAAAATCACAATTAATTGCCACGTCATTTTTGATGAAACCCAATTTCCTTTTGCGAAAGTTCATACTCCCGAGCCTCGGTCGTATAATTTTTTGGATGAACAAATATCCCCGTATATTATTCGGCATTTTTCGGACATCTCCCGCACCCAAAATCCTCTAGCGAGCCCATCGCCTACTGGACCCATCAGATCGCCCTATGTTCCGATTCATCGGATCGGTCCCAGCAATTGGGCTACCCAGCCTAATTCGAACCGGGTCCAGATGACGCTCCGCTTATCGATTTGGGCCAACAGCCCATCGGCCGCCGCCGCCACCCGTCCCGAGCCCAGAAAATTCTCAAAATTCCCTCAATTCTTCCTCGGGTCATAGATCGGTCACTCGTAGTCAGCGGGGTATTTTTACACCTAAAATACATTTTAATTTACATTCTGATGTCTCTAAATCCCCCTTGCCCCGAAATCCTGTGTCCGCATTAAATGACCTTAATTGGAAAATTGCTATGACTGATGAATATAATGCTTTTATTGACAATAAGACGTGGGAGTTGGTGCCCCGTCCATATGGTATTAATGTTATCAGGTCTATGTGGATTTTTGCTCATAAAGAAAATTCAGATGGTTCATTTGCTCGACATAAGGCGCGACTTGTGGGTGATGGTAAGACTCAGCAGGTTGGGATAGATTGTGGGGAGACGTTTAGCCCGGTAGTCAAGCCGGCTACTATTCGCACTGTGCTTAGCTTGGCTCTTTCAAAGACTTGGCCTATTCATCAGTTGGATGTCAATAATACTTTCCTACATGGTGATCTCAAGGAAACAGTCTATGTGCATCAGCCGTTGGGTTTCAGGGATCCCAATCGTCTTCATCATGTCTGTTTGTTGAAGAAGTCCTTATATGGGCTTAAGCAGTCTCCACGAGCCTGGTATAAGAGATTTGGTGACTTTGTTTCGACCATTGGGTTCACTCACAGCAGGTCAGATAATTCCTTGTTCATCTACCGTCGTGGTTCGTCCTTGGCCTACATTTTGTTGTATGTGGATGATATCATTCTGACTGCCTTTTCCGATGCCTTGCGCCAGTCTATCATGGCCATGCTCAGTTCTGAGTTTGCTATGAAAGACTTAGGGCCCTTGAGTTACTTTTTGGGGATTGCCGTCAAGCGTCATTCAGGTGGATTGTTTTTGTCCCAAAGAAAGTATGCGGCTGAGATCATAGAGAGGGCTGGGATGTCATCATGTAAGTCCACTTCCACTCCAATCGATGCAAAACCCAAGCTTAGTGCCGCGGCAGGTGCACCATACAAGGACCCAACCCGCTATCGCAGTCTTGCAGGGGCCTCCAGTATCTTACCTTTACCAGACCGAATATTACGTATGCTGTTCAGCAGGTGTGTTTATTCATGCATGATCCCAGAGTTGAGTACGTGAATGCAATCAAATGCATCATCCGGTATATTCAGGGGACACTAGACTATGGGTTGCACTTGTATCCTTCATCTACATCCACACTTGTCTCGTACATAGATGCGGATTGGGGTGGTTGTACGGACACCAGACGGTCTACGTCATGATATTGTATGTTCCTTGACAACAACTTGGTCTCCTGGTCTGCAAAGCGTCAGGCGACTCTATTCTGCTCAAGTGCAGAGGCAGAATATCGAGGGGTAGCTAATGTGGTCTCAGAATCATGTTGGTTACGTAATTTGCTCTTAGAGCTTCATTGCCCCATTCAGAAAGCAACCTTAGTATATTGTGATAATGTTAGTGCCATCTACCTCTCAGGTAATCCGGTTCAGCACCAACGCACTAAGCATATCGAAATGGACATTCACTTTGTCCGTGAAAAGGTTGCTCGGGGGCAGGTACGCGTATGTCATGTCTCGTCAAGATATCAAGTTGCAGACATCTTTACAAAGGGTCTTCCCTTGGTACTCTTTGTAGATTTTAGGGACAGTCTCAGCGTTCGAAGACCGCCCGCTATGACTGCAGGTGTGTGTTAAATAAGGCAATATACACACAATATACATGTGTATATTGCCTTATTAAACTCTCGGATTCTGCACCTATTAGAGCTCTCGGTTTTGGTAAATATTAGACAAGGTAAGAATATTATATATTAGGAAAATATATGTGTAGTATATTGTAATGTATTTGTTACCTAAATTAGGATTATACACTACCATAATTGTAGAGTTAGAATTATGGTAGAATAAGATTTTAGGAATAGGATTCTCCTATTTTATAACTTGTATATATACCTATTCAATTAATGAAAATAATCAAGGGGATTATTTCTTTCAGCAAATCCCAACCTTAATGATGAGTTCTACAATAGGATAAAAGAAACAACCAATATATCCAGCACTTGAATGGTGAAACAAGAGCTATTCTAATGTATGAGGAATATGTATTCAACCAGTCATTAACTCAAAAAGGATAGTCAATACATGCTATATGATGAATACGTTGTACAGACAAACAAGAAAAGAAAGAAATAAAGAACCTCAAAAATAAACATGAATCATCAGGATCTTCAATTCTTCGTTAGTTCAACTTGTTGAGAATATAATCAAATATTAAAAGTGTGTTCTATCTAACAATTTAAACTTTTAGATCAGATGATCACACACTTCAATATGAGTACTAAAGGTACCGGGATCGAAACTCATCGCCACCCATTCTTAAAAAGAATTTCCACAGCTTTTAGATCAATACCACTATCCCTTTCTCCTCATCTGTTCTTTCTTCCGCACAACCCAATCTCTTCCTTTGCCTCTCTTGTTCACTTTTTATCCTTTTCTAGGTCTGTGCCTATCAGATACACAAACCTGCATGGTACGGTGAAAAGATGATTAGACAACCAAAGACTGACAGAACAAGAGGAGGAGGAGAAAATCGGAAGACGGAGAGGGTTTAAAACCAAAAGGGAAAAGGTAAAGGAAAAAAAAAATACTTACCGTCTGGTTTTCTTCATCCCCGCTACTATCTTCGTCAGAGCAAGTCTCTCCATCTTCACTCTTTCCTTCGGGAGTGACAGAGCTGAGAGACTGCGGACCACAAGTGAGCACTAAGTACTCTTTCCTCCATTTAGTACTGTGAGAAGAGAGAGCATCCAATGTAAAGTCAGTACACCAAATAGCAAAGAAGTCGAACCTTCATACCATGAAAATTCATCTCTTTGCAGCCTTTACCTTCATACATTTTTAGCTAATCCTAGTTCAGTCCCTTTTGTTATTGTGTTAATACATTTATACGTCAATCCTCAGACATATTTGTGGTTTGAGAAAGAAGAGAAATGATTGGGAGGATGTGTTAGCATGCAGACAAACTTCAATTGGAGCAGCCTCTGGGTCTTGCTCGTATAATAATTTTCATCATTTCTAAAGGCTTAAAGTTAAGAATAGGGACACTATGAGTTGCTTAATTATGTCTTCAACACATAGAAACCACTGAGCTTTTTGGAGGTACAAAAGCTGAGTGGTTGTTTTAGTAATTATTTAATTTGTTTGATCCTGCTTGTAGAGGGAAACCTATCCCATTTCAGACAAACTAAAGGTTGGTGTGTTAAAAGTGATAACATGAAGACTACCACCAGAATTAAGCTTTATGCAGATACAAGTTGCAGTTTAGCCAAATAAAGCTTCCTGGGGAATACATGCCTGGTAAATTCAGTTCAGGAGAATGAGGAATGAGCTTGCAGACAGAAAAAACCAATGTTGATTTAGCAAGTGTTTCATCTTTTATTCTTTCAGTTGTGTAAGCCTTCCACCTCACCATAAAACTACCAAAAATGAAGAGCAGAGGAAGTTTATAAGCTTCTTTCTTACTTGTGGGGGTAGTCAACAACTATGCCTCCAGAAAAACCAGCTCGCATGGCAAAGCCCAGTATCAACTCCAGCTGAGCAATATTTTCAGGATAGACTTGAAGTACTGCTCTTGCACCCCTTCCCAAACATCTATATAAGGAACCAAAGAATGCCCTACAGAAATATGTGTAGGTTCCACACTGCTTGTCCCATACAGCTGATATAATAAATGGATCTTGGGCAGGTCAATATGCACCAACAGTAAATGTGAGATAGAATTAAGTCTGCACTTACTTCAACCTTAACCGAGGTTCAAGACAAGACTTGTCAGCATTGCCATAGCCACTGCTTGGCAAATAAAGAACATTAGTAGTAAGCAAGAACCAAAAACATAGCATGTATTATAGAGATGGCAAGAAGACCAAGAGTTGTGATGTGAGAAAAGATCACTCCAACCTAACCTATATAGTTAGCTGAAAGAAGCCCATTACAGCTCCTTTTCCTCTAGACGCCCTACCCTCGTGACTTGTACATGTCAAAAGGACTACAGTCGATTAACCGACGACTAAGGTGCATGCAGACTAACCTGAATATCGTTTTATTTTGAAAAAAGGAAAGATATGCCCAACTTACATGAATGTACAATTGTATACACACATATACAAACATGTGTATATGTGAATATGATAAAATAAGTATTTTTTCCTTTTACCTTATTTTTACCCAGTGTATAATATTTGATGCACACATTTTTATACAACTACGCCTCGGTTCCAAACAAGTTGGAGTAAACTATATGAATCCTCATTAACCATGTTAATCCAACTAAATTCATTTCAGACCAATATTATGCAAAATAAAAATAAATAAAAATAAAAAGTACTA
Source organism: Anisodus acutangulus (assembly GCA_029783415.1). Lineage (NCBI taxonomy): Eukaryota > Viridiplantae > Streptophyta > Magnoliopsida > Solanales > Solanaceae > Anisodus > Anisodus acutangulus. The sequence continues at coordinate 15,161,654 of CM056497.1, read as the reverse complement.
GAAGTTCTAAGTATTTTATGGCATAAAAATCTATACTAGGGGTAAAAGACTCCCTGAAAGCATAGAACCTAAAGTTAACGTACTAGCATAACTAAAACATAATCTCAACTAATTAGTATCGCCTATATCGATCTTTTTCTTCCATTGTGTCATATCTTTTCCCAAGTCTACGTAATTTCCAAGAAATTGTAGATCCTCCGATACAACTTTATTTCACACGATTTTAGGCCTATCACGTCCCTTTTAACAACTTCACTCACCATAGTTTCACGCATATAGACCGGTACATCTGGAGATCGACATAGGTATGACCAAACCATCTCATGCTATCTTCCTTCATTTTCTCCTCAATGTGCACTGCATCACCTTCTGGAAAATATAGTCATTTTAAAATTTTATCCCCATTAAGAGCTCTAGTAGGATACTAACTTTGATATCCACATTAAATTAGGTGGACGAGCGTCCCACTTCTAAGATAGGAAAAGAACTACAACCTCCGACCATACGGTTTGGTATCAAGTAACCACGGGAGCAAAGTGAGAAATGACCACTATTGGGCTTTGGGGTAGGGAGTTGGGAGGTGGTTTCCATGTTAAAAGAAAATAGAAAAAAAGGAGGCAGGATGCTATTATTTACTCACCTGCATTCCGGTTTATGTGACACAATTTATTTTTTAGTCATTTGAAATAATTAACTTTACACTTTCCATTTACCTTCAATGATAAGCTTTTATAACCATACAAATGTTATGACATGCTTAAGGTCACAAGTTTCAAAAGTTTTATAGCCACACAAATGCTATGGCATGTCTAGAAGCAAAAGTTTTAGAAGTATTCATTTCTTTTTTAAACTCCGTGTCAATTCAAACTACGTCACATAAATTGAGATGGAGGGAGCATCTTTTATTCACAGAGAAAAAAACAATATAAAAAAAAGTCAGCCAGGAAAGAACTTTTGAAAGTTGATGATGAGATTGCATAGATTACTGCTTGCATACTTCCTGAAAGATATATGTAAGATGCATAGGGGGAGAGCGACCGGACTTGATGAGATACCCGTGGAATTTTGGAAGAGTGCAAACGTGACAGGTTTGGAGTGATTGACTAAGTTGTTTAATGTTGTTTTTAAGACGGTGAAAATGCCCGAAGAATGGAGGTGGAGTACGATGATTCCGTTGTATAAGAACAAGGAAGACATTCAAAGTTACAACAACTATAGGGGTATCAAACTGCTAAGCCACACTATGAAAGTTTGAGAGAGAGTGGTGGAGATAAGGGTGCGGAAAAGAGTGGATATTTCAAAGAACCAGTTTGGATTCATGCCGGGGCGCTCAACAACAGAGGTTATTCATCTTGTGAGTAGGCTAGTGGAGTAGTACAGGGAGAGGAAGGATCTGCACATAGTGTTCATCGACCTTAAGAAGGCTTACGATAAAGTTCCTAGAGAGATTTTATGGAGGTGCTTGGAGGCTAGAAGTGTACTTATGTCATACACTAGGATAATCAAGGACATGTACGAGGGAGCCAAGATCCTGATAAGGACAGTGGGAGGAGATTCGGAGCACTTTTCAGTCATGATGGGATTGCACCAAGGATCAACTCTCAGTCCGTTTTTGTTTGCCTTAGTTATGCATGTTTTGACGCGGCATATCCAAGGAGAGGTACCTTGGTGTATGTTATTTGCGGATGATTTTGTGATGATTGACGAGACCCACGGGAGAGTTAATGCTAAGCTGGAGGTTTGGAGACAGACTCTGGAGTCTAAATGGTTCAGGTTGAGCAGGATCAAGACATAATACTTGGAGTGTAAGTTCAGTGGTGTGACATGTGAGGCCGACGTGGATGTAAGGCTTGATACACATGTCATCCAAAAGAAAGGAAGCTTCAAGTATCTTGAATCTATTATCCAAGGTAATGAAAAGATTGACGATGATGTGCGTCGTATTGGAGCGGGGTGGATGAAATAGAGGCTCCCTTCAGAAGTCTTGTGTGATAAGAAAGTGCCATCAAAACTCAAAGACAAGTTTTACAGAGTGGTGGTTAGACCAACTTTGTTGTATGAGATGGAGTGTTAGTCAGTCAAGACCTCTCACGTTCAGAAGATAAAAGTTGCGGAAATGAGGATATTGCGGAGGATGTGCTGGCATACTAGGAGAGATAAGATTAAAAATAAAGATATTAGAGACAAGGTGAGAGTGGACTCGATTGAGGACTATATGCTGGAAGAGAGACTGAGATGGTTTGAGCATGTGCAGAGGAGATGTGTGGTTGCCCCAGTGCGGAGGTGTGAGCGGCTGGCTATGGATGGCTTTAGAAAGAGCAGAGGTAGACCGAAGAAGTATTGCGGAGAAGTGCTTAGATGGGACATGGAGCAATTGCAACTTAACGAGGACATGGCCGTAGATAGGAGATTGTGGAGGACACATATTAGAGTAGAGGGCTAGTAGGTAGTAGGTGTCTCGCTTATTCTTCCATATTACTTGTAGTCGTAGTATTTCTCATGTAGTTTCTTGTTCTTTGATTTCTATTGTTATTTATTGTCTCGTGTTCTCCGCTTGACATACTATTTTGTTGTAGCTATTGCTCCTACCTTACTATTAGTCGTAGTATTTCTCTTGTAGTTTCTTGTCCTTCGATTCCTGTTATTATTTATTGTCTCTTGTTCTACGGTTCTCTTTCCTATTTAACCTGCTCTGTTATTACTTTATTCTAAACTGAGGGTCTATCGAAAACAACCTCTCTACCTCTCGAGGTAGATGTAAGGTCTGCGTACACTCTACCCTCTCCAGACCCCACTTGTGAGATTTCATTGGGTATGATGTTGTTGTTGTACTTCAGGCAATAAGAGTATCCACAAGCAACAAGGTGTATCTGGTTTTAATATCTGCAACTGGGAGCAAGATGAAGAATCATGTAGACTGAGATTACGGGTACCTACCTGACCCATATCACTAAGCATTAGATCACCGTCAACCTCGCGCTCCATTGCAATGTCTAGAACATGAAAGCCACTATTAGAAATAGTTAAACGAGAATTTTTTTGCACTTAGATGATAAAAAGTTCACGTACGGAGCATTGACTTAGATATATCCAAGCCAAGCCATTAGTGTCCATGCTCAGTGATTGTCTCCCCCACTTAGACCTGATCTGCATCCTTCAGAATGGAAAACAGGATATTGAATAAGGTGGAATAAATACGAAAACCTCAAAACTCCACAATTGAAAAGAAAAAAAATATATCATTGTTTCGAAAAGACATGATGTTAGAAGCCACAAGGGCAACAATTATGAAAGGTCACATCAAAGGAGCCAATATAATGCAAAACTTTTTCCTTACTCAGTTAAAAGAACAGAATGAAACAATGAAGGATTTATGAGCAATCAACCACTTTGTTCTACTGCGTGTTTTTCGACACTTTGCATTTACAATCACAGACTTGGGAAGGTATCAATTAATTATTCTCCCTATAGGTTCATTTACATGAGTCATTACATTGCTTGTTCCATAATAATTCACTAAACAGTAGTTCTTATTCGTGTAATGCTATCAAACAAGGGAAATCCTGCTGGAAATACCAAAATAGAAATACAAAACCAAACATTACAAAAACTTAACCAATCAAAATTCACCAATACAACTACACTGTAACATTAAGAGTATACCAATATCAAGAAGTAATCTTGGGACTCCATCATCTGGCAAAGCAAGTAGCTCCAATGCAAAAGTCAGCTAAGTATCCAACACTGCAGCACTTTGAAGTGTAAATGGAATGTCTTATTTATTTACTGGTCAAAAAGGATTAAAGTTGATATTATTGGGGCCTTGTTTTCTTTTTCATTTAGATCCCTATATTTTTAATTTAATTTTGTTTTTGCGAGTTATTTTAGTTTGACACTCTATTGAGTCTCAAAATACCTACTCAGTATTACATCTTTTTGATACTTTACTTACCCAAAATAAAAAAAACTTTTTGATAATAAAATTAATAGCAAATAATTTAACTCATATTTTAAACTCAAGAGTCCAACGACAAAACTTCTTTGTATAAAAATTTATAACTATTTTCAAATACAACAGTTTTGGATTGAGTTAAACAAAATTAGATCATTTATAAACTTTTTTGTGAAGCAAACTTTAATTATATGAAAGCATCTAGATTCTGAAAAGTTTATAACTGTCTTTAAATACAATAATTTTCAATTGAGTTAGACTAAATTCGGTCATGTATAGTCTTTGTGTGAATCAAATTTAAAATAAATTATTTTTAACAAAAAGCATAAAATTAAAAAATACTTCTTAAACCCTCAAAACCTCGACAAGAAGCACACATTTCTGAAGCCAACAGTAATAAACTACTGAAATGCAGTCAACAATGGCTTCAAACGCCTCAATTCTCACCCGCAATTCTCTCTTATCATTACAGTTGCTCGGGTTTCCCCGATTACCCATTTCACAGCGAATTCAACCAAACCCACATCATACAACCCGACCCGGACTCTCTTCTTCTTCAACTCATGGATTAAAAAGTTTGTATCTTTCTGATATTGGGTTCGTTTATAGTAATAATAATATTCAGATGTCAGCGGTTTCAGGGGATGGAGGCGGTGGTGGTTATGGAGGCTCCGGTGATGGAAACTCAGATGGTGGTGAGGGTGGCAGTAATAGTGGTGGTGAGGATGGCAGTAACTGGTCATTGCTTGCCTGGTAATTTTGTTTTTAAATATTGAATATTTGATACCAATTATGTTGTTTTTCCTGCTAATTTCTGCTGTTATTCTTGGTATGTTGAGACTACTTTCCTTTTTCCATATTCATCTAACTGGTTGCTCCAAGACATTATCTGGCATAAACTTTGTGATGGAACTCACTTCATTAACATAATGGGGACTAAATTTGTAATGGAACACATGTTGGTTTTGGCACTTTAAATGCCATGGAAGATATGTTCTTCAGTATACGCACTTCAGTACGTCATTTTGCTAGAAAGATTAAATCATTTATTGTTTGTTCTGGAGTTTTATCATGCCAAAGCAATTGAAAATAACAAAATAAGTGCCCTTCTACATTGAACTGAAAATATGTTGTCAGTGAAGTTGAGATTTAGAGACATTTGAAAAAAGGGAATCTTGTGTGTTGCATCAAACATCAAAGAGTATCCTTTACTGTTATGCTTTTCATAATGTGTATTCTCTTTTTCTCAGATTGGTATAATTTTCTGTTCTTAGGACTCTACTGTAAAATTTACTTTTTGTGCAAGGGCCAACTTAAATGAGTATATATCTTATGCTTTGCCAACAGACAGAGTTACAGAATTATATATATATATATATATATATATATTGGAGGTGATAAAGGTACTGTCTTGGAGTTGAGTTTTGCCACCCCGTCTCATAATACTTTCATGTGGTCAGCTCACAAAAAGAAACAAGTCCTAAGAAGTCGTCCCACTGGCAAATGGTTCCATGAAATAATGAATAGATATATCCTCTCTATCAACTTAAGATTAAGATGTGATATTTGGCAATCCAACAGTAGTAAATTTTCGCTTTCCAAGTGAGTCCATGGAATCAGTAAACATGAACATTGTTCACCAATGAGGTGCATCTCCTCATGAAATGAAGCAACTTATGATTGTGTCTGCTTAATTTCTAAAACAAGATCGTCCTTTCAGCAAACATATGTGTAGACTCTTGCTTAGACATAGAGTTTTCAAGTATTAGTTGTATTTATTTTCACTTTTCTCCTTGTTCCTGTTGGAATGCATGTACCATTATCCGCATTTAGTGTGGTCACATGAAATTGTAGATCCCTTATCTGCTTGACTTCTTTATTCAGTGGCTAATCTATTGCACCTCGGCTCCGAATAAGACGGGGTCAGCTATGTGAATCTCCTCCTGTGTGAACTTGCTCATATTGTTAGTCCCGAATCCGGATAAAGGAGGGGGATTGCAGAAGGCTACCACCCAACATAAAACCAACCAATTTATGATGAATCCTCACAATAAAGAATAATACATACTCATTAACTTATAAGAAACGGAAAAATATATAAAATTAATAAAAAAAGGAATAATATATATAATACTATAAAGCTTTATTCTACTTGTAAGTCATATCTCGACAATGTTTTTAATTGTATCATCACAGCTCGAGAATAATTGTTACTTCTGCTGTAGGTACTTATCTCTTCTTGAGAAGTATCCAGTAAGGACAAAAGCAGTTACATCTGCGATGATGACACTTTTTGGAGATCTTATCTGTCAGGTAAACTCAGTAAAATGAAATTCAAGCTTCCAGAACCAATAGAGAATGTCGAGGATGCGCTCTTTCTTTTTCCTTGCTTGTCAATGCTAGTGTATGTGTTCTCTGTTGATGCAACAGGTACAACATTCTGGGAATCAGAGATTCCGGATTGCTTAACTTAGTAATAGTTGTTAATTCTAACACCTGTTGAAGTAAGCTTATAATGAACTCTATTTCCCTTAGTCATCAAAGCATATCCTTTGGTAAGTGGGTTTGGTTAACGATGTCAAATGTTTATCTTATTTTACGGTTAACATTGCCATAATTTGTCATGTAGTTATGGTATTCCTATTATGATGAGGATTTCGGTTTTGGAGATGGTAATTCCGAAGTTGATGTCAATCTAATAATTTTTGGATTGAAAGAAAGGGAGAGAAAGAAGCGGAGGAAGGGGGCGAGCGTAAAACTTTCTTTTACCTGATAAGAAAAAGACAGTTGGCATTATGAACCATATAATCTTTATATTTATTTTATTCAGTGTCTCATCACACTACTTCCTTTCCTTTCTCTCTCCATCAATTCGAAAAACAAATTCCTTCTTTTCACTTCCCTTCTTACTGTGTAAAGCATCAGCAATGCAGTATCCCTGCTTGCAAACATTGACCGCTGCTTTAAATTAGTTTTTTGGTCTTTTCCCTCGTTGAAATATATTCTCTTCACTATGATTTCAAGCTCTTTTTCTATTTCATTCACCTTATCATTGCTCGTTATGTGCCACAGCTGTGGATTGACCAAGCAGCATCCGCGGATGTAAAGAGGACATTTCTATTCACATTCTTGGGACTGGTCTTGGTGGGTCCAACTTTGCACTTCTGGTAATATTTTCACAGCCCTTTATTATTTCCTCCCTATACGACTCTGAAAATGCTTGCACAAAGTTTACTTTTTCCACTTGACTGCCTGTCAAGTACACATGTTATTCTAGTCTATGTATCTCAACTTTCTTCCGAAGCTGCTGTTATTATGTTATTTACTGCATACTGATTTCCTAATCTGCTGGACACCTGTCGTTCTAACCCCATACTTAAACTGGGAATACAAAAACAGAAGATGCTCCTTATTTGCATGTCACCTTTTTATCTGCTATTTTACTTTTGAGGGAGTGAAAACGCAAGTTCATGAGTGCATTAGTATTTTCATATAATGATTTTCATGTGCTTGCTATATCAATTTACTTGATAAGATGTAAAGTTATTTCTTCCAATTTTCATCTGTAGGTTTGAGTGATACTAACTGCAGGCTGATCACTGTATTTATGATGGAATATTGAGGGTAGTCCTAGATCTTCAATTTTTTTCTCATGAGCGATCTAAATTAGATATGAAATCACACGCTGATTTCTATTTGTCATTAATTATCTATTTTAAAACTTCTGTAGGATTATATGTGCATATCATGTTTGTTTAGTGAATGCCTAGGGGTTAAATACTCCTCACGGCATTGTGGAATAGCTCCTTGTCTTCTGACTTTGATATATTTAGGTACCTCTACCTGAGTAGATTGGTCACAACTCCTGGGGTCGCTGGCACTGTCATGCGCCTTGTACTAGATCAGGTTTTTCCTTCTTTTATTTTAGTGATAGTATCTTATTTACTGATGTAATTACTGCCTTTGGAGTGATATCGCCATTGAATTTGAGCTGCTTTGGTACAGTTCCTTTTTGCTCCAATATTTGTTGGAGTTTTCTTATCCTCTTTGGTAACACTTGAGGGAAGATCATCACAAGTGATTCCAAAGCTTCAACAGGTATTCTAAATGGCCTTCTGTTCATGCTTCTTACTGGAATGGACCCTCAAATAGATGCATACTGATAATTACTCTTCCTGAATTTTGATTCGCATTTACATTTTTTTTAATTAAGGAGTGGTTCTCATCTGTCCTTGCAAACTGGCAACTCTGGATACCTTTTCAATTCATCAACTTCCGGTTTGTACCTCAGCAATTTCAGGTTAGTGAAACAGTCAATTTCATCATTTTGTTTGGTTATGAGCATGGATTCCTCTCAACTTCTAGTAGTTTGGAGAATATCTCTTCAAAAAGTAGATCTATTATTATGAATTGGCAAAAATGCCCAATAATTCATGTAAAGAGTTTAGCCAAATCAACTAAGATAAAGCTGGATTAGCAGTTTCAAGCTATACTTGAAGTGTTTTGGGGTGTGCAGACTCTGCTAAACCACAGATTCGGAGATTCAGTTGGTTGTTTTCGCAAAATATGCAAAGAACTTGACACCTGAACTTCTTTTCGAATACTCTGATTGTTTATAGGACTTTTTTCATTTTTGGCTCGTCGGCCTAAATAAATTACGGGCGCTAGCCAAATATACAAAACCTATACACTGATTATGTATATTATATGTATATTTGTACTTAAAACATACAAAACCTAAACATTTGCTGTCTATTATTCTCTTGAGCAGTCAAAAAATGTAATTATCCCTTATTTTACACATTCACATGCTAAACATACATTTAAGTTGTAGTCATGCACTCCTTTGACATCCATTGATGTTCTAATCGTAACCAAATGTCTGTTTGGAATTAGTATTTATAGTTTATTTTACTGTAACCAACTTGATTGTTCTCTATTTGATCTCCTCTGACTGCAGGTCCTTGCTGCTAACTTCATTTCGTTAGTGTGGAATGTCATCCTGTCGTATAAAGCCCACAAAGAAGTTATTGTAAAATAGGTATTGCCAATATATCTTTGAAACTAGTGTCAGTTCTGACTTTCATTACAAGGGATAAATTATTTACTAGCTGAAGAAAAAGTGGGGAAAAAAACTGTTTGTTATCAGAAGAACATTTCTTGGATGCACTTCATTGGATGAGTGCAACTGATCAATGGCTTCAGGTGTCAGAGAAATATAAAGTTTTTCATAACAAGAAAGAATGCTATTGCTTTCCCAAAGCACACAGGAGGTGTAATACAGGAGAGTAAGAAATATGAGATTTTTACAGATAAAATATCTAACAGATAAGCATGCATTATGAATGGGCAACATAATGTGACATGATTTAGGTTAGATCAGGTAAAAAATTTTCCTTAGGATATGGTATAATTGACGATCAGTGCTGGACATACCTGCTTACAGAGTAAATTTCCATGGCATGAGTTATGATTTTCATATTCTGATTGAGAAATTTGCCTAAATGAATTTTGAGCACTTGCTTTTTGAGAAAATGCTCAATTCCTGGCTAGTGGTGCTTCCCCTCCCTGTTCCTCGAACGGGAGAAAAAACCGCCCTTCCTCGGGGGCCCACCTAAATGGAATATGAATTAGTGTTCAATATATATTTTCCCATTCCCTTGAATTTAGACTACAAATTTGATACGTGCTCTGATCCAATTACTCCAACACCATTTAATTTTTCAATCCTATCTAGTGCAGACTTCAAGTGCTTGCTCCGCTGCCTACTGATGCCGAGAATTTGGAATAGGCATGTGATTTATGCTGCGCAAGTTTTTTTTTTTTTTTTTATATTGATCTAGTTTGAGTAACTTGTAAAGTTGCTGTCTTGTGATCAGGAGGTCACTGGTTCAAGCCGTGGAAACAACCTCTTATAGAAATGCAAGGTAAGGTTGCGTACAATAGACCTTTGTGGTCTTGGCCCTTCCCCGGACCCTGCGCATAGCGGGAGCTTAGTGCACCGATTCTTTTTTTTTATTGATCTAGGTTGAGAATGTTTCCAGATCAATGGTTTAGTCCAAAAGAAGTTGCAGATGCTTTGATTCTTGAATTTTGTGGAGATAGTGTTTTATTTACTATGTTCAGTGATGAGAATGCAAATGCATGTTCTATTATGTAAACCAAAAATTTTTTGGTCAATAACTAATTTTTCCTCAGGGCATTATCGGGGTCATATAATCCATTAATTTTATCCAAAATGTTGTCATCACGACTCACATCACTCGTAGTAATTAGGAGAAAAATGTGTAAAGTTTCATGCTTAACACAACTTTTTCCAAAGTTCTTTGGAGCTTTATATCTGATATGTGCCTTGGGACCATGATTAATCAGGATTCACATAATATAAAACCCGTGAAAGAGGAAGCGTTTTCTACTCATTTTTTTCAATCATTGAATCTGTCTGTAAGTTTAGAAATGTGTAATTATAATCTAACTTATGCAACAAGAAATCACTTTCCACAATTGATTTTATTTACATTTAGGTTAATTCTTTTTCATATTTTTCTTAGATCTGTTTTTTTTAATCTGAAAGATAATGCTTATATCAATTTAAACAAAAGTAGTACATGGAGGATCATCGTGATGTGCCATGATCACATTTGTACAAGAGTGTCCCATATGACCATTTCGACTAATATTATTACATGACAAAAATAGATGAAGTGGGCACAATGTTGGCTTTTGCACATAGGAACCGTATATATGTTGTTCCATCTTTATCAACATTCAAAAATGAGATGGTGGATGTTCGAAAACTTGCAATTAGTTAGTTATAAAAGTTTAAAAACATTTGGACTAGGGCAAGTTGGTATAGAGAAATGTGGAGTCACACAAAAATTCTACAATCTCCATTTCTTAAACCCTTTATGGTGTACGTCACAAATTTGTGAGATCATTCCGTTTACATACGACTCTGTGCAACTTTTGCAAAATTTAAAAATCCTTAATGTATTGTAATTTGGAAGCAAACTTGGAGAAAATGTTTGTTCTCTAAGAAAGATTAATTACATAAAATGCAAGATTCCCCTGTGCAATGATTAATGCTTAAAACTTGCTAGTAAACTAATTACAGCAATAACAATCGAGGAAATGGGGGAAAAAATTGAACAGAATATAATATACTAAATCGTCGTGGATCTTACATTTTTTATCAAGAAATTCAACGATCCATAATGCAAGTAGCAATTGTATATTTTTAGGTACTTGAGAAGTACTCCACAAATTAAACACGTGAAGAAGAAACTAGAAAGAGCGACTTCTTTGGAATTTCTGGGTGAACCTTCAAAGAAATACGGCTCCTGGAAGATATATATTTCAATCAATGGGTGTACTTAGTTTGACATCTGATTTAATATTCTCTTAGTCTCTTGCATGCTTACCTAAGAGATGATGCATTCTTTTGCTAAATAATTGAAAGGAGGAAAAAAAGTTTCATTCTAGAGTTGAGGCAAATGTAGAGAGAGAGTTATGGGTTCATCCAAACTTGATATTATTAGCTCCGACCCTTTTTATACATTAAATATTTTATCAAATAAGTATAAATATATAATTGATGTCAAAACCATTTAATCAAATGATCGTAATAGAATTTTGAACTCAAATTTAAAAAGGTCATATCTTGAATCTTTCTCTAAATCTATTTATTTCTCGTCGATGAAATATTATAGTAGTAATGGGGTTTGCAAAAGACGAGGAGATGTCTTCTCTGGAGTTAATGAAGAACACAATCATAAAAATACTTTGATACTCTGAACTGATGCACTTAAGGACATGATGTTTTTTCTCCCGACGAACTTAAGCGGTATTGCTTATATGCACAATTTAATTTTGTTCATTTAGTTTGATTTTTCTTTCCAATATACCCCAAAAAAAGGAGCTGTCACGCTCTTAGGACTCAATTTAGATGGCTAAACAGTTGTATGAAATCATTTCAAGTGTGTCAAGAAGTTTCGAGATTAGTAATAATTGGGCAGTCGCAAGGATGAGATTCTTCTTTGGAGGAATAAATGTTTCATTGATACGTTTCGAGTAATCCAACAAATCAAATAAGAGCTCGAAGAGTAACTAGTTAAAACACAAGACATTTATATTTTTTATTAAGTGAAAATAAATGGGACCTGGCTTTATTCCGTTTTTTCTAGATAATTTGGAGCTTGTTCAATCTTCAAAGGTTTATTTTTGTGTTCACTTAATTAACAATGAATGAATGAGTAGCTCTAATTAATCAAACCACTTAATATTAATTAGAGTATTAAAAAGAGAACGGTAATTCGTTGTGCGACTTAAACATTATGATCAATAGCATATGTGGTAGGCCCATATGATGAAAGAACTCTAGAAAAAATATTGTAATATATATTTATATAATTCCACTTATAATCTCACTCTTGGCCTTTGACAAGTCTTGGCATGGGATGACAGGAGATATTCGTTGTTCGGACCAAAGTTTGACTATCAATTACAGGGGTTACAAACGTTAAAAACTATACTCAATTATATTGTCCCAATAACATAACAAAGAGCGAAAAGAAAAAAATCATATAAATCAAAGAACATAAATGCATAACTCAAATTTGGGAAAGTCCCATGAAAGTAGCGGCAAACATAATTCATGAATACCCGCAAGGGTAGCCAAGTTGGTATAGCAGTAGAGCGCGGGACCGAAAGGTCACGAGTTCGATCCCCTGCATAAACCTTCTTGGTTGAGTCTGTCACACATGGCTTGCCAAGTGTGGTTAATCGGTTGACGTGGTTTGCAGGCTATTGCGTTAGTCCGAAATTTACCCTGTGCGCACTCGAAAAAATAGCGACTGCGGGTTCCTTCGTCAACAAAAAAAAAAAAAAACATACTTCATGAATCATATCAAGAATGTCAGACGCTTTGAAATCCTGTCCCTTTGCCACCAGATGCAAATTAAGATTAAAAGAGAAGACGTTACATGTGGATTGTTTAAGAAAATATTATTTTTATTTATTTAATTATATTTTACATGCATCACGATGCAGGCTCATTTATGTGTAGGTTTGATTTTTTAATCATAATTCAAGTATGTGAATTTTTTTTCTTTCATAACTGGATTTGATGATTTGAATTCAGGACTTATGCCTCTTTTGATACCATATTTAGGTTTGTAAAATTATCTCATGCATTCAAAAGTTTACGTTGTTAAAAAAGTATATTTTATTTATTTAAGTATATGCTTAACAAGAGATAATAGTTATTAATCTCAAACTAGGTGGTAAAGCAGCCATGCTAATTATGAAGGTTCAGGTTTTCGATCTGCATCATGTGATGATACAATCGACTTAATGTTTAGAGCTGCCAAAGAGGGAAAAATGTTTTTGTAATGCAGTCAATCCATACAAGAACAAAATGTACTTACGTAGGGTTTTTTAGTATAGCATATAGACGAAATCAGGGGGGAAAGCAAGTCAACTTTGTGGCCTTTCTAGAGATTTCAGAAATGCATTTTTAATTAGGATTTCCCACAATTCTACTTATTTTCCAAGTTGGTGGCTTCTGCATGCGTAACTATTTCAGCTGCTCTTATCATTTTTAGGTTTCCTCGGATGTGACACATGTATCGTTTGTTATGTGTAGAGATGGCTGGGGATTCTGGATTCAGTCCGGATTCAGTGGATTCTGGATTCGTTTTATAGGATATGGATCTTCAAAATTTGGACCCGACGGATTCGGATCGGACCCGGATCCATTTCTGACGGATCGAATCTGGATATGGATCTTGTATTTGAGATCCGTATCCGGTCCAGATCCAACCCGTGGATCCGTTTTTTATTAAATATATTCATAACATATAATGTAATTTTATAAGTATTTTCTTAAAATTGCTAAGCACATTCTTGCAAGTTTAATTCTCAAAACAAGTTTAATTTATCCCCGCGTTAACTCAAAAACCAAAAAATAAAGAGGTAACTTCGATAATAAAATCAATGTTATATTAGTGAAGACTAACATCTCCATAGACAAGTAGTTAAAATTATATTCACTTCATTTGTGAAGATTTCAAGCACATGCAAGTTCTGCATTGTGGAAATACTAGTCAGCATTTTCCACAACTATTGTCATTGTCCAACATTTTCAATTAATAGCTCACAATCAAAACGAGACAACGAACAAAATATCTCATATGAACATTTCAAAATTGAAACACAGTAAACTGTTAGCTAAGTAAAAATCATTTGTCAGTTCAAAAAAAAAATCTTAGCAAGGTTACATTCTTAGCAAGACAATTTTTTTACATATGGATCCAGATCCGATCCGTGAACCCGGTGGATCCGGATTTGAATTTGATTTTTATGGACCCGATGAATCTGGATTCAGGTATGAAAAATAAATCTAAATCTGGATCTAATAGAATCCGATCCAGATCCAATCCGTTGCCATTCTTAGTTATGTGAGAGTGTAGTTCTTTAATCTTTCTTTTGTGAAATTATATTCTTTACCTTTTCGTTTGATTTCTTTTTCTCCACCTTTTGTTGGACAAAGAAGATCTTTTTCCCCTTTAACATACTCCTTTCCAATAAAAAAAATGTTCACTTAATCTTTATTTTTTGAGTAAAAAAAATATTTACTTATCGAATAAAAAAAAATTAATTTTACTTTTTTATATTTATTCTTATTAAGTGTTAGGTGATCAAATCCCAATACCTATTTAATTAAAATTATGTTAGTCAAAATACCTATTTTTATTTAGAAATTAATATTTTCTTAAGGTGTGTGCCAATGACTAAGTGGATACGTCAACGTGCATAACCTTTTCATATCACATATGTTGTCCTGTTTATTCCCTCATCTTAATTTATGTGTAATCATTTACTTTTTAGTTTGTTAAAAAAAGAATGTAACATTTTCTTATTTGATAACTATTTAATTGCACCATCTCTATTTTATCATTGTTGGGTCTCACTTAATTTTAAAAATGTATTTATGTAGGCACTAAAGTAAGGACAGTTTAGTAAACATAACAAAGTTTTTTTTTATTTCTTAAAGTCCGTGTCCGATCAAATAATGACATATAAATTAAGACAAAGAAATTATTAATTAAGCAGTTCTTTGAAGAGGATATGTGAGTGTGTTGTTTTATCTTATCCCAACGAACATGCAGTTTCATCTCCGTTACATCATAATTCTATTTCGAGGTTAGCAAGAATGAGGAGGAAATTGAAAAGAAAAGAAGCATGAAGGACATGGTCTAGCCGTTAATAAAATGAGTGAAAGTAGTTAAAAAACAATAACAAGTATACAATGAAACAATCGAGACATGATAAACAAGAACCCGGACACCAAAAGATTTATTAGTTAGAAATTAGAAAATTAATGTATTAGTACTCGGGGGGCAAATCTAATGTGCTGAAGTTATGGATTCGACATAACAACTGAGGCCTTGATTTTATATTTGTGCTTAAAATTATTTAACATGTACAATAATCTATCTCAAACCAAATTGTTATCCTACCTTAGAATTCAAAACCAATAGTATAATTTCCAGAAAAGGAGTAAACAAAAAGAACCTTCCAAAAATTAGAGTCAATTTTTGGCTGCATGTAGTCCAAATTGAGGTAAACAGTGGGGGTAGTTTAGAATCTTATCTACTAGAGTAGTGTGTCGCCGACCACTCCTTTAAATATGTTTCACTCCTTCCAACTTTCCTCCTATACTTTTCACACGCAAATCATTTCTATTTTATTCAAAATACTTGCATATTATATTCTCTGATCGAACACACAAAATATTCAACTCAACATGAAGCTGGAACATCACCATTTTGAGGATCTTCAAAATTCTTCTGGCAGCTCTTTGGGCATGAGCTCTTCATTTGGAACAACTCCAGAAAGGCATTCTTCTTTTTCTCAAGATTCTGAATCTGGCAGTGCTCTTCACAGCCCATCTTCTTCAGATTATTCCCCAAGAATTATTCCAAGTATGTTCAAATTTCCTTTTTATTTCCTGTGTTTGGAGGTCAGAGTCTTTTTATTTACGGGGTTCGAAATAAATGTAGATCTCTTAACATAAATATATAAGATGCGATCAAAATTAGTGCATTCTGTCGAACTTACAACATGTAATTCCTCTGTTTCAAAATGCTTGTCTTACTTTTTTTTAAATTTGTTTTGTTTAAAAAAAATATTTCATTCCTTTTTTGACAAATCTTTAATTGACATGTTTAATACTTATTCTCTATATATATTCGGTAATTAGTATCCTAGTGAAATTATGTAAAGTAGAGATCCTAATTCGATTATGATTACAATTGTAAACTCCTATAAATATTATATTAATGAGAAGACTCCAATCAAAGAGAATTACACTATTCTACACGATATTGTCTCCTATAATATTCTCTCTCGCC